>OY728132.1:252680625-253236697 GCA_963277665.1 Viscum album | reverse complement strand
CTAAAGGACTTTTATCTTGTGGATTGTGTGGTATTGTATTATTTCTAAACCATAACATCGATGTAACTATTCGTATTTAGTAGTGAACCATTTAAATAAATTATTTCATGTGGAAGTGTGATTTTTTTATAGTTTTTAGAGAAGTGTTAATTCTTTAACATGAGGCAAGGCTTGTTTCAATAGAAAGGATAATTTAGAGAATAATATATCATTGATTTTTCTCATTTCCCCTCTCAGTGTGTAAGATCTTGACCTTATCATGGGTTGTCCAGGGGTTGGGCGGGCTATCCACAAAGGTTGTCGAGCTATCCACAGGGCTGACGAGGCTGTCGAGGGGGGTACGGGGTGTCCTGGGGGGTGGGGGGATGTCTAGGGGAGGGTTGAATCAGTCACATTAAATCATCAACTCATGTTTTATAATTTATAGATAAAAAATAATGATAATGTGACCTACCTAATCGCACATATATTCTGGAACAACAAATCAATAAACATAAAAGGACAGTAATATCAATCAAAAATGTAATGGATCAATTTTTCCCTCATCACCATCACTATCATCACCATCATCATCACCCTCACCCTCATCCTTATCGTTGTCCCCATCATCATCCCCACCCTCCTCATCACCCTCTTACTCAGCCTTGGCCTCCCCATTTCCATCCTCCTCCGCCTCATCCTCCTCCACGCCCTCCTCCTCTACCTCGGCCTCCTCCTCTCCCTCCTCCTACTCCTCATCCTCCACCTCAGCCCCCCTCATTTCCCTCCTCCTTCGCCTCATCCTCCTCATCTCCCTCCTCATCCACCTCGGCCTCCTCCTCACCCTCCCCCTCCTCCTCCCCTGCCTCATCCTCCTCCTCTCCATCATCTTGACCACCACTAGAAATTCTACCTTGTGAACCATATATTGAATGCTTCTATGACATATATTCATCACAAGCAATGCTGACATCTAGTGGAAGTGTTTGATGTAAATCTTCCATCAGTTTCATAAATGCAGTGTCTGCCCTTGCAGACTGTTCTGCCGTCTCTGTGGCCATTATTTCATCATGTACTGCATATGCCTTAAGAGAATGCAACTCGGATTCACTACAACTCGTACCTGAGGAGGGAAAATTCCTCATCACAATTATAGACTTCCCAGGTCAGCAATGTACAATACCAGGGTGCTTATCTCCCAACACCTGATGTTAGTTATTGTTTGGCACAACAATTATATGTTCCTGGGGATCAAAGTGCCTCTAAAGAAGCCTGTTACAAATATAAATAGGTTATTAAGTTTCAAAATAGAGATTCAAATTATAAATATACAATGTAATACTTACAATCTACTGCTGAGTCAGTTCGTTAATGGCACTTCCATCATTCTTCTTTCTACTCTAGAAAAAACAGTTTTACTTGAGGCACACGTCCTTCTATATTTAATTTACACCTCTATAATGAATTGAATGTTGGAAAATATAATTAATAATATGATAAAAAATATAATTAATTGATTAAATAAAATTATATACTATCTTTAGTAATCAAATAAATAATGGAGGATGAAATATAACGTAAAAGTCACAAAGAAAGATTATAAATTTTCATACCTACTACCTCTCATGATCTAGCATCATAGTATTCCCAATTGGTCGAAGTATTTCTTAGCATAAATGGTTTTATAATTCATCCAGATGAATCCTAAATAAAATTCAATAACTATTATTAAAAATATACCAGAAAATTTTCATTTAAATACCTCCAATTTGATTAATACCATAAATTAGCTAGTCGTCTAATAAGTAATCATTTGTCGATATTGTTCTAACAGAAAATCATCCATGACATGGAATGCCTCTAACTCTATTCCCACTCTATCATGCCATCCAATGTACAAATAATGCTTATAAGCTCTCCAAAGCTCGCATAAATCCATTAGATATGATGGTCATGCACCCTCACCATCGGGGAAATTAAACCATAGCTGACACAAAAATATTAATTCCTATAAATAAAAAAATTAATATATTGCCTTAAATACAACAGATTATTTTATCCATATCCATGACCAGGCTTTATCCTAGACTTTAGTTGGTAGTTGTCTCCAAGATATCTGTCTAAGAGGAATGATGTTAGCATATTAGGAAAGTGTCGCTAAAAAACATTAACATTGATGCCCGGATTTTTCAATCATCTTACCATCTTCATTGTACTATACCATTAATAGTGTGTGGTGGTTCCAAACCACATGCATATTTGTATGCCACATCCCTCACCTCTAATCAGTAGATGTATCTATTATGAAATAAAAACAAATATTTTATCAATACATGTTATAATGAAAATAAATAATGGTGTAAGAATTTGAAAGGGTTATACAAGTATACCTCCAGTTGTCTGGTCAATGGGCGATGCTAGATCCGTACAAACTGAATGAACACATTGTACAGATTGATTGGGTCCCTACGTATGCTATGTAGCGATAGACTCTGGTGGAGCATGAGTTGAAGAAGATTGAATATTAAAGCCCAGAGAGAAGGAATCATAAGTAAACAAAGATGACAGGAGTGGCTAGCCAAATGCTGGATGGGTAATGGGAATCATCATCAGATATTGTAAAAATAATTGTGGTGGCTTAGATTTAAACGGTGTGGAAAATATCATAGGCCTAAATATCTCATGTTTCCCTAAAGACACACCGAGATCAGAATTTGGGATGGATGGTATATCAGTGGGAGGGTAATGGTCTAATTAGGTACGCTTTCCAGATCGTCTAGTTCTCGACCACCCTCCTCGTATGGACACCCTGAGTACTGGGACCACTACTAGGCTGCTCAACAAATAATTGTTTCATAATAGATGGTTCCTACAAAAATGTTTAACAATATTAATCACAAGACATTATATATTATTTAAATATATATATTTGAAATAAAATACTCACTGCATGAACTAGTGGTCGAATGCACAGCTCAGTAATGCGACGATTGTTGTCCACAATCTGTTTTCATTGACTCTCTTAAATTGGTTACATTTCTTTCATTTTTCAAAAAAATATAGAATTAAATAGGAAAGGATAACTAATCTATAACCCAAAAACAAAATACATGAGAGGGAATAGGGGGAATCAAGGATAATTTAACAAAAAATTCTTTTAGGTGACCTTGAACAAATATATAATGAAGTTAATAAATCATATAATATGTAATAAAAAAATTTAATTTTTAGTAGGATGGTTATTTACTAAGTCTCATAAGTCTCTAAAAATCATGGAACAATGATTATTCTAGACTCATAAGTGGTAAATCAGTTGTCATAATTATGGAAAAATTAAATTTCTTTAGCTTGGTTAGATGATGCATTTTTTAAAACATGTATTGCAGAAGAATAAAACCATCATGTTCATTACCTAGTAATAGGTTAAAGAGAGGTATTAGAGTCAAAATAAATTTATACAAATCACAGTTGATGCATTGAAATGTTCACCAAGTTTTAAATGTTTGTTTTGTAGGACTGAATATAGTTCAATTCCAAATTAGAAAATGCAATTCATATAAAATTACAACCAATTAACATTGAAAATTCACATAATGGTCAAGTAAAATACAACATATTTGTAATCAATATTAAAATAAATTTGAATTGAAAAAACCTTAAGATCCCATGTTGAGGTAAACTAAAAGAAATTAGAACATGAATGAATGATTTTATATATTTTCCACCACAAATTCAGGTTCACAGTTAACTCTGATAATTGAGAAATTGAACTCATCAAAAGTAATAAATGGATCATTTCCAACTGCATAATGGATGGTGTCAATTCCATCATCCCCATCATCAAAAAAGTAACTTGGAATTACATAAATAATGAAACCAAATTCAGGTCAAAGATGGTCTTTGACATAAAAAATTTGTTTCTCCATTGATGCAAATACATATGGTTCATCGAAAATAGAGAGCGAGTCATATCAATTACTCGAAATCCAAAATCATCATTAAATTTGTGCTCCCTCATTATCATATCAAACCACTTACATTTCATTATCATTACTCATTCATGATAATAGTAATCCAATATTATTATTTTTTCAAAAAATTCATAATAACCTACATTTTTAAATCATCGTCTACTATATAATGCACTAGAATAACAGTCGATTGTAGTAGTAACCATAACACCAAAATGTTTTGTTCTCATGTTCTTTGCTCGTTCAGTGATAATGAATCTGTACACATTGATAACAATTGATTTATAGTCATGAACCATGGTATTAGGACCAAAATCTAAAGATCTTTTTTCCATAGAGACAGAGTCAACTTGAAAACTCAATACCTGAAATATATAACAATTTTAAACTTAATTAATTATTTTTAATTATTTTAAACAATAATATTATTACCTTCAATTTTAACAAAGCATAAAACTCTTTTCTATGATAATTCTCCCTCCTTCTCAAAGATAAAGAACATTGCTTTATGTTTATCATCGCTTTATATTCCCTGTAGATAAAAATAGGAATAGTTTAACAGATATATATATATATATAAGATATAAATATAAAATTTACATACAATATGTAGTCATCGAACAATTCACAGTTATACAAAACGGCCCAACGTGCCATCTCCCACTCATCATGGTTTAATGTCGTCAATGCATACGTTCCAGGAATTCCATCTATTTGAGGAAGTGATGGAAAACTAGGTTCAATTTTCTCATACTACTCTTTTTCATTAATTATTAGTATGTTCATTCTTATACTAAGATCAGACAAATACATAGAGCCTAAATCTATACATTTTAGAGCCATGTAACTATTCAGTATAGAAACATTGGGATGATTCATATTCCAGACATAAGAAATTAATGTGTACATATTTATTTCAGTTGGATAAATCCATTGAACATAAATAGTTACTATGAGAAGTATTTCAATTGGAATATGAATAGTTAGATGCATCATGCATGTGAAAAATTATGGAGGAAATATTTTCACTGAATTATACAAAATTAATTGGGAAACTGCCATCATTTATTACTAGAAATACATGAATAACATCATAGCACAAAGATCTCTAATCCAATGTCACTACCGAATAACATACACCTTTACACTATTGGTAAAAATATGACAAATTTCTATTAGAATCAACACATGTAGAAGGATGTGATAATCATGAGTCTTCAATGATTTTAACATAAACTATCTTTGGTTTAACCGTTTGGATATTATTCCTGAATATCCATCATGAACATTAATAGTCTCTAGTACTTCCAAAAATTTCTTTTTTTCTCTAGGTGTCATCTCATAAGAAGCACATGACAGTTGCCATTTATTTTCACTAATACACAAATGATGCAATTCCAGTCTGATGCCCCAATCCACCAAGTCATGCCTAGACTGTTAATCATCTTTTGTCTTTCCCTTAAAATTAATAAGAATTGAAATCAACATTTCACAGATATTTTTTTCAATGTGCATTATGTATAGGAAATGACGTAACAAATTGGTTGAACAATAAGGTAAATCAAGGAAGATACTTCTCTTCTTCCAATTATAACAGGATTCAGTGGAAACATTCTTCCTCTTTCCAGATATCATTTGACCCTTTCCATATGAAAAACTAAAATCTTTAAATTCATTAAGAACATCAGTTCCAGACATACGCTGGGGTGAATCAACGGTCTCTATGGTATTGTCAAATCTTCTATGATTATTTCTATATGGATGGTCCACTGGAAAGAATTATCGATGTCCCATAAAACTGAAACTACAATGATTTTTTAGTCTTCTAGATCGTGTATTCATTATACAAATAGGACATGATAGTTTTCCCTTAGTGCTCCATATATACATCATTGCATAAGTAGGAAAACCATTGATCATCCACATAAGTGCATCACGCATATGAAATATGTATTTTTGAACAAACATAGTATGTGCGCACACCCAAATCCCAAAGAAGTTTCAACTCATTTATTAAATATTTCATTTATACATCTATATCATTGCTGGGATCAGATGGTCCGGATATGAGTATACTCATGAAAGGGTGTGGGGGGAAATCAAGGGGTGGGGCGTCCAGAGTGATAGGGGAGTCTGGGGGGTAGTGGGCGGGTGTCAAGGGGGTGGGCGGGCAGTCCACAGGGGTGGGGGTGTCTAGGAGGGTACGGGCTGTCCAGGTGGGTGGACGAGCTGTCCACGGGGGAGGAGGGGCTATCCATGGAGGTAGGGGGTGTCCAGGGGGTGGGGGCTTTCCAGGGGTGGGGGGGGGGAATTTCCATGGGGTACGAGGTGTTTAAGGGGTTTGGAGGGCTGTCCAGGGGGGTTGTGGGGGTGGCAGGGTTGTCCAGTGGGGTACGAGGTGTCTAGGGGGTGGGAGGGTTGTCCACGGGAGGTGGTCAGGCTGTCCAATGGGGTGGCAGGGCTATCCAGTGTGGTCAATGGTGTCTAGGGGGGTGGGGTGTCTGGGCGGGATGGTGGTGTCCGGGGCATGGTGGTCTGGTGTCCAGGGGGTGGGTCGGCAGTCCATGGTGGTGGGGGCTGTCTACGTGGAGAGGGGTGTCCAGGGGTGGGTGGGAAGTCCACGGTGGTGGAAGGGCTGCCCAGGGGGATCAGGGGTGTCCACGTAGTGTGGTGGGGGGATTTCTATATGAGGGAGAAGTGAAGGGTGTACGAGGTTTCCATGGCGTGAGTGGGCTTTCTAAGGGTGGAGGGTCTATTCAGGGAGGTACAGGGTTTATAGGGGTGGGCGGGCTTTCCACGAGGGGAGGGAAGTCTGTCCACAGATGTCAGGGGATATCCACGAGGGGGGTGTTCTGGGGGGTATGCGGGCTGACCAAAATGGTGGTAGTGCTGTCCAGGTGGATAAATGGTGTCCAGGGGTAGGGAAGGTTATCCACGGGGGGTGGTCGGGATGTACACTAGGGTGGCAGGGCTATCCAGCGGGGTGGGGGTGGGGGTGGTCAAGGGGGTGGGGTCTATGCATGGGGTGCAGGTGTCCACTCCCAATCAAGGGTCATAAAATCCAATCTTTATCCAATAGTAGCATGATTTCAAGCCTATTATAGAGGACCGAGAAGACTGTTTGTGTATACCATGAATATCATACATATAAATCACAACACACCCCATTGTAAACACACCACCAAATATTAAATGTGGATCAGCTTTTATGATCCATGTTTTGTTGGGACACTACATATTGCAATATAAGCCTTGTTATATCTTTAGGTGATATAGAGTTTTACAAATGTTAAATTTCTTTGAGATCAATATGGATAGTGAATAAAACCTTATGTGAGATTTCTTTCCAGAGATCACTTCTTCTTGGAAGGGTAAGAGTGATTGTTGGTATGGAACTTCAAGAAAAGTATTAACATGTGAAAGAAACTATACATTGGTTATATTTGATTCCTATTTTTTAGAGTATTGGAGGGGACAACCAACCCCCCCCCCCTTTCTGGACAGCCCACAGTGGCGCCAAACCCCTGCAACCCCCTACCCCCTACACCCCCACCCGTATAGCACCCCACCACACATGGACCCCCCCATCACACCTGGAAAGCCCACCCCTCCTCCCTAGACAACCAACACCACCTCCCTCTCCTGAACAACCCACCCCACCCCCTTGGACAACCCACCCCATTTGATAGCCCACACCCCCTCCCCCACCTGGATATCCCCCCCACCACCACCCCTGGACAACCCACCTACAGCCCTGCCTCCCCCACCTGCAGCCCCCCCCACCCCAAATGGACATTGCCCCCTCTTGGATGACCCATACCCCCTCCCCTACCTAGATAGCCCCCATGAAATCCCACCCCCTCCATGGATAGCCCAAACCACTCCCCTGCATCCCCCCCCCACACCTAGACAGTCCCCCACCTAAACATCCCACCCCCACCCCAACCCCCAACTAGACTGCCCACCCCCACCCCCACCTGGACATCCCCCCCCCCCCACCTAGACAACCACCAGCACACTTGGACAACCACCCCCATGCACCCCCACTTGAACACCCCCCACCACCTAGACTTCCCACCCCCTCCCTGGGCACCCCACACCCCCTCCCACACCTTGACACCCCACCCTGACCCCTTTGAAATCCCACACCCCTCCTCAGGGTAGCCCATACCCCCTCCCCCACACCCATATAACCCCCCCGGTAGCCCCCTACCCCCTATCCCCCGGGACCACCCACCCCCAACTGGACAACCCCCCCCCCCCCAAATATAGACATCCCCATACCCCTCCTGTAGCCCCCTTGGGGTATTTTTATTTAAAATAATTTTATTCATTAGGATTGACAAACTATCATGAATTAGCCATTTCATTCCAAACAACCCATTAAAATTATCAATACATGACAATTAAAGTTATAAGGCTCTATGGGTCACATAGAAAATGTCATTGGGAAAAGGGTAAATGAACTACCTTGTTAATTTCATTTTAAAAATTGTTTCACCCACTTAAGAGGTGCGGTGGTTCCTAGAGGGTGTGGTGGTGTCCGGGGGGGGGGGATGTCTAAGGGGGTGGGGGCTGTCGAAGTGGGTGGAGGGTGTCCAGGGGTTGTGGGGTGTCTAGGGGAGGTGGGGGTGCCTAGTGGTGTTCGAGGTGGTGGGGGGGGGGGATGTCCATGGGGGTTGGGGTGGGGGGTGTCCATGGGGGTTGTGGGCTGCCCAAGGAGGGTAGAGATGGGGTGTCCAGGGGGTGGGGTTGAGGTGTTGTAGCTATATTCCACACAAGGAATCCACCATTCTCAGTTAATTTGATTTAAATATTAAAAATAATGTAAATACAATTAAATAATATGGTTAAAAACATCCATCTTCCCATCTATTTGGGGGTGATATTATGATATCAAATTTTATTTGATCCCAGAAAATGAATAATTATTTCCAATAATTACTAGTATATAGTGGTTCACGATCACTAAAAATATCACTCATCAGGGCATGAAGACATTCAACTTACTTCATGAATAAATCAACTACATCATGAGACGTAAAGGAGTTCTTTAAGGATGATAAATGAGCATACATTGATTGGTGATCAACCACAATCAAAATACCCTCAGAACCTTGTGACTTTGTGAACCTAGAAATAAAAGCCTTAGAGATATATTTGTAAATATGTTACAATATGGATAGAGTATAGATAATACCTTAGGGATAAAGTTTAAGGGATTTATTTTGTAGGGGAATTTAAAATTCATCGGAATATTCCATAACAGACCGATTCATATCCCACCAAAATAAACCAGCCACCGAATGTTTATATGAATTTAAAAGATTTTAATGTGTAGACAAAAAATATAATACAAACCAAGGGATTCAGTACTCCAAATACAGAAATAACTCTAATTTAGCAAAAATCACAAAGAAAATAGAAAAAAAGAAAAATAACACTAAAACTAAGGTAACACTTACTAATTTCAAGTGTGGAAAAAATTTGATTGGTTGAAGAAGGATCTACAGCTGGAAAGTGTTTTGTGGCTGAGAAGATTTTAGTAGGTGCTTTGGATTTGGTATGATGTCGGTCCATGTAGGAGTTGGGGCGCTGGATATTTGGGAGATAACATTCCCAATGTTTTTTTGAAAACCACTCGGAAAGCCACTCTTTAACAAAGGTTTAGTAAAACCATTGGTATTTGTTATTGGAATAAATGCTTTCCCAATGGTTTCTTCAAACCGTTGGGAAAGAATTACTATATTAAAAAAAATTCAAATAGTTTGATCAAACTGTTGGAAAATGTGGAATTATTTATAGTATACCAATGGTTTCTTCAAACCATTGGTATATATCCGTTGGGAAAACAACCATTTCCAGTAGTGATATGATTATTTAAAAGAATTGTGAAGGAGGGATTTATTCTAATTTATAACAATATGAGGTATTATTTTATATTTTAAAATCATTCAACTAATGAAAATTATAATATAAAGACTATATATGGTTTAATATCAAAGTGAAATAGATTTTTTCCTCGGTGAATTGATAAATTAGTGAATACAAAGCAATGAAAGGAAAAGTGGGTTTAAAACAAGAGGTTCAGTCTCAATCAGATACTTAATCCTCTTCACTTGGTGATCATCCAACACTATGACGATTATATAAATAAATGTTTTTCCTCATCCTAAATGAGGGTAAAAAACATCATACAACTCTCTTGGTCAACTAGAACTCTTCCATAGTTTTAGTGGAAGTATACAAACAAAAAATTCCTTGCAGGGACCTATTCCAAAATTATTTATGGGAGTATATGGTGTAAATGGATAGTTTTTAAATATATCTATGTATATTTTAGTTTTTTAAATGAGTATATGTGTGTTCATAAAATAGATAGGCGTACACTGCTAATAATATAAATATAATTAGCAGTTTGGGAAAAAATATTTATAATTGAGTTAGAAGGATCTATGTGATTGGAAATGTAGCATGTGTATCTTGGATGTCATGTGGAAATTCTTCTTGAGCCAGTATTTAGAAATTGATAGAAAAAAATGTTTCATGATATATTTTTTCTTATGTTTTCAGTGAGTTATTGATGCACTTGATGATTTCTTATACTTTTTTATTTTATTCCTACATGGTATTCTCCAGTTTGAGTTCTCTGCATTTCATCCATCGATAATAGTTCACAATTATTTTTCAGGAGAATGGATTCTCCACACTAGGAATGGATATAATTCCTTTTGATAGGGTATATTCTTTATACACCGCATCCAACAAGTAGCATGATCTTGATCACATCTCAGTAACCAATACCTTATATTGTAGTTTGAAATTGATTTAATCTTTTCCTATAAAAGAAAAAAAATCATTAATATTAGTAGATGAAATATTTTCAGAAATATGACCTTTATAAATAAATTTGAATTTAAATGAAAAAGTTAGTGGTGATGATGTCTCTTAATGATGACATGGAATGGTGAATTATGATCAGTGTCTTGGAGTGGTTTCTTAGGAACAATTTCTTATACTTTATGAATTATGTAATCACAAATGAATTTTTGATTAGCAGTGACATAAGAACAGTGATTCACTTTGACATTAGGTGAGCCTAATGATGACTCAAGCTATCAGTAGCTCATACATCACAAAAATTCTGGATATGTTTAAGTCTCTATGTCAGTAGCATGATGTGATGGTGACTCATCCTTTATGAAAATTATATGTTCAGTCTATTAGTAGCTCGATGTGGTAGTAACTAAGGGAACTATGTCCCATTCTTTGATGGAATTCATGATTTTGGTTTATAGGGAGATATATTATTGTGATACATCTTATTGGTAAGTCTATATCAATTATAGCTTACACATAGCCGATTTTCTTCCATCAGTGAGTTTTCAAAAAATGGAGTTCACCTTAATGGTTACTCAGCCTTAATAGTGACAGTTAGTACATCTTAATGGCCAATCATACTTATTAAAAATTTTACAACCTATCTTATGATATAAATTACTAAAATAATTTATTATTATTATATGTAAACATGAGTAAACATAATTAAACATGATATAACTATATTTTAACTGAATTCAACATGATGGATCATTATTTGTGAACATGAAAGCTATAAGGGGACAATAATCTTCCCATTTTTATGATCCCAAATCATGCAATTAATAAGTCATTTATAAATATAAGGGTAAAAAAGAAAAGGTTTCATCCTAACACAATAGATATATTATAGAAGATTATATTTTGAGATAAATGTAATCAAATAAAATTGAATACCAATCTGAATCGCATTCTCAAATTATAGGCCATACTTATTCTATAATTCCATAATCATTATCTTCTTTTTGGTATTATCAAAATGATAAAAAATAACAAAAGGGAAAGAAAATATAATAGAGAAAAATAGATAATTCATTTCCTGAGTAAAATGAAAAAACATGGGATGAAAAAATGTTCCTAAAATACATCCCAATCAATGAAAAATCCCAAACCAATTCTTCCATAATGACGATACCATGAATAACATTCCCTTATTAGTAAATTAAGATAGAGTAATTAGATATACATAAAGAGAAGATGTATAAAACTAATAAATGGGGACTCTAGAAGATATAATAGGGTTTTGTGTAGAAGAAGAAGGGGATATCAATTCATGAGAAATAGTAGGCCTTAGATAACAATGAACATAATCTAGAGACAATGGAAATGGTTGAATAGTCATAGGAAGATATGAAAAGGGGTTTTGAGTAATAAAAACATTAAACTAATGTTCAACCAACAGATATATTGATTTTGAAGGAGAATTATCAGTCAACGGTCTAAGAGGGAATAGACCTGGTTCTCTAATAGTTGTACACTAAACATGAAGGAAGGGATTATAATGGTTGATAAAATATATTATTATCTACTATAATTTCACAATTTCCCTAGTAAAATCATATTTATTTTCCACAAACATCTAAAATGTAGGATTTAGCCCCTTGATTTGTTTCACATCTTCCTTGAATGCTCTAGTATTAGGATGTACCCTCAAATTCTCAACCAAATAAATAACATGAATATTGCAATGTTTTTTGGTAAAAAATTATTTTAAAGTAGAATTCTATGTTCATTGTGATATCCTCTTGAGAAGAACTGGGCCCTTTCATATAAAACCTGACCATGTCATGTACATGATCACTATTTTTTCTGATTTTTCAAATAATCTCTAGATTTGGACTACCAATAATCGTGTGTAGCTATTGTTTATTAAATATTATGATCAGATTAATTTCAGATGCCTTAGAATGTGTAGTAGAGGTTGATTCACATTTTAATTCCACTCAGATGGTTGATCTTAAAAGATCCAGGTCAAGGGATGGAGGTTCAGGTGTACCATCTTCAAAAGATATACCATCAAGACTTTTTGCGAGTTTTTTCAAGGATATTGTATACTCATATGACATCCATATAATGATAGGAACTATAATATCAAATTCATTACATAAACCCTTATTATCCATTATAACATCTTGAATCTTAGAACCCATTTTAGGTTGAATTTATGAAACATCATTCTATGAAGGTATGGAAACATCAGTTTCACTAATACATTCCATAGGTGTAGATTGAGGTTACCTAATATATTTATCAAATGAGTATTGATATTATTTGAAAGCATTGAGATCATTATGACAAACATTGTCTGAATTCATAGGTGTAACTGAACGAGAATGAGTATGAGAAATATATGTTTCAACAATAAATATCATATCTTGATCCAACTCTTCAATTAGTAGTCCCTTAGGACCAGATTTATTACAATCTAAATTTGGATAGTTTAAGATGAGAGTGACATAACCATTGTATTATTCCCAATTAGCTACAAAAGTCCAATTAGAAGGTGTAATAGTATCCACCTTAACCCTAAAAGATAGTTTCTCCCCTCAGCTGGTGCTTCCATCTCAACATGTCATTTCTTTCATGCATAAACATGTTCTTTCACTTCATCAATAATATATTATTCTTCAACAAAAACAAGATCCTTTTTAGGATCTAAAACAAGTTCCTTTTCCACTAAAAAATTTCAACAAAATCAGTAGGTTCTATAAAATGATATTTATGTCTATCATAATGATCATATTCAACCCCAATTTCATAAACATTTTTACCACTTTCTTCTTTTATATCTTCTTCATCTACATCACATTCTACATCTTAAGAGAATTTAATTCTTCCTCTTCTACCTAAGCTTCATGACTCTAATTTTCTTCTTCTCTTTAATTGTATTTATCTTTATTATTCTTCTATTATTCAATACTAGTCCCACTTGAATATTCACTATCCTTAAACTGTTCAATTTCATCATTATCTTCATCATCCCATAAAATATATTCTCACATATAATGATATTTTGGAGGGATGAGAGATCAATAAGGTATTATTTTTCAGCATCCTGCAATATTCGAGTAACTTATATCATCAACAAGTGTTTAAATAACATTATATACCTCAACATAATTCTCATTCTCTTTTCAATACACTAAAAATTAATCTGGTCTTAAACTGTTTCATCCAAGTATTCTTGTCTAGTGTGGTGTTGCATTAGATCGAATTCTTTATAAACAATATCATTATCTTCCACCCATTGTCTCTTCTAGGTATTCCATTTTATCCCTATCCATTTTCATACAGAATTTGTGATACAGAATCCACCACAATCTATCACATTTTTATCATCTTCAGTCTCCACCCCTTTAGCATTCAATATTGAAGAAACCATATTTAAATAAAATGACGAGTGTAACATAGATTTCGGATTTATCAAATCACTCATATGAAGGATAATGGAATAATAAAAGGTTGCTATTGATTCCTTTTTTTGTTAGATACAATAGATAAACATCTTTATATTTTAGAGAAGATATGTCCATTTCCAAAGAAATAATTGATACTGAATAAACATAAACAAAAACCTAAATTTTTTATCCAAAGTAATTTATATAAATGTTCTGGTAATTTTATCATAGGTCAACTCATCCAAGTCTATTTCATAACTAATTTTTTTTTGTATGGTGGGTACTTCCTTGATAGACATAAAATGTTCCTTCATGAGGTATATTAAGACATCCATCCCACTGCTTAGATGAAAAACAAACCCTTTTTATCTATCCCTGAATTTATCTGAAACTCTTCTGTGACATTCAGAATAAACAGTTCTTATAAATAAAACCCGTGAAATGACTTCATATAATGTGGTCTTTTTTTAGAACAATTCCAACCATCCTTATTCTTATAACTATTTTAACATTAGAGACTTAAATGAGTAAATCCAATCCATATGGACTTTCTTTTCAAGAATGACTACTCACTTTTCAATGTCAGGGTTAATAGAATTTCTATTAGGATCACTTGATTAGCAATTTTTTCTTCAAATGATAAGACTCATCCACAAACATATCTGGAAAACACTTCCCTTGATCCATTAGAAACATTCAAAAGGATCGATTCAAGTGAATAAGTAATAACATTAATGGCTATGAATTGATCGACTGTAAGAGTGAGTATGTGAGAAAATGATTCTGAAAAATTCAATTTTAATAATTTTGCGATTTTTAAAATAAAATATAAAAATGACATATAAAATTAAAAATAAATAAATAAAATAATGATTTTATGTTCGAGTAGAAGAATTACAATTTAAAGATTGGAATGTCACAATAGGGAGTCCTAATGGAGAGTTTTCAATGGTGATTCATCAATGGTGAGTCAGAACGGTGAGTCATCAATGGTGAGTCCCAATGGTGAGCCATCAATGGCATGTCACAATTGTTTTTCCCTCAAAATTGATCATTACCAACTCATGTATGATATAAGTCATGCTCTCATAATTCAATCGCTTAGTAAAAATATCAGCAAGATGATGTTCGATTTCAATGAACTCAAGAGTCATATCCAATTTTTGATAATGATCTCTCAAAGAGTCATCTATTATATTAATATGATTTGTTCATGAATGATACACTTAGTTCATAGAAATTTTTATATCCCTTGTGTGGTAACGGTTTATATAGACATTTCTATGTTGATATCCACAATCTAGTGATGTGTGTTTCATCCAAAAAAATTTAGTACAACAACTACCAGTAGCTTTGTATTCATATTCATTGATAGATAATGTAGCAGAGATGGGTTTCTTACTACACCATGATACTATAGATTTTCCAAAATGTGACATGCTTGTAGGTTCATTTCCTATCATACTATAAACCACAAAATTCAACATGAGAATAACTTACTAAGTCCAATTGATTACCTCTAGGATGAAACAATCCATAATTGGTAGTATATTTTTTGTATTTTAAAATAGTTTTAAAATCATGTAAGTGTTACACTTATTGTTTTTCGTGAAAATTTGCACACATTACCAAACTAAAAATAATATCTAGTCATCTAGTAGTCATGTAAAGAAGACATCTAATCAAAACTATGTAATTATTTTTATCCAATAATTTCCTATCATCATCAATATCCAAATCTCACACGATACTCATAGGCACATCACTAATTTTAGTTAAATCTATATTAAAACATTTTAAAATATCCTTAGTATATTTAAATCAATTTAAAATAATTCCTTAATTATTTTGAAAATTCTGATATCCATGGATGAACATGAGTTCACCATTAATTACATTTCAATCACATTTTTCATCATTTTGGAAAAGTTGAAACATAATGAATTATTTGATGATTCAAAAATAATATCATCAAAATATCATTTGAAAAAATAGAATATTATTAGAGATTATTGTTATGAAATTATTTGGATCATCTATACCTTTAAAAAATCAATAGAAATAAGAAAATTTTTGAGCCTATCATTCTATGCTCTTAGAGCTTATTTTAAACCTTAAAACGTTTTTTAATTTGAAACAATGATTTAAAAATGAGGATTTGTAAAAACTGGGGGTTATTCAATAAAAACATTTTCATGTATATAATGATTTTGGAATTCTCTTATAAAATCCATTTGAAAAAATTTAAATTAAGATTTGCGCAAAAGTGGTAGTATTATAATGGATTCAATTCGAGATACTGGTGAAAATTTCTCTTCATAGTATATTCGTTCATGACTATAATCTTGTGTTACTTATAACGATTTATAACGTACTATAGTTCCAACATCATCCAATTTTTGTCTAAACACCCAATTAGTGCCTATGGTGAGGGTGTCTTTTAGTCTATAAACTATTTTAAATATTTTTTTTCTTTCAAAAGGATTTAGTTATTCTTGCATAACCATAATCTAGACTTCAATATTGATTGCATCATTAATTTTTATAGGATCAAAAAGAGACAAATAGTAGATGTTCAACATTGTTTCTAAGAGAATCTATATTATGTGTACAGTTTTATAAGCCTCTAACAATAGTATCTAAAGGATGAGTTTGAAGATTAAAAATGGATCTTGAGAATGAAGGGATAATCAATTCAGGTTCATATATAGGTTATGTTCCACTTGGTAAGAATCTATAAATTATCATAACTAGATTTTTCTTCTTATTTAGAAATAGAGTCAGAAGGTTTAGGATTTAAGCCTATATTTAACAGAATACACTGAATGGTATCTAAATAGTTTTTCGATTCATGTGAATATATTTCATCAAATACAAAAAGAACAAATTCTTCCACAAGTCTAGTATTCTTATTAAAAAATATATAGGATTTACTAGATATTCATTAACCTTGTAGAACTCCATCATCACTCCTGGAGGGAATTTTATCAAGATTATCATTTGTAATGAGAATAATGACTTTGGAATAAAAACATTGATGTAATTAAACCTAGCATTCCTTTTATTTCATTCCTCATAACAAATGTTTTTTTAGAATTCGTCTAATTAACACTGTATTAATGATATATCTGGATGTATTCAAAGGTTCTACCAAAAAATAATCAGGTAGATAATATTCATTAGGAATAGTTTTGGATTTCTCTTATAAGGTCTTGTTTATCCATTCTATAACTCTATACTACTGGGGAGTCTTAGGAGAATAGAGGTTATGAATATAGAAATCTTGCGAGAAAAAATATTCAAATTCGTGGTTTTTTAATTCATTACCATAGTCACATTTAATGATTTTGATACTATTTACACTTCAGTGTTATATTGATAAAAAATACTCAGTGAAATAACAATTTGCCTTACTATTGTGTGTTAAAATGAAGGTCCATGTATACTTAGAAATTACGTCTACTAGAATATATACATAGTTCTTCTAATTTAAACATGAAACTCAAGATGTTCCAAACAAATCAATGTAAACCAACTCAATAAGTTGAGAATTTGAAACATATTTCCTTGGTTTGAATGACATTTAATGTGGTTTTCCTTTTTAACAATGAATACCGACTTAATTATTTTGAATCTCATGTTTAGGTAGATCGGTGACTAATCTTCTTCTAGTTTGATTTATAAGGGGAATAATGTTGCAATGTAATGCTATCATATTCCATATCCATTAATCGTTATGAAAGGAACATATATAATAATCATTTTTTGAGACAAAGAAATAAATATAGATATCATATAAATTATCATTTCTAAAAGTAATAAAAACTAAATCATTATTTGTCTTGAAAAAAATACATGAATAATTTCCTAATTTAGCATAAAAAACAACATCAAATAACTATTAAATTGTATGTATATTTTACATTAAAACATCATCAAAAAGAACATTAGAAATTAAAACTATGTTTGTGTTACCAATTTGGACAAGGTCAGTATGTTTCTCTTTTAGAATGTCACTAATGTTCACATGCCCATCATTAATATTTATGAGGATATTGAAGCTAGTGTAGTCCCATGTCATGTGTCTTGAACACCTATTGTCGAAGTACCATAAGATTTTACATGAACTATTCAAATAATTTTCATAAAAAAATACTTTATGCAAGAAAATACATTGGTATCGAGTTTTTCATTGGTTGAGTAATATTAGTAATTAATGCACTATGAACCCATGATTGCTCCATGGGTTTCCTATAAAAAGTTTTTATGGTTTTATAAAAATAAATACTATTAGGTTCAAAAGAGTTAGAATCTTTATGAGATGTTCCAGTACAATAACCTTTAGAAACTTTTTTATATCTAGGCATAAAATAAGATTTTCTAGATTTGGATAGACATTTTTTTAACAAAATTTCACTGTTCGTGTTTATAAACAATTACATTAATAAATTTAGTAGAAATTTTTTTCCTAGATTTTCAACTAAGGAATATTTTACATTTTTAAATCATTCTAAATACTTCTTTAATTAATCATTAGATAGTATAAGTATAATATTATAATTGAGGAGTTGAACATTCTTCTATTTTTTCTATAGTGAGTTTAGATTTAATATTAGAAAAATGTTAATTCCTTTTCAAAAGAGATTTATATTTATCTTTCATCTCATTTTTGGTATCCTCAATAATTTTAAAATATTTAAAAAAAATCTTTATTAGTAATATTCTTTGATTTTTTTTATTCAGATTCATCTCGAGAATAATAAGAATTCTATGTAGTTGATACTAAGGTTACCTTAGAATTGTTTTTCCTAAAACAAATGTTGTCTTTGTAATATTTTTCATCATGAGATGACTCTAAATAACTAGAACTATCCTTATAATCACTCATAATAGCCTTCATTTACATCATGTATTTTCTAACATTGTCATCATATTTCATCTTATAAATTTGTTTTGGATAGTCTTCCTTTATGTGTCCTTTTCATTTACATTCAAAAAAGAGTATATCATTTGTATTATCACCTATTTTGTAATAATTTTTTGAATTTAATTTATTTTCATACATATCTTTGTTGATAGGCATTCTAATTATCATCTTCATTATAAATACTTTTTTATATCTCATGTTCATTTGATCCATTTACTCATCCTTATCTGTTGATGGATCCTCGTTGTGAGAACCTTTAGTAGTTACTTTATTTTTCTCTTTTTTCTTCATTGTATTGGTGTGAATGCCACTAAATTCCTTATAGGTTCATGTTCTACTTCTATGATGCCCATTAGATCTTACTCATATATCATTATATTTCCGATATGATCTATTATAGTTAATGAGTTAATGTCACATGATTCACTAATTGATACTATAAGGCCCCGACCTTAAACCTTACTTAGTATTGAATTAAATGAATAATTCACATTGAGGATCTTTTCAGGTTTAGAGTTTTAGATAATTAGGGCATCACTATTACATCTCAAAAGATTACATAGTAGACACTTCTACTAAGTTTCCATAAAATAAAACAAAACTCTTAAAAAGAAACATGTCTAGTTCCATGTATTAGATAGCATGACTTTCCCATGATCCCATCCTTGACACTATTCCAAATTATGTCCAATGAAAAAACTTTCAAAAAAAACTTGGGGTGAACATAAAAATCTCAGAAAGGGATATAAAAAGAATGAAAACTGTTAGTTTTTCAAAGCAACAAGTAAACCATGTATACTTTATCAAATTAATACCTTTCACCTTTAGGAAGTAGTAGAAACTATTCAATGAATAAAATATCATTACTTACCCATTTTGTAACCAAAAGGTTACCATAAAACCCATATAAAGAACACATAACATATAAAGGTAACATGGGACATAAACATACTTAAATGGAATAACCATACGGTCGACTTCTACACATACATAATGGAATAGCCATACGGCCGACTTCCATACCCAATGCATTGGAGGTTATAACGTAACCACCCGTCCAGGTATTCACGACACCACCCGTAAAATTTTCATGTACCATCATTACACATACAATATTGAAAATATAAACATTTCAATAATAATATTTCATTTTCAATAAAAATAAGTAATTCCAAGATATTGAATTATTCAATCCATTTTCAAAAATCATTTAAAAGAGATTTTTGAATCAAAGTGTCCCATACCACTTTGAACCTTTAATTGGAATTATAATTTTAAAACATTAATGTCCATATAAATAAATACTGAAAACCATTTTGAAAACATGAACATTAAAGATAAAGATTTAGAATAATAAATCTTTAAAACATTTAAAATGATATTTTTGTTAAAGAGTTTTTAACAAAATGAGAGACTCTTGAATACAAATAATTGCGGAATAACATTTAATCCAAACTTTATAATATAATGAGAATAAAGGGATTCATGATATAATATGTCAAAGAACAGTATACACACCATATAAGAGTGAATTGGTGCATAACAACAATGAAGTCTCAAAAGAAATATAAAATGAGATGAAATCCATTATAAAGAAGGTATCCTTAAATTATGGATAAATCAATCTCATAATATGTGTGAAATATATAAATACACCCAATATAAGTGGATATTAATTGTAAAAAAATCAAAGGTCATTCACACATATTCAAAGGATGACATATTCAATAACTACATGTTGAACCCAAAGAAATTGAAATTGGGTTAAGAAGTTCCCTTGGTAAAATTTGACAGCCTAACGACATCACATAAAATTTTACAAAAAGGGTTGATGAGAGAGATAAAGGGGATATCATCACTTGGACATAAAATATACATAAATAAGGATATAGAAGAACATATCCCAACATAATTGTATGTGAATTAAAAGACATAACAAAATAAGTCTTTTAAAAAAGGAGGGTGAAAGGTCCCCTTACCGAGTTGGGTAACTTTCGAAACATACACCCAATGGAAGAAGGGTCATACAATGAAGATGTAAATAACCATAAATGAAATTATACTACACAAAGTGTATAATAATGGGAAGTACATACACCACTCAAATGAAATAGTGGCAATCATATCATAAATGACACGGGAAAAAAAGTGAGATGAAAAATCCCTTACGAAAACTCGGCAGCCTAACGACGCCACTTAAAACATCCAAAAAATGGATTTATGAGAGCAAATAGGGTCTCCCATAATATGAACATAAAAATTAAAGTATGAGGAAAATAAAAGAACATCCCCAAACATAAGAAATATGGGCTTAAAAGAAATTACATAAAAGAGAGTACATAAAACGAAAGAGAGAGGTTGGATCCCTTACCTCGGGTCCGACTTGACTCGATCGTTCTTTAAAATCCTGAATAATAAACTTGAGTTAATTTCTACTTTCTTAAGAACTTTTTTCAAGTTCATTATTCCTTTAATATCACTTATTTCCATGTTATAAACATTATGTAATCATTTTTGTTAATAATGTTTGTTTTGTCAATTTTTGGTTCCTAAAGAACAATCGAGGCAAAGGTCTCACATTGATGTGTTTCGAGGATAAGGTGATAAGGGTTAGAAGTAAAATCATCCTATAGGTTTTGGACATGTTTAGGTCTTAGATTTTACCTTATCTTTCCATTTTATTTAAATCGGTAAATAATGAGGTAATCACTGCATCATCATGGTGTCATAAATAATTTAATATAGTTAATGTCTAAAAATTATAAAAAAATACTATGATGTAGGAAATCTTTTTATCTTTCCAATTAATATTTATAGTCAAAAATCTGACTAGTATAACACCATATAAAAATTTTAGTAGTTAAACAATACATGTTTGTGACATTTTAATTTTAACATTAAATAAAAAGGTATTAATGTCATTTTCCTACCAAAGTGGCTCCATGGGGTCCCCAAGTTGACCCATGGATTGTCTTGTTCGGCCATGACACATCCAATGAGGGTAGGACATGTGTCTATGTCATTTAATATTATTAAAATATTATTATTACCTTAAATTACATTAATTACCTCTAATCGCGATTAATAAACTTAAAAGTTACTATTCACCAAAAAATTATTTTAATCTCATTGAACCAAATTTTACTTATTAATGACAACCATGTATGTCGAATTTTTTAAATTCAAATAACATAAGTTGTAATGTTTCAATTAAACGAAAAAATCAGTTTCTTTAACTACCACTTAGTGGATTCACTATTCATCAAAAATTGATGTTTTTCAGAAAATTACCAAAAATTTACCCTAGGATATATTTGATATTCTGAATTCAAAAATGATTTCTATTTTAAAAAATTGAAAACATATAAGTTACATTAATTAGTTTAATAATTAATTCCCGTTGTCAGAGCAAATAACGTGTTTTTATGAAACAATAAGTATTAAAAGATTGACAGTAGTTTAAGTCCAATTTCAAGATGAAGTTAATTCCAACGACCACTATTGGATTAAATGGTAAAAATATATTCTAATTTCAATTTTAAACCAATTAAAAATATAATCTAATCATATAAATGAATTAGATTAAAAAGATGTTTTGAATTAAAATACAACATTTTTCACTATTCATTAAAAAATGATCTTTATCGGAAAAATACCAAAAATTTACACATAGTGAATTTTGATGTCCCGATTATAAAGAAGAGTTTTATTTGGTCCAATAATATATATAAGAGTGACCAGAACTATATTTAATGACGGTTCACCATCAAAAGTTGATAAGTGGACCGTTAGTGAAAATTAGAGTATATATGCCTAAAATTGAATTCTTTTCATATTTTAATCCTTTATCCTTTATTGGATAAATGTAAAAACATTTAAAAAACATATATAATCATATTTTAGTTATTTCTATTCATTCCAGCCAATACGGAGGCTACGTGTTAACTAACATTTAAAATAATTTTATTTTATTATTAGAGTGCAACGTAAGATTTCAAAGGAACTCGTTGTTGCGTATTGGGTAAGACATCAAGAATAACATTACCTTCAAACTAATATTAACATTTTATTCAAAAAAATGATACATATAAAAATTTCATATTCTTTATTTACCTGGGGTGTTACATCTTTTCCCCCTTTTGGGAATTGCGTCCTCGCAATTTTAAAATTGGGCATGGAATCATTATTGAAAATCCCACATCGGAACAAGAGTCAGTAAAACAATCACTTTAAAATAAATAAAGAGAAGTACAAAGGTCACCCGAGTTAACCCATACTAGGATTCCATGTATGAAAATATGGACTTGGAGGAAAAAATAAAGGGGCATGTTCTCGTGGAAAGTGATAGTAAACATGTCTAGGAGAAAGTTAACCATAAGAAAATCACAAACTTGTGATGGGTTAAACAGTATTCGATTCCCCAGTAGGAAAAGTTAACAGAACACATTTTTGTTTTTATGATACTCTTCATTGAGAAATTTATTTTTTGGGCTTAACTAAATCATAATGAAACATACTTACTTGTCACGTAGACTTTCAACTTTTACTAGATTCCTTAATAAAACTCATATTTTTTACAAAAGACGAGTATTTAGGAGGACTTGTTCGCATTAAGAGTACTGTAATCAACTTCATGAGAATAACCTAATCCAAAAAAGAGAAATATATACTTCCCATGTCTTTAGACATTAACCAAAACTAAAACAAAAAATGTTAGTAAAAGATCAGATAATCCAGAAAAGGATAACCCTTTATAAAAAAAATCTATTCTTAATCTCCAAAATTTGTCCAACAAAACCCAAAGTTCAATGAGGACCATTCTATACACATATTGTACATAAAATTATTCAAAGTAAACCAAACTAAGATTGAAACCCAAATATTTGAAGGATTTAGTCACATAGTCTTCCAAGTTAAATCGTAACATTTATCTCCAAACAACATTAGTTTCTCTTAAAGTCCCGTATTGAAAAGTAATTAACCTAATCAAATATCCTCCATGATAGGTTAATAAATTTCCATAGATAACCCAAAATAAACATACTCTTAATTTATAAAATCATCTAACTAAAAAGAGTCAGTCAAACTAACCAGGGACTTCACGTAGTCCAGTGGTAGGTGATAAATACCAGTTGCACTTTGGTTGTGGGTTCGATTCCCGCAGCTTTGTCCGACGCGACGGGTTGTCACACAGTCTGCGTGTTTTCCTTTTTCCAAACTTTGTAATTCTCAAATCATTCCCCAAAAATAGATAAAATCATCAAAAATAACCATATCATAATTGAACCCCAATTTTATCTCATGCCTTTCACTTTCCATCATAACATATAGTAACCCATAATTACATCAAAAGTAAGGATCATATTAACCCAAATGGTTCTTTCTAACTATGTCCACAAAATAACAGATAATTATTCCTTGAATAAAATTTTCATATATCAAACATCATGGTTACACGTATTATAAAACGTCTTCTAATGTAACCCCATCATCAAAAGAGACTTAATACTCTTAGGAATTTCACCATTACTCTTGAAGCCCTTATATGTTGACTTCTTACTCATTCAACATTCTTCATGATCCATTAACCATTCCTTTCCAACTTATTCTGAAATACTCCTTTCCTACAAACAAAATAATGAATCATATCCTAAGATTCCAAAATAGGAAAACAAATGTTTTGAAATAATCCATACCCTTGATTGGTCATTGTCAGTTTCTTCATCCTCAATTGGAATGGAATTAGGTATTGGTAAATGAATATTTGTATGATCTTGGTGATCCCATTCCCGAAACTTCTTCATAGGACATGTGTTTTCATAATGACCATGCACACCACATTTAAAACATTCAATTGATCCCTCAGAAAGAACTTCTTTCCCTTTCCTCGAGTCAATTGGATGCTTCCTTTTTCCATGGAAGGTTCTTACTTTATGACCTTCGTTTCTACATATATAGCATATTTCTGTCCCTTTGAAACATTTTCCTATGTGTTTCTTTCCACATCTTTGACACATAGGTTTTTGAACACACTTACTTTTATGATTATTACCTGTAGATCCGTAGGGATTTGTTTCTTGAATATATGATGCCTTATAGAAATCACCAAGGTTTAGGTGGTCAATCATGACTCCAGATAGATTATTTAGGATAAACACAAGAGTTCTCATTGCAGCTCCCATATCATTCAGTTGCTCGCTCAGAAAACTGTCACAGTTTCCTTCACATCCACTATTACTTTGGTGCCTGCTAGATCCAGCCATTTACTAAAACTAAAAAGGTCAGTGTGAGTATATCAACAAAACCATCATGTACTAATGAGGAAGATAAAAACTAAGATATACTTACTCATTCACATTATCTAAAACTAGGACTCCTTCTGAAATCCTAACCATTATGGTAATGTCACTTATGCTTAGAGAATACCCTAACCTCTAATGTTATCTAAACCGACTCTGATACCAACTATAAGGCCGCGACCTTATACCTTACTGAATGTTGAATTAAATGAATAATTCACATTGAGTATCTTTTCAGATATAGATTTTTAGATAATTAGGTCATAAATATTACATCTCAAAATATTACATAGTAGACACTTCTACTAAGTTTCCATAAAATAAAAAAAATTCTTAAAAAAACATGTCTAGTTCCTTGTATTATATAGCATGACTTTCCTTTGATCCCATCCTTGAAATTATTCCACATTACGTCCTATGAAAAACATTTCAAAAAAAAAACTTGGGTTGAGCATAAAAAGCTCAGAAAGGGATACAAAAAAATGAAAACTGTTAGTTTTTCAAAGCAACAAGTAAACCATGTATACTTTATCAAAGTAATACCTTTCACCATTATGAATTAGTAAAAACTCTTCACTGAATAAAATATCATTACTTAACACTTTTGTAACCAAAAGGTTACCATAAAACCCATATAAAGAACACATAACATATAAAGGTAACTTGGGACATAAAAATACTTAAATGGAATAGCCATACAGTCGAATTCCACACATACTTAATGGAATAACCATACGGCCGACTTCCATACCCAATGCATTGGAGGTTATAACGTAACCACCCGTCCAAGTATTCATGGCACCACCTATCATATTGTTTATCACGTAACCACCTGTAAAATGTCTATGTACCATCATTACACATAAAATACTGAAAATATAAACATTTCATTTATAACATTTCATTTTCAATCAAAATATGTAATTCCAAGATATTGAATTAATCAATCCATTTTCAAGAATCATTTAAAAGAGATTTTTGAATCAAAGTGCCCCATACCAGTTTGAAGATTTTATTGGAATTATAATTTTAAAACATTAATTTCCATATAAATAAATACTGAAAACCATTTTGAAAACATGAACATTAAAGATAAATATTTAGAATAATAAATCTTTAAAACATTTAAAATGATATTTTTGTTAAAGAGTTTTTAACAAAATGAGAGACTCTTGAATACAAATAATTTCGGAATAACATTTAATCCTAACTTTATAATATCATGAGAATAAAGGTATTCATGATATAATATGTCAAAGGAAATTATACACACCATATAAGAGTGAATTGGTACATAACAACAATGAAGTCTCAAAAGAAATGTAAAATGAGAGGAAATCCATTATAAAGAAGGTATCCCTAAATTAAGGATAAATCAATCTCAAAATTATGTGTGACAAATATAAATACACCCAATATAAGTGGATATTAATTCTAAAACAATCAAAGTTCATTCACACATATTCAAAGGATGACATATTCAATAACTACATGTTGAACCCAATGAAATCGAAATTGGGTTAAGAAGTTCCCATGGTAAAATTCGACAGCCTAACGGCATCACATAAAATTTTACAAAAAGGGTTGATGAGAGAGATAAAGGGGATCTCATCACTTGGACATAAATTTTACCTAAATAAGGATATAAAAGAACATATCCCAACATAATAGTATGTGAATTAAAAGACATAACAAAAGAAGTCTTTTAAAAAAGGAGGGTGAAAGGTCCCTTGACCGAGTTGGGTAACTTTCGAAACGTACACCCCATGGAAGAAGGGTCATACAATGATGATTTAAATACCTATAAATGAAATTAAGCTACAAAAAGTGTATAATAATGGGATGTACATACACCACTCATAGGAAATAGTGGAAAACGTAGCATAAATGTCACGGGAATAAATGTGAGATGAAAAATCCCTTACGAAAACTCTGCAGCCTAACAGCGCCACTTAATACTTAAAAAAATGAATTTATGAGATCAAATAGGGACTCCCATAATATTAACATAAAATCTAAAGTATGGGGAATATAAAAGAACATCCCCAAACATAAGAAATTTGGGCTTCAAAGAAATTACATAAAAGAGAGAACATAAAACCAAAGAGAGAGGTTGGATCCCTTACCTCAGGTTCGACTTGACTCGATCGTTCTTTAACGTCCTGAATAATAAACTTGAGTTAATTTCTACTTTATTAAGAACCTTTTTAAAGTTCATTATTCCTTTTATATCACTTATTGACATGTTATAAACACTATGTAATCATTTTGTTAATAATGTTTGTTTTGTCGATATTTGGTTCTTAAAGAATGATCAAGTCAAAGGTCCCACATTGATGTGTTTCGAGGATAAGGTGATAAGGGTTCTAAATCCACTCATATAATAGGTTTTGGACATGTGTAGGTCTTAGATTTTACATTATCTTTCCCTTTTATTTAAATCGTTAAATAATGAGGTAATCGCTGCGTCATCATGGTGTCATAAATAATTTAATTTAGTTAATGTATAAAAATTATAAAAAATACTATGATGTAGTAAATATGTTTATTTTTATAATGAATATTTATAGTCAAAAATCTGACTAGTATAACCCCATATAAAAATTGTTTTAGTAAAATAATACATGTTTGTGACATTTTAATTTTAACATTAAATAAAAAGGTATTAATGTCATTTTCCTACCAAAGTGGCTCCATGTGGTCCCCAAGATGACCCATGGATTGTCTTGGTCGGCCATGACACATCCAATGAGGGTAGTACATGTGTCTAGGTCATTTCATATTATTAAAATATTATTTTTACCTTAAATTACACTAATTACCTCTAATCGCGATTAATAAACTTAAAAGTTACTATTCACCAAAAAATTATTTTAATCCCATTGAACCACATTTTACTTCTTAATGACAATAATGTATGTCAGATTTTTTAAATTCAAATGACAGATGTGGTAATGTTTCAATTAAATGAAAAAATCATTTTCTTTAACTACCACTTAGTTGTTTTACTATTCATCAAAAATATAAGTTTTTCAAAAAATTACCAAATATTTACCCTATGCTATATTTGATATTCCAAATTCAAAAATGATGTCTATTTTAAAATATTAAAAACATATAAGTTACATTAATTAATTTAATAATTAATTCCCACTGTCAGAGCAAATAGTGTGTTTTTATGAAATAATAAGTATCAAAAGATTGACACTAGTTTAAGTCCAATTTCAAGATGAAATTAATTCCAACGACCACTATTGGATTAAATGGAAAAAATATATTATAATTTCACTTTGAAACCAATTCAAAAGATAATCTAATCATATAAATAAATTAGATTAAAAAGTGGTTTTGAATTAAAATACAACTTTTTTCACTATTCATTAAAAAATGATCTTTATCGGAAAAATACCAAAAATTTACACAAAGTGAATTTTGGTGTCCCGATTCTAAAGAAGAGTCTTATTTGGTCCAATAGAATTTATAAGAGTGACCAAAACTATATTTAATGACAGTTCTCCATCAAAAGTTGATAAGTGGACCGTTAGTGAAAATTGGAGTATATGTGCCTAAAATTTAATTCTTTTCGTATTTTAAGCCATTATCCTTTATTGAATAAATGTAAAAACATTTAAAGAACAAATATAATCATATTTTAGTTACTTCTATTCATTACCTCCAATACAATGGCTACGTGTTAACTAACATTTAAAATAATTTTATTTTATTATTAGAGTGCAACATAAGATTTCAAAGGAACTCGTTGTTGCGTATTGGTTAATCCATCAATCATATCGTTCCCTTTATATTAATATTAACATTTGATTCAAAAAAGGATAAATATAAAAACTTCATATTCTTTATTTACCTGGGGTGTTACAGATACTGAGGTTCCTCTTAACGTTTCCAAATGACATCTCATGATTCGCATGATTTGTTATTTTATAGTTGTTGTCTTCCATATTGTGATCATATAATATACAATTTCATTAAACCTCAGAACCATGTCAAAGATAGGATAATCTTCATACATTTTTATGTTATAAAAATTAATCTTTTATGTGTTAAGCATCATTTCCATAACATTAGTGGTTCCATCATGTGAAAACAGTCATGTATCCCATATTTCATTGGGTATTTTACATGTAGATATCCTATATGATTTCTCATCACCAAGAGAATAATATTATCAATACATAGTTGTTAAATTGTTATTATAGGATGCCTTAGTTGTTTCATCCCATGTGTTTATAGTAGTTGTAGATATTTTATACTCATCAACTATAGAGAAGTAGAATTAAAATCCCATAGATTCTAATTGAATTTTCATATTGAATTTACACTAAGAAATATTTTTTCTATTAAAATATAAATGTTTATTGGTAATATAACCTTATTATCTATTATTTATTTTAATGATTAAAACCATGTTTTAAATAGCTAAATATTTTGAATTGATGGAAATGTTGAGATCTTCAAAACACAACGAAAATCATATTTGTAAATATTTAGACAACATTACAAGTTCTATCTTTGAAAATTATGATTCCTCTGATACCAAATATTGGACTTAGTAGGACACTCAATAGGGGGATGAATTGAGTTCCTATAAAAATTTCTATAATTAATAATTAATAAAATGTTCCCAAATTTTAAATATAAAACAACCAGGTTAACCAAAATAGTATATTTATAAATTATTTGGTTATTTGAATGATTTCTCAAAGACAGATTTGTTCTCAGTTATAACAATATGAATTATTATTTTAAATTTTGATGAATTTTGTCTAAATTATAATCTTATATAAAAACTATATATGATTAACTATCAAATTGAAATTGGTTTTTTCTTCTCCAAATAGTTAAATTAGTGAAAAAACATAGAATGGAACATCAGATTTAAAACAAGTGGTTCAGTATCAATAAGATACATAATCCTCACTTCTTGTTGATCATCGTACACCATGTATTTTATAAAAATAAACATTTATCTACATCCTATTTAGTGGTAAAAAACAATATTCAACATTACATGTTGATTAGACCACTTATACTTTTATATATGGGAGTGTAATGTGTAAAAGGATAGTTTGTGAAGTTATCAATGTATCTTCTAGTTTTACACATGATTAGGTGTGTGACCATAAAACATAGAGAAACAAACTACTCATAAAGTAAATATAGTACACAAGAAGACAATAAATTGTGAGAATAGAGTTAGAAGTCTTTGAGTGATTGGAAATCTTGCTTTAGACTCATGGAAGTATTGCTAAATTGATGAGCAAGTCATCTTTCAAAAAAAACATAGTGTCATATGTGATTCCTTCTTATTTTTTCGAGTGAGGTATTGATGTGCTCGATGAGTTATTATCCTATCATATTTTGTTAATACAAGGTTTTTCTAGTTACAGTTCTCATCATTATATCCACAAATAATAGTTCTCTAATTTTTCTTAGGAGCACGACTTCGGCACACACTACATGGATATATTATATTTTGATTAGTTATTTACATTATACGCTACTACCAATAATATTCATTATATTGATAACATATTGGTACCTCGTACCACCGAATTGAGTCTGACATCGTTTTAATGGTTGACAAAAAAGAAAAGAAAATTCATTAACATAAAGAGTACTGAGTATCAAAAATATGACAATTAGAAATAAATTAGGATTTAAATGAAAATGTGAGAAGAGGAAGTGCGTCTAAATGGTGACATGGAATGGTGACTTATGATCAGTGTCTTGGAACGTGGTTTCTGGAATGGTGTGTTATACTATATGGATTCTATAATCAAGAACAGTGAGTCGAGTAGCGGTGACTTTGGAATATGAGTCACTCAGACAGTAGGTCCACTTGATAGTGACTCATGCTCTCAGAAACTCATAAATTGAAAAAACTAATTATGTTAATAGGTCACTCTATTGGTTGATTGAAGATATAATGACTCATCCTTTGCAATAGTTCTATGTCGAGTATGTCGGTAGCTCGAGGCGATGATAACTGATGGAGTGGTATCTCATCCATTGACAGAATTAAGCATCCATGATGATGTTGAGACAACTGATAGTGAGAAATATTATCTGTAACCCCATATCAATGATATCTCATACATAGCTGATTTTGTTCCCTAAATGAGATGTCCAATATTTAGATCACCTTAAGAGTGACTCATCTTGAACAGTGATGGTGATTCCACCTTAATGGGGACACATAATTACTCAAAATATTCCAACCTATCTTGTGATATAAAGTATTAAAAAAATATATTATAATTAAAATTAATCATTGGTAAACATAATCAAACATGATGTATCCAAAATTTAACAGGATTTAACATGATGAATCCTGATTTGTGAGCATTAAACCTAGAGGAGTACAACACTAACAATAAAGGTATAGTTTTGGAATTTTGGTTACATCGCATGCCGAAGGACTAATTCATTAAATACTTTCCTTACCAAATATATTTTCTTATTTAATTTTTCTAATTTAAATTATTTAAAGAATTCCATTTTTCTTTTTTCATATTATTAAATCCATTGATTATTACATAATATCCTAATCAATTTTATATTTTAATTATTTAATATTTTAAAATTGGTAATGTATTTACTATTACAGTTATTATTTTATTGTTTCCCTTTCATCATTGATTCCTTATATAAATTAACTCTTCAAATGGATTTAATTCCTTTAATATTTTACAAAGAATTTTGTAAACATGGATGGTCTGCCTTTAGTTTTTTAAATGGAAATTCAACCCCACCAATTTCAATTTAAAATAATATTGAACTATAGAAGATATATTGTTCCACTTCGAAGAGGGCTGTATAATTTGTACATTACAGTTTTTATTTATTTCTAAATAATCCTATGGGTTCTATTTGATTTTGATCAACTCAAATAATCTTTCTCACCTTCACTCTAAAGCATCAATTAAGTTAATGAGTAAAATATATATATGAATCTTATAATTTTATCCCCTTATGTAGGTGACTAAATCTATTCAGGGTTTTGTAAATTCAACGACACACTTGTTTTCCTTAAAATAATATCTGATTACATGTTGTATTGGAAGGTACCACACTTGAACCACTAGGTTTTTTGAACACTTTTTCATAATGATTGATTTTATATTGGCTCCACCTAGTTGATAAAAATGATTCATTAACATAGTCAAAATGTTATTAAAATGAAATATATAGTGTCAAAACATCACCACATGACACATTCTTCTTTAACATCAGACAAGTCTATATCCAAATTAACATCAGAAACACTTCATGCATTTCAATCTTCATCTTAGCTTCATAAAATAGTTATATTTCAATAGAAATTACTCATCAATCCATCTATATTTATTATTCCTTTGTATCTTAACCAAAAATATATTTTTATATCTCTCTATATATTTGATACTATTTATGTTTAGTGAACTATAGTAATGAAACTACTTATTCTTGTTTTTAAATAATCCACATATCGTCCACTTCTACATCATAATTGATACTTATTTCTCATTATAATCTTTTCTGAACCACATGAAAATATTTTTTATAATTTGAATATGGAAATTTACTTTGATTTGTTGAGGTATGATCATCTCTACAATTTATATTAAATCCCTGTCAATAATCATTATTGAATTTTCAAGGACACTCTATAATTTTCTTTCTCAAAATGTCAATGACATATGTATATATTATACTTGTATAAGAAGTATAGGAATTTTGGTGCAACCATTATTAATATTGATATAAAATTTATGAAAAAGAATATGAAATCATAATAATAAGGTAATCTATGATTCTTATTTCATATCCCTATGTGTCAAGGTTGTCTATTCACAATGTAATTTTAGTATTCCTCAAAAACTTGTGTGAAGTAAAAGAGTCATGGAATAACATCGTAATATGTCATTTCCAATAATTATATCTTAATGGAAAAATAGGATCTGATCTTATAATCATAGATTGATAACCTATCCAATAACATAATTATCATTTATCAATATCACATCCTCAAATACTCTCATTATGTGTCAATTGTTTCATGAAATGACACATTCATTAATAGTATGAACTTCTTATACATGGAATGAGTAAATCATTCTCATCGTGAAACATAATCAAGTCATTTAATTTAATATCTTCTATAATATTTTCACCATCTAATTTTATATAATTCTAAATGATAAATATAATTTATTATAAATCTGAGCGAGTATCTTTCAATTTATTTTATTTTGAAAAATTGAAAAATATCATACATATCTCCATAAAGGAAATTACATGTCCCAATATAATCCATGGGTCTTTTACCAATCATAAATTAACTTATTTTCTTATATATCAACCTCCACGGTCATTCTTTTACACATTTCTTCATTCTATAGAATCTTATATTTTAATGAAATTTCATTCATATCTCATTAATTACAATACCATTTCCCATTTCAATAATTTCACTGGATATTTCATATCCTTATGATATCTTATTCCACTCTGTAAAACAATAGTACTATCAAAATTTTATCTCTTCTTGAATATATTATTTATTTAACAAAAAGATATTGCATATTTTCGTGAGGGATTTTCTTTTCAATGTATCAAAACAATAAAAAATAATATATATATGCCAAATAAATCTTATGTTTACAGTGATTTGAACACCTAGAAACAACATTGGTTTTAGAAATTCCATAATAATTTCATGTGATTCTCAATGTTCCATATTCAACAAAAAACACATGAATTATTCAATTAAGATAGGAACATCATAAAATCCTCTTAGGATAACTATAAACACCCTATATTATTAAAAAATATTCTAAAAAACATTAAAAAATATATCATCATCTTCCAATGATTTCATTAATTGTATAAAAAATAAAATTTCATTTCATTTACTTCATTAAATTTTTTAGAAATTAATGGGATCCAAAATACAAAAGCATCCATTAGATAAAATAATTATAGAATGATTGAACACCCTCTTTTCAATATTTTGGTTAGATTCTCCACTATGAATTCAAATAAATATAAAATAAATATCAAGATATTAAATATTGATATAATAATGTAATAAAAATAAAATTGTTTTGTAACATAATAATAATTCTTCATTCTATCTCTGGTTCTACACCTCAACAATCAAAACATCTCCCAAAGATGTTCATATAACCAGGAGTGTTTCATGTATATGCTTCCATACCAGATAGCCATACCCCATAGCCAAAAAAAACATTAATAAACTTGGTATTTTCACTAGTTATAAGAATGTAATTCTTTTTCCCTGATCAACTATATAAAATTAGGCTACATTCGAGTTTCTCTAATTTCTAGAATGTTAGATCAAATTTTCCAACATAGAATTTTCAATGTCAAAAAAACACTCTTAGAGATTATAGGTCTATAAACAGTTATGGACCTTGAAATGAACTAGATAACTCAAAATCACATTATAAAACACTTCATAGAAATTTCTCTTAGAAAATTACATTCAACCAAGCTCCATCTGGTTTAATATTCATCTGATGGGTTATAATATTTATCTAGTGTGTCTCGGTCAATTAATCCTCAAATATGTGCAAATTGGTGTGATATTTTCTATCCACTAAACATTAATTTGATTTTATTTTTATTGATGTTTATCTTTTTGATGGATAACAACATGATTTATATTCTCTAATTAATAAGATATCAATAAACAATTCTAACAATAAATCAAGTTCAATGGATAAAAATCAGTCCGATGAACCTATGTCAAAGTTCTTTTTGTCAGATTCTCATACTTAAACGATATATAAATATAGTTTTGTTGTAACACCCCTGGTAAATAAAGAATATGGAATTTTTATATTTATCCTTATTTGTGAATAAAATGTTAATATTAATTTAATGGGAACGCTATGCTTGATGGCTTACCCAGTACGTAACAACGGGTTCCGTTGAAATCTTACGTTGCTCTATAACAATAAAATGAAATTATTTTAAATGGTAGTTAACTCCTAGCCATTGTAATAGAGGGAATGAACAGAAATAACTACAAAATGATTATATATTTTTGTCAAAATATTTTAACTTTTTACAATAAATGTTAGAAGATTAAAAATGTGAATGAATTCAATTTTAATCGGAATCATTCTAATATTCTATAGAAGGTCGATTAACCGCCTTTTGATGGAGAACCTCTTTTAAATCCAATTTTTGACAATTTTATGTGTTATATTTGGCAAAATAAAATTCTTCTTTAGAATCGAGACATCAAAATTTACTTTGTGTAAATTTTTGGTATCTTTCCGATAAAGTTCATTTTTTAATCAATAGTGAAAAAGGTTGTATTTTAATTCAAAACCCCTTTTTAATATAAGTTATTTATATGATTAGATTATATTTTGAATTGTTTTTAAAGTAAAATAAGAATATATTTTTACCATTTAATCCAATAGTGGTCATTGGAATTAATTTCACTTCGAAATTGGACTTAAACTAGTATCAATCGTTTGATACTTATTATTTCATAAAAACACGCTATTTTCTCTGACAGCGGGAAATAATTATTAAATTAATGAATGAAACTTATATGTTTTGAATTTTGTAAAATATAAATAATTTTTGAATTAGGAATATCAAATATAGATTAGGGTGAATTTTTGGTATTTTTCTGAAAAACTTCAATTTTTGATGAATAGTGAAACCACAAAGTGGTACTTATAAAAACCGATTTTTCATTTAAATGAAAATTTACCACTTCTGTGTTTTGCATTTCAAAAATCCTACATACGTAGTTTTCATTAATAAGTAAAACTCAGTTCAATGGGATTAAAATAATTTTTTGGCGAATAATAACTTTTATGCTTTTAATCGCGATTAGAGGTAATTAGTGTAGTTTAAGGTAAAAATAATGTTTTATTAATATGAAATGAACTTGACACATGTCCAACTCTTATTTGATGTGTCATGGACGACCATGAAAATCCATGGGTCAACTTGGGGACCCCATGGAGCCACTTTAGTTGGAAAATGACATTATTATCTTTTTATTTAATGTTAAAATAAAAATGTCATAAATATGAGTTGTTTTACAAAAAAAAATATTACATGGGGTTATACAAGTCATATTTTTGACTATAAATAATCATTGGAAAGATAAAATTATTTCCTACATCATGATAGTTTTTTAATAATTTTTAAACATTAAATAATTTAATTTATTTATGACACCATGATGATGCAGTGATTACCTCATTATTTAACGATTTAAATAAGATGGAAAGATAAATTAAAATCTAAGACCTACACATTTCCAAAACCTATTGGATGGGTGGATATCGAACCCTAATCACCTTATCCTAGAAACCCATAAATGTGGGACCATTAAAATCCGAAACTCATTCAATAATAAAGTAACATTTCCTTACTTTCCAAGAGTGCCCCTCCTCTCCTCTTATAAAAGGCCCCCCACCTCTACCACCTTACCCACACTTCTAAAGCCTTCGTCTCAGCCAAACCCTGCCCATTTTGTCTCTCAACATCCCTCTCTTACTCCTTGAAACCTCACTTTGGGCATAATTCTTCCCAAAGAAGGACGTTGAGCTCAAATCTAATAGAGTTACCCGATTTTAAGGTAATGTGTTCACTTGTGTTCTTTTGTTTTATTTTGCTTCTCCAACCCCCTAAACTCTTTTTATTCATTTCTTTTGTAACAAATCCAGTATCTTCAATATACTTGGATGTTTTTATAATAATCACTAGAGATATACTTACACCCATCTACATCTAATGGTTAAAGAACATATTGTTTCTGTGGTTGGCGAATTTCCGCCTCACGAAACGATGATTGTTCAATATTCTTTTAAACACCTTTAATGGTGGACATTAAGATGTCACTCTATTTATATATGATATATATTATGTTTATGTTTTCCTTATGCTTCTTTATTTTTCATTTGTGGTATACCTTTATGGTTTCCATTGTGGGTAAACATGATAATTTCATTTTAGGATGTGCGGACTACTGCCCCCTCAAAGTGATTTGATTCGTTAATGCCATATGTGGGATGTATAAAGGATGGATTTAATGTTATTATATATGATGTTATACTGAAATTATAATATACCTCTATATCATTATTTTTTTCTTTCCATTAATTTATGAGATAGAAATGAAAGTATCGTTCATGCGTACGTACGGCTTACCGTCTCAATGGACAGTGCATTTCATTTCTTATCACCAAATGTAATGTACTATTATAAGTGCATATATATAATGGATATATATGATGTATGTTACATATAAATTATTAATATAATTCTGGAATTAAAATATACATATCTCTCATTTAGTTTTAATTCCATTAATATGACATAGAAATGAATGTAGCGTTCATGCGTACGTATGGCTTACCGTCTCCATTAACGGTGCATTTCATTTATTACCTCTAAATGATTGTGAAATATTATAAATACATGTATATTCTGGATATATATGATATATATTATATCCAAATCATGAATATATTTCTGGATATATTGAACATTTGACCACACAAACAACATGTAATAGTAAGAAGTCCACTTTCGACTTAAGAACAAAATATCGACAAAACAAACATTATTAACATAAATGATTGCATAATGTTTATAACATGGAAATAAGTGATATAAAAGGAATAATGAACTTGAAAAATGTTCTTAATCAAGTAGAAATTAACTCATGTTTATTATTCAGGACATTAAAGAACGATCAAGTCAAGTCAAACCCGATGTAAGGGATCCAACCTCTTTCTTTCTTTTTAAGTACTCTCTTTTATGTAAATTATTTTAATCTCATATTTATTATGTTTGAGTATTTTATTTTATCATTCTCATACTTTAATTTTATGTCAATATTATGAGAGACCCTATTTGATATCATAAATCCATTTTTGGATGTTTTAATTGGCGCCGTTAGGCTGCCGTGTTTTCGTAAGGGATTTTTCATCTCACTTTTATTCTGTGACATTTATGCTACATTGGCCACTATTTACTTTGAGTGGTGTATGTAATTCCCATTATTATACTCCTTGTGTAATATAATTTCATTTATGGGTATTTACATATTCATTGTATGACCCTTCTTCAATGGGGTGTACGTTTCGAAAGTTACCCAAGTCGGTAAGGGAACCTTTCACCCTCCTCTTTTTAAAATACTTCTTCTGTTATGCCTTTTAATTTACATATTGTTATGTTGGGATATGTTCTTTTATATCCTTATTTATTTAAAGTTTATTTCCAAGTGATGAGATACCATTCACTCGCTCATCGACTAATTTTCTGAATTTTGATGTAATGCCGTTAGGCTGTCGAACATTTACAAGGGAACGTCTTAACGCAATTTCGATTTATTTGGGTTAAACTTCTACTTCTTGAAAATGTCATCCTATGAATATGTGTGAACGACCTATGATTTTTTCACACCTAATATCCACGTATATTTGGTGTATTTATATTTCTCACACATAATTATGTGATAGATTTATCCTTAATTTAAGGATACCATCTTTGTAATGGATTTCATCTCAATTTACATTTCCATTGAGACTTAATTGTTGTTATGCACAAATTCACTCTTATATGGTGTGTATATTCTCCTTTGACATATTATATCATGAATCCCTTTATTCTCATGATATTATAAAGCTCATATTACATGTTATTCCGCAATTATTTGTATTCAAGAGTCTCTCATTTTGTTAAAAACTCTTTAACAAAAATATTGTCTTAAATGTTTTAAAGATTCATTATTCTAAATATTTATCATTAATGTCCATGGTTTCAAAATGGTTTTTAGTATTTATTTATATGGACATTAATGTTTTAAAATTATAATTCCATTAAAAGCTTCAAAGTGGTATGGGACACTTTGATTCAAAAATCTCTTTTAAATGGTTTTTGAAAATGGATTGATTAATTCAGTATCTTGGAATTACTTATTGTGATTGCAAATGAAATGTTGTTATTGAAATGATTATATTTTCAATATTTTAGTTGTAATGATGGTACTTGGACATTTTACTGGTGGTTATGTGATAAACCATATGACGGGTGGTGTCGTGAATACCAGGACGGGTGGTTACGTTATAACCTCCAATGCATTGGGTATGGAAGTTAGTCGTATGGCTATTCCATTAAGTATGTGTGGAAGTCGACCGTATGGTTATTTCATTTAAGTATGTTTATGTCCCAAGTTACTTTTATATTTTATGTGTTCTTTATATGGGTTTTATGGTAATCTTTTGGTTACAAAGGGTATGTAATGATAATTTATTCAGTGATGAGTTTTTACTACTTCCTAAAGGTGAAAGGAATTTCTTTGATAAAGTATACATGGTTTACTTATTGTTTTGAAAAACTAATAGTTTTCATTCTTTATATATCCCTTCATGCGATTTTTATGCACACCCCATGTTTTTTTGAAATGTTTTTCACGGGACTTAATGTGGAATAGGGTCAAGGATGGGATCAAGGGAAGTCATGCTATCTAATACATGGAACTAGACATGTTTCTTTTTAAGAGATTTTATTTAATGGAAATTTTATTAGAAGTGACTACTTTGTAATCTTTTGAGATGTAATAGTTAGGTCATAATTCTCTAAAACTCTATACCTAAAAATATCCTCAATGTGAATTATTCATTTAATTAAATATTAAGTAAGGTTTATGGTTAGGGCCTTATAGTTGGTATCAGAGGTCGGTTTAGATAACTTTAGAGGTTAGGGTATTCTCTAAGCATAAGTGACATTAACATAATGGTTAGGATTTTAGAAAGAGTCCTAGTTTTAGATAAAGTGAATGAGTAAGCATATCTTAGTGTTTATCTTCCTCTTTAGTACAGGATGTTTTTGTTGATATGATCACATTGACCCTGTTGGTTTTAGTAAATGTCTAGATCTAGCAGGCACCAAAGTAACAGTAGATGTGAAGGAAACTGTGATAGTTTTCTGAGTGAGCAACTGAATGATATGGGAGCTGCAATGAGAACTCTTGTGTTTATCCTCAACCAACTATCTGGAGTAATGATTGACCACCTAAACCTTGGTGATTTCTATAAGGCATCATATATGTGAGAAACAAATCCCTACGAAACTATAGGTAATAATCATGAAGGTAAGTGTGTTCAAAAACCTATTTGTCAAAGATGTTGAAGGAAACACCTGGGAAACTGTTTCAAAGGGACAGAAATATGCTATAGATGTGGAAATTAAGGTCATAAAGCAAGAACCTGCCATGGAAAAAGGTAGCATCCAGTTAACTCAAGGAAAGGGAATGAAGTTCTTTCTAAGGGATCAATTGAATGTTTTAAATGTGGTGTGCATGGTCATTATGCAAACACATGTCATATGAAGAAGTTTCGTGAATGGGATCACCAAGATCGTACAAATATTCGTTTACCAATAACTAATTCCATTCTGATTGAGCATGAAGAAACTGACAATGACCAATCAAAGCTATGGATTATTTCATATCATTTGTTTTCCTATTTTTGAATCTTAGGATATGATTCATGATTTTTTTTGCAGGAAAGAAGTATTTCAGAATAAGTTGGAATGGAATGGTTAATGGATCATGAAGAATGTTGAATGAGTAATAAGAAAACATATAAGGGCTTCAAGAATTATGGTGAAATTCTTAAGAGTATTAAGTCTCTTTTGATGATGGGGTTACATTAGAAGACTTTTTATAGTATGTGTAACCTTGATGACTGATATATAAAAATTTTATTCAAGGAATAGTTATCTGTTCTTTGGTGGATATAGTTATAAAGAACCATTTGGGTTTATATGATCCTTACTTTTGAGGTAATTATGGGTTGCTATATGATATGATGGAAAGTGAAAGTCATTAGATAAAATTGAGGTTAAATTATGTTATGGTTATTTATTAAGATATTATCTCGTTGGTGGGGAATGTTTTAATAATTATATAGTTTTAGAAAAAGGACAACACACAGACCGTGTGACAACCCGTCGCGTCAGACAAAGCTGCAGGAATCGAACCCACAACCAAAGTTCAACTGGTATTTATCGCCTACCACTAGACTATGTGAATCCCCTCGTTAGTTTGACTACTTATTTTTAGTTAGATGATTTTATGAATTAAGAGTAAGTTGATTTTGGGTTATCTATGGAAATTATTAACCTATCATGGAGGATATGTGATTAGGTTAATTACATTTCAATACGAGACTTTAAGAGAAACTGATGTTATTTGGAGATAAATGATACGATTTAACATGGAAGACTATGTGATTAAGTCCTTAAAATATTTGGGTTTCAATCTTAGTTTGGTTTACTTATGGTCTTTGTTGAACTTTGGGTTTTGTAGGAAAAATTTTGGAGATTAAGAATATATTTTCTTTTTATAAAGGGTTATCCTTTTCTGGGTTATCTGATCTTGTACTAACCTTTTTGGTTTTGGTTTTGGTTAAAGTATAAAGACAAGGTAATTATATAGTTCTCTTTTGTAGATTAGGTGATTCTCAAGAAGTTGATTATAGTACTCTTAATGCGAACAAGTCCTTCTAAATAATTGTCTTTTGGAGAAAATATGATTTTGATTAAGGAATCTAGTAAAAGTTGAAAGTCTATGTGACAAGTAAGTATGTTTCATTATGATTTAGTTAAGCTCAAAAAATAAATTCCTCAATGAAGAGTAACTTAAAACCAAAAATGTTGTCTGTTAACTTTTCCTACTGGGGAATCGAATACTGTTTAACCCATCACAAGTTTGTGATTTTATTATGGTTAACTTTCTCCTAAACATGTTTTCTATCACTCTCCATCAGAACATGACCCTATGTTTTCTCCTCTATTTCCATGTTTTCCTACATGGAATCCTAGTATGGGTTAACTCGGGTGACCTCTGTACTTCTCTTTATTTATTTTAAAGTGAATTTTTTACTGACTCTTGTTCTGATGTGGGACTTTCAAGGATGTTTCTGAGCCCAATTTTAAAATTGCGAGGACGCAATTCCCGAAAGGGGGGAAGGATGTAACACCCCAGCTAAATAAAGAATATGACATATTTATATTTATCCCTATTTTTGAATAAAATGTTAATATTAATTTAAATGGAACACTATGCTTTATGGCTTACCCAATACGTAACAACGGGTTCTTTTGAAATCTTACATTGCACTATAATAATAAAATAATATTATTTTAAATGGTAGTTAACGCCTAGCCGTTGTAATGGAGAGAATGAATAGAACTAACTACAAAATGATTATATATGTTTGTCAAATATTTTACTTTTTACAATATATGTTAGAGGATTAAAAATGTGAATGAATTAAATTTTAAGCGTAAACATTCTAATATTCTTTAGAAGGTCGATTAACCGCCTTTTGATGGCGAACCTCTTTTAAATCCACTTTTTGACAATTTTATGTGTTATATTTGACAAAATAAAATTCTTCTTTATAATAGAGACATCAAAATTTACTTTGTGTAAATTTTTGGTATCTTTCCGATAAAGTTCATTTTTTAATGAATAGTGAAAAATGATTTATTTTAAATCAAAGCCTCTTTTTAATCTAATTTATTTATATGATTAGATTATTTTTTGAATTGTTTTTAAAGTAAAATAAAATATATTTTTACCAATTAATCCAATAGTGGTCATTGGAATTAATTTCACTTTGAAATTGGGCTTAAACTAGTGTCAATCTTTTGATACTTAGTATTTCATAAAACCATGCTATTTTCTCTGACAGCGGGAATTAATTATTAAATTAATTAATTCAACATATATGTTTTGAATTTTGTAAAATAGACATCATTTTTGAATTCATAATATCAAATATATCGTAGGGTGAATTTTTGGTATTTTTCTGAAAAACTTCAATTTTTGATGAATAGTGAAACCACTAAGTGGTACTTATAAAAACTGAATTTTTGTTTAAATGAAATTTTACCACTTCTGTGTTTTGAATTTAAAAAATATAACATACATGGTGGTCATTAAGAAGTAAAATTCGGTTCAATGGGATTAAAATAATTTTTTGGTGAATAGTAACTTTTAAGTTTTTAATCGCGATAGAGATACTTTGTGTAGTTTAAGGTAAAAATAATGTTTTAATAATATGAAATGAACTTGACAGATGTCCTAACCTTATTGGATGTGTCATGTCCGGCCAATAAAATCCATGGGTCAACTTGGGGATCCCATGGAGCCACCTTAGTTGTAAAATGACATTAATATTTTTTTATTTAATATTAAAATAAAAATGTCACAAACATGAGTTGTTTTACTAAAACAATTTTTACATCGGGTTATACAAGTAAGATTTTTGACTATAAATATTCATTGTAAATATAAAAATACTTCCAACATCATGATATTTTTTTAATAATTTTTAGACATTAATTAGATTAAATTATTAATGACACCATGATGATGCAGTGATTACCTCATTATTTAACGATTAAAATAAAATGGAAAGATAATGTAAAATCTAAGACCTACACATGTAAAAACCCTATTGTATGGGTGTATTTCGAACCCTTATCACCTTATCCTCGAAACACATCAATGTGGGACCATTAAAATCTGAAAATCATTCTATAATAAAGTAACATTTCCTTACTTTCCAAGAGTGCCCCTCCTCTCCTCTTATAAATGGCCCCCACCTCTACCACCTTACCCACACTTCCAAAGCCTATGGATCGTCCAACCCCTGCCCATTTTGCCTCTCCAAATCCCCCTTTTACTCCTTGAAGCCTCACTTTGTGCATAAGTCTTCCCAAGGAAGCCTTTGAGATCAAATCTAAGAGAGTTACCCGATTTTAAGGTAATGTGTTCACTTGTGTTCTTTTGTTTTATTTTGCTTCTCCAACCCCCTAAACTCTTTTTATTAATTTCTTTTGTAACAACTACAGTATATTAAATATAATAGGATGTTTTTATAATAAAAAATTAGAGCTAAACTTACACACAACTACATCGAATCGTTAATGAACATATTGTTTCTGTGGTTGGAGAATTTCTGCCTCACGAAACGATGATTGTTCCATCTTCATTTAAACACCTTTAATGGTGGCCATTAAGATGTCAATCTATCTATATATATTATATATTATGTTTATTTTTTCTTTATGCTTCTTTATTTTTCATTTGTGGTATACCTTTATGGTTTCGATTGTGGGTAAACACGATAATTTCAATTTAGGAAGTGCGGACTACCGCCCCCTCAAAGTGATTTGATTCGTTAATGCATTATGTGGGATGTATAAAGGATGGATTAAAAGTTATTATATATGATGTTATACAGAAATTATAATATACCTCTATATAATTATTTTTTTTCTTTCCATCAAAGTATGAGATAGAAATGAACGTAGCGTTCATGCGTACGTACGGCTTACCGTCTCCATGAACGGTGCATTTCATTTCTTATCACCAAATGTAATGTACTATTATAAGTACATATATTAAATGGATATATACTATTTATGTTACATCTAAATTATTAATATAATTATGGAATTAAAATATACATATCTCTCATTTAGTTTTAATTCCATTAATATGACATAGAAATGAAAGTAGCGTTCATGCGTACGTACGACCTACCGTCTCCATGAACGGTGAATTTCATTTCATACCTAAAAATGATTGTGTAATATTATAAATACATGCATATTATGGATATATATGATATATATGATATCAAAATCATTAATATCATTCTGGATATAATGATCCTTTGACCACACCAACAACATGTAATTGTAAGAAGTCCACTTTCGACTTAAGAACCAAATATCAACAAACCACACATTATTAACTTAAATGATTACATAATATTTATAACATAGAAATAAGTGATATAAAAGGAATAATGAACTTGAAAAAAGGTTATTAAGCAAGTATAAATTAACTCATGTTTATTATTCAGGATGTTAAAGAACGATCGAGTCAAGTCGGACACAAGGTAAGGGATCCAACCTCTTTCTTTCTTTTTATGTACTCTCTTTTATGTCATTTCTTTTATTCTCATATTTATTATGTTTGAAGATGTTATTTTATATTACTCATACTATAATTTTATGTTCATATTATGAGAGACCCTATTTGATATCATAAATCCATTTTTGAAAGTTTTAAGTGGCGCTGTTAGGCTGCCGAGTATTCGTAAGGGATTTTTCATCTCACTTTTATTCACGTGACATTTATGCTACATTTGACACTATTTACTTTGAGTGGTGTATATAATTCTTATTATTATACTCCTTGTGTAATATAATTTCATTTATGGGTATTTACATATTCATTGTATGACCCTTCTTCAATGGGGTGTACGTTTTGATAGTTACCCAAGTCGGTAAGGGAACCTTTCACCCTCCTCTTTTTAAAAGACTTCTTTTGTTATGTCTTTTAATTTACATATTATTATGTTGTGATATGTTCTTATATATCCTTATTGATTTAAAGTTTATGTCCAAGTTATGAGATACCATTCACTCGCTCATCGAATAATTTCCTGAATTTTGATGTAATGCAGTTAGGCTGTCAAATTTTTACAAGGGAACGTCTTAACCCAATTTCGATTTCTTTGGGTTCAACATGTACTTCTTGAAAATGTCATCCTATGAATATGTTTGAATTACCTATGATTGTTTCACACCTAATATCCACTTATATTTGGTGTATTTATATTTTTCACACATAATTATTTGATAGATTTGTCCTTAATTTAAGGATACCATCTTTGTAATGGATTTCATCTCAATTTACATTTCCATTGAGACATCATTGTTGTTATGAACAAATTCACTATTATATGGTGTGTATATTGTCCTTTGACATATTATATCATGAATAACCTTATTCTCATGATATTATAAATCTCGGATTACATGTTATTCCGCAATTATTTGTATTCAAGAGTCTCTCATTTTGTTAAAAACTCTTTAACAAAAATATCATTTTAAATGTTTTAAAGATTCATTATTCTAAATCTTTATATTTAATTTCCATGTTTTCAAAATGGTTTTCAGTATTTATTTATATGGACATTAATGTTTTAAAATTATAATTCCATTAAAAGCTTCAAAGTGGTATGGGAAACATTGATTCAAAAATCTCTTTTAAATGGTTTTTGAAAATGGATTGATTAATTCAATATCGTGGAATTACTTATTGTGATTGAAAATTAAATGTTTTTATTGAAATGTTTATATTTTCAATATTTTATGTGTAATGATGGTACTTGGAAATTTTATGGGTGGTTATGTGATAAACCATATGATGGGTGGTGCCATGAATACCAAGACGGGTGGTTACATTATAACCTCCAATGCATTGGGTATGGAAGTCGGCCGTATGGCTATTCCATTAAGTATTCGTGGAAGTCGACCGTATGGTTATTCCATTTAAGTATGTTTATGTCCCACATTACCTTTATATTTTATGTGTTCTTTATATGGGTTTTATGGTAATATTTTGGTTACAAAAGGGTAAGTAATGATATTTTATTCAGTGAAGAGTTTTTACTACTTCCTAAAGGTGAATGGTATTACTTTGATAAAGTATACATGGTATACTTGTTGTTTTGAAAAACTAACAGTTTTCATTCTTTATGTATCCCTTGCTGAGCTTTTTATGCTCACCCAAAGTTTTTTTGAAATGTTTTTCATAAGATTTAATGTGGAATTGGGTCAAGGATGGGATCAAGGGAAAGTCATGTTATCAAATACATGGAACTAGAAATGTTTCATTTTAAGAGTTTTTATTTTAGGGAAATTTAGTAGAAGTGACTAATTTGTAATCTTTTGAGATGTAATAGTTATATCCTAATTCTATAAATCTCTAAACCTGAAAATATCCTCAATGTGAATTATTCATTTAATTCAATATTAAGTAAGGTTTAAGGCCGGGGCCTTATATTTAAAATCAAAACAATTTTCATTGTGTGTTTCTACTCATCTATATATGAATATAATTACACACTCACTTGGTTGGTCCACCATTTTCATAGGTGCTCCACCCTAGTTAAAGGGAATGAACTCATAAAAAATTTCCTTCTCAACTAAAACTAAAATTTTAGATATTCCCATCATTTAATATTCATAGGATACCTATAAAATATTCTATAATATTATTGCATCATCATAAAAACAAAATATTATTCAATATTCCTTGAATAGATAATATAAAAAATATTAAAGCTATAACTTAACATTTTTTTTGCTAAGGGCATTAGGATGTCTGGGTAAAGCTCCATAGAACATTGATCAAAAAAATTATATCTGATGTAATTTTTATAATCACATCTCTTGGAATATACATCTTCATCATTCTACATGTAGCCGAATCATGAGAAAACTCTCACCGTAATAGGTATTATTATATTTCCACTAAATTTAGAACCCACTCAATACTAAAAAATAGTCCTTTAATACCACCAAAATTTCCCTTTTGCAGTGTTAAAAAAGTGTTGAATATCAAATCATTATTAAAAGTCTATGTTTTTAGCTGCACTATTTGAAGCACTGGTAAAGGGAAACATCATTAGTTATTCTAAGGGAACTGATAAAGGGGCACTTCATCATCACTTGTAGAAGATCTGATAGAGGGACCCTTTATCAGTGCTTTTAGTATATCTGATAAAACAGAATACTTCCATTTAGTGCTAAATTTATAGCAAACAACAACACCAAACATAGCTTAAGTGTAATGAAGATTTCACAAGAAATAGTATAAAGTTACAATATAGATTATAAATTAAAAAATTAAACAATAAAAAAACTATATTATAGACATTTGAAAAATTGGCATATACAATTACATGTGTAAGTATAAATAATCGTGAAAATTAAAAAAACATCAATGTTACATTACCTTTGAACCCTAACACCTACTCATGTTATTTAAAAACAAACCATCCCAAATCAAGAAAAATAATGTACCAAAATAAAAATACATAGCATATGTTAGTAATAATAATAAGTAAAATATTAAATAAATTTTTTTATTTTATACTATACTTTTCAATTATAATTATAGTTATACCAGGAATAATGTGTTTCAGATTGAGTTGTAGTTGATTTTTCATGTCACCCCATTTCTTATTTTTCTTAAATCATTATATCTGTTAATATTAACTATGCATAATAGAAAAATGGTAATAAGCATAATTAAGTAATATAAGATAAAATGATGAGAAAAAATAAGAGATCTTTTTCTTTGTTTTGGAAATGTGATGTGGGTTTTAAACTAAAATAAATCATATATATTGAAAACAACCACTTGGAATAATACTGATCACACCACACATTATATTAAGGTGTGGATTACTCATATGTGACTTAAATGGCTTATGAATCAATGTCATAATGTGTTAAAAAATATGAATGTGTTTTATCAGTATTGAATATGTATCTTTTGTTTTTTAATAATATTTCATTTTAAAATAGAAAAAAACACATTGAGTCTTAACAATCATATCTTGAATAGGTTTAAAATGAGAATTATTCCATCATGTCCCATGTGAAATATGAATCATTTTCCAAAACTATAATGAATATCTGAGCATGTTTTCTTAGTTTTCAGGGTGTGATAATTTTTGAACAAAAATGTCAATTTTAAACTATCAATGAAACATTTAGATTTATTAGGAATACATTCTATCAGAATAAGGTATTTCTAATTCCTAAAAATAAAAAATAACTTATCTTTAATTTTTTAAAAGTACCAAAACAATGAAAATGTGTTTTATCAGTTTTTAGTATGGTCTTTGTCGTTCTTATAAAAAATTTTAAATCAATTTTAAAAAACAAAGTAACAAATATTTTTATAATGGTCACACCTTTAAAAATATTGAGGTGAATCTAATTATAAAATGTCACCAATGTCATAATAATATATTTACAAAAGTATCAATATAATATGATTCAGTTTTCTTGGTTTTGAGTATGTCAGTTCTGTTTAAAAAAATGTTATTTTAACTTATAAACAGACCCATTAAGTCATATTGGTCAAATAATTTTATAGTTAGATGTGATAATGATTCCTACATTCCATAAATGACTTATTAACATTTTTCCAAAATTATTATTAAAATTGACGAGCATCATGTCGGTTTTTTGGGAGAAACTTTTAGAAGTAAAATTACGATTTTAAACGTGTAATGGACACTTTGAGTCATATCAGGCACATTGTTTTTCATATTAATTTGTTTATAATTACAATTTGAAAAAATTACTTATGAATTGTATTCTTAAATTATCAAAATAATCTATATTTGTTTCTCAATTTTGATTCTTTCAGTTTTCTTTTTTCCTAAAATCAATGTCATTTTAAAAAAAACTCACCCTTGGAGTGAAACTGGTCACATCATTCATCATATTGAGATGTGGATAACTCATACATGTCGCATATGAATTATGTATCGTGTACCTAATGTACCAAAAATATCCAATTGAGTTTTCTCAGTTCTATGTATGTTAGTTGTGGTTTTTACGAAAATGTTATTTTAAATTGGAAACACACTCATTGAGTCATACAGATCACATAGTGTGTCGGTTTGATGTGAGACTGTTTCGTACATGTAAAAAATGAAATATGTATTGTTTTTAAAAATTAAAAAGGAAATTGATTTAATTTTCTCTATTCTTTATGGGTGAAAATTTTGTAACGGAAAATTAAATTTTAATCTAATAATAGACACATTGAGTCATACTGGGCACGTTGTGTAACTAATAGAGGATAATATGATTCATGAATTTTTAAAATGTCACAAGAAACTTTTTCCTAAAGCATAAAAACATTATAACTGGGTTTTATTGGTTTTTATTATGTTAGTTTTATTTTTTACAAAAATTAGATTCAATTTATTTTAAAAAAAAGTCACACCTAGAATCATACTGGACCCACCATGCATCAGATTGAGGTGTTATTGATATATAAATATCATAAATTACATATATATCATTTTGAAAAGTATCAAAATAAAAACAAATATTATCTTTGGCTTTTAGTATGTCACTTTTTTACTATATTGTCATTTTAAATGGAAATATGCACTTTGAGTCATACTAGTCCCACAATTGTTTTCATGTGAGAATGATAATTAATTCTCAAAAAAGAATTATGATTCACATTAAAAATTTATCATAAAAATATAAGCATGTTTTTATTGTTTTCAGAGACAAACACTTTTTGAATTGAAATATCAATTTTATACTAATAATGGAAACTTGGATTCATACAGGGAACATCGTGTAATTGATTGAAGAGAGACTTATTAATTAACATGAAAAATGACTTGTGGAACTTTTTTATTAAATTTAAAAAATCCAATATTGTTTCATCATTTTTTAGTATGTCCATGGTCTTTTTTACAAAAATTATTGTCATTTTTAAATAAAAAGGAACAATTGGAATCATACTAATCACATCGTGCATTATATTGTGGTGCTGCTGAATTATAAACATAAAAAATGAAGTATGAATAATTTTAATAATGTATAAAAACCATCCTAATGTGTTCTCCAGGTTATACATATGCTACCTTTCTTTTCTACTAAATTGATATCAATTATAAATAAAAATATACAAATGGAGTCATACTGACCACTATGTTATTTAGATTTAGGTTCCTCTGAATCACACCCATTCAAAATGACTTTTGTATTATTTTCACATTTTTTAAAAACAATACAAATTTTGTTTCATGGTTATGATTATATCTCAACTTTTTTTTACATAAATGTCAATTTAAATTGGAAACACACACTTTGTGTCATATCGATACCATCATTTTTTGGTTTTAAATGAGAAGTATTATATATGTCAAAAATGATTTATGAAAAATTCTCTTAAATTATCATGAAAATCTGTATTTTTTTATGGTTTTGAGTGATTTATTATTTTTGAACTAAAATGTCCATTTTAAACTAACAACGACCACATTTAGTCACACTGGGAACATTGTGTTTTAGATTTAGCTGTGGAAAATTTATACAAATAGAAAATATAATATGGATATTTTTTATTATGTATTTAAAAAATCTGAATGTGTTTTCTTGGATTTATGTTTTTCATATCTCTTTTTTTTTAAATTTTAATTTTAATTTTCAATAAAAAGGCACACTTTTTGTCATACCAGTCACATCATATATCAAATTTGGGTGAGGCTTATTATTACACATCAAAAATGACTTATGGTTCATTTTTCTAATGTATCAAATCAATCCTATTGTTTCTTATTATTTTTGAGTATGTAACATTTATTTTTTATTAAAATTAATGTCAATTTTATATTAAAACATGCACTTGGAGTCGTACCAATCACACATTTCTTTAGATTGATGTGTGGATAATTAATACACATTTAAAATTAATTATTGATCAATTTTATACTGTTTCAAATCAAAATAGATGTCTTTCCACTTTTTTTAGTATATCACTTCTCTTTATCTAATAAAATTAAAGTTAATTATAAACAAAAAGATACTGTTGGAGTCATACCGGTCACAGAATGAGTCAAATTGAGGAAAGGATAATTCAAACTCATACAAAATGATTTAGGGATCATTTTCATAATGTACCAAGACAATACTGTTTTTTTTGGATTTTTATAATGTTAGTTTTTTTTTCAAAAATGTTATTTTAAAATAAAAATATAATATTTGAGTAGTATCAATCACATAGTGTGTTATTTAGATGATAGACCAATTTATGATTGCCACAAATGATGTATGAAGCATTTTAAAAAAATATCAATTAAATCTAACCATGTTTTATTTTTTCAGTGAGTTAGACATGTTCTAAATTAAAATGTATAGATTAAATAGATACAAGACCCATTGAGTCATAATGGAAACAACATGGGTTGAATTGACGTGCAGTTAGATCATACATGTCAAAAATTTCTTTTTGGATCATTTTTATAATGTATTGATGTAATTTTATTTTTTTCATGGTTTTGAGTTTTTCAGTTGTATTTTTTACTAAAATTATTTTCATATTTATATAAAATGACAACCATAGATTCATACCGGCCATACTATGAATTAGATTGAGGTTTAAATGATTCTTACGTGACGAAAATGACTTGTAGATGGTTTCCTAATGTATCAAAACAATCTTCATATGTTTTATTGGTTTCATGTGTGTGATGTCTATTTTGAACTAAAATGTAAATTATAAACTCAAATGATACAAATTGAGTCATATCAATCACACATTGTATCATATTGAGGTGCTTCTAATTGAGTATTTAATATATGTTCTTCATTAAAAAGTATACAAAAAACAAAAAATCATGGAATATTTTCTATTCTTATGGAAGGGGGAAACACTTTATAATTGGACTTGGCCTTTCCCATTCTCTCATGAAGAGCCACCAAGTCCAGATAGTGTGTTAAGAAATATGCTGAAGATGTATGGAATATTCTTAAACCTAGTAGAGATTAATATATATCTTGAGGACTATAGAAAACCAATTCACCATACCTTCTCTCCATGTGGTGGGGGATGACATCATGCTACCTCAGACACTTCATATTTTAGGAGGCATGTGGTTTTCTATTCTATCATAAATGAACATGTTCTTTGCAACATCTCACGACCACATATATCTTCAAAAAACCTATAAAAATCAACAAAAATAATCCACCAATACACGAAAAGATTACTTATGTTAGTAATAATATAATGAGATAAATTAATCATATATATGAAATAATACATTAATAATTTCCTTGTTTTAAACATTTACTCCAAACTAAAAAAAATTTATTCACACTTGTGAGGTGTATATATGAGATATTTTACAAGATCAATACCAACATGATATAATTAACCACATTACAATAACAAAAAATTCACATATTACCCAAAATTTCAATAAAATTTTTTATCCATCTTTGGTTGGTGTGAAACAAATATCAATCTATTTTCCATATTATTTGGTTCAAAACCCATCATAACACATTATATATTCCCGGATTATACTACAAATAAACATATCCATTTATTTAGTCCAAGAAATCCTAAACCATTCAAGTAATCCTATTAGCAGTCATTGATTGAATATAAATAAGTGTTTACATTTTAATGTTTATGTAACATAATAAAATACAAAACCCACTTCCACTATTATTGAGAGTATAAAAATCTTGATAAACAAATTACCTTATTTAATGTAAAACACATTATTGTGACCCATTTTATATTTTCGGAAAAAAACTAAAACCTATTATAAATTGTTTAGCAACTTTTAATTGTATTAAACATCTGTATAGGCTTTATTATCATCCAAATGACACATAAATATAGTGAATCCATTTTGTCTTCTAGATGTTTTCTATATATTATTATGACCTTTTTAATATTATAGGTGATAAAAAACTCTTACATAACATCATCATTAGTTTTTCATTTAAATGGGAACATCTTAATTTTCATGTATATTTTATTAAAAATGATTATGACAATTTTATTAATTAACTTGTGAAAAATGGATCATTTTTCATAATGAATGTGAAAATTCATATTAGTTAAAAGGAAGTGGTCACTTTTTTTGGTGAGTTAGTGAAAATGTATCTTTACGCATATTAAGAATTTGTTAAACACCACTACACATGTAATGATTTTAAGATTATTTGTGATGTAATAGTGGGATGAAATAATTTCACAATATCTGAATAAAAAATGATCATTTTTAGTCAAACCATTTCACTAATGAAAACTCTATGTGTATTCATTATGGATTTCATAAGAATTAGAGATATAATATCATGCATCTAAATTATGATCAAAATTCCAAAATAATTCAACCACCCACTAAAGTGAAACCATTTTATTTTTATTTCATTCTACCATATACCACGACCCATGATATAACCTATAGAGTTAATTAGTATAATTTTATTCTAAAATTAATAATATAATTAAATATATCAAGTAGAAAGAATAAAGTAAAATTAACCAAATATGTTGTAGGAAGTCACTTATTCATGATGTGTGTATACATTATGAAATAAAGTTGTTTGCTTGTATCTAAACATGTTTATTTCCTCTATCTAATTATCATAGAAAAAAGATAAAAAATAATATATATGCATTCTGATTGTAATTAATCACACACTAAATATATTTCAAAGGACATATAGCATAATTGATCAAAAATATATTAGGTAATCGCCTAAATTTGTTTTCTTTAAACCTTCCAACATCATAATTCATTCCCACTAATATTTTAAGGTATACACATCTTATTTTGTTTATAAAGGTTATTGGAAAAAAATTTACTATATAGAAAATATTGAAAAATAATCAATTAAGAATTAATTTTTAATTTTCTTGTTATTACCTTTATGAATTACATGTTTGGTGATGGTTGTCCATTCAGGGCTTAAGATCGCTCTCATAAATTCAGAAACATGATCTATCCAATAATTTTTTTTATATTTCATCAAAAAATATAGAAACATTTTCCATAAAAGTAAATTATTTTTAAAAATGTTTTGAAAATCAAATAATCCTATATACACCTTATCATGTTTCAATTTTAGTAAATCCTTTAGTTTTATCTGTTCATTCACTTAGTGCATGCCATTATTTAACTTATTTTTTTAATCACCCAAATAGAACGAAATATGTTCAAATACTCACTGAAAAATTTAATTAGATGTATCTTTATAATATTTTGATTTCATTTTTTTATAAATTCACAATACATGTCATGTTTGATCGGTTTGTTGGATTACAGTGCATTTGATCCGAAAAATAAAAATTTGTTGTATTTATATTTAGGGAGATCATTCTACAATGATTTCTAAAATACATGGAATTGAAAAAAAATATTTAAAGTGAATAGATTTTATATTTTCACACCCTCACTATAGGAATCAAAAATATTTTGTATTATATTAATATTTTTCTCAATCACATCATATATTTCATCTATATTCTTATCAAATTTTTCCTTCTCTAATAAATTTTTTAGTTATAGAAATTTTATTGAGATTAAAGAATAAAAAACAATATTTTCATTGTTTTCTATTTAAATAATATTAATATAAATACCAATAGAAAATGTAAATAGTATTTAAATTTAATGAAAAAATTATATCACTATTTGGTCAAATATATTATGAAAATGTTACTTATGTATTTTATCTATAACTAAGCCTTCGATAAATTAAAACTTATGAGTCTTATTTATACTATTGAGACCAAATACAACTGTAAAAAAAGTTAATAGTATTTTTATATCATATAGAATGTAATAAATATTTCCATTTATATATGTGGTCTCTACATGAGGAGGTAATGATCATAATGGTTTATGTGGAACTGGAAGGGGGAAGGTAATCCATGATGGTCCATTTGTTTTCTACGATGATTAAATAGATTTTCTTGATCTGAACTTATGTTACACCATATCATTATCCATCTATAATAACTTACCCCACATCAGACAATTTTTCATCAACAATTAAATGGTTTTGATTAGAAAAAAAATGTTAAAGACATACATTATATATCTTTATATAATTATTAGGCCAATTTAGGAAAATTAAAATAACATCATTTACCATTGTAATATATATTAATTAAGTAGAATAGAAAAATCAAGTGTTGGCCCTTGAGCTTCCTTAATTCCCCCACTTTTTTGATATTTTTTGAGATCGTCATTTTATAGCTTGTCTCTAAGGATATTATTCATCGTAACACTCAAAATATTGCCTCCCATGGGTGTTGAACACTATAAACCCCAAACAACTTTAACCTATATAATGTTTGTATTATATAGTTATCAAATAACTTTTTATTAACATTATGCATAAAGGGTACTTAAAAATTGATTACCAAGTGTATGTAATGTGGTTGAAGGGAATTAGTATCGTCAATGCTAGTTGGGACATTTGGATCTTTATATGTGGATCATTGTTCATCCTTATATTCACATAGATCCATTTTTTATATTAGTACGCAAAACAAGAGAAAAAAATAATATCTTGAAAAGAATTTATTTCTTCATGTAATCATTTAATCATATTATATTTATCTTATTGTTTCTTTGTCTCCTTGATATTAATTTTTGGAGAGAATCAAAAACCTACACCTCTAATACATCAATGTCATTTCGGCTTCTTCAAAGCTAGAGAAATAAGTTTTATTTCTTGTTGATTCATTTCATTTTCATATTACTAAACAAATAAAAAATAAATATGAATATAAATAGATATTTTTGTTTATTATTTTTATAAATAGTAACAAATTAATTTTATTACATACTTACAGATTTCTCGAATAATAATTTTTTTTCATAAACTAATTTCCCCTCCCTATTTTCATGAGCCACATTCCACAGTACAAAAAATAAGATAGGGGGTGGATTTTGATTATGATTCATCAATATAAATATAAAAAAATGAAATATATGTTGTTTAATAAATAATAAAAAATTTATTATTGATTTAAAATACATAAAAATTTATTCTCCAATGAATTGTTCAACATACGTTCTTTGAGATGGGGGTGAATTAGTTTTTCTGAATGTTATTTGTTTTCAATTCTCACTTACTTCTTCATAACGTAAAAATTTCAATTATAACAGAAAATAATATTATGTTAAATTATATATTATCGACAACAATTCACCTAAATTGATTTCTCAAGGAGACTAGTGATGGAATCCTTCCACGTTTCCTACATTATAATATGTTCATAACATATTGGTGGGTGGGTCATATCTTTTACCCAATACTCCTAAGATATAACATAGTACGAAGAGTATCTATGCCTCTATCCACATATCCAGTTCCAATTAAAAATTATTTTTTATGAAAATCTTTTAAAAATAAATGGACTCTTCCCAGAATAATGGAAATTAAATAAACATTTCATTAAATAAATTTTCTGTAAATCGATGAAATTATATAGTAAACTCACATTTATATTTTCTTAAATTGGTATCTTTATTATATACTATAATTGGTTCCAAGAATATATATCAATTAGAACATTCATCCTTTTTAGCCCAAAAAATAATGACCATTGACCTATAAGGGTTAAAATGTTGGTTGCGTTAATTCCATCTAACAAAAAATCATATACATTTACTTCTTAACTTTATTATTATATTGAAAAATGTGATACTAGGTCACACTTTTTTTTCTTGAAACATGTTGTTGATCCCCAAATAATTTTATAGTTTCATAATTTATAGTTTAGTCTTCCCTGGGATTGGTAATATTATCATGTGTAGAATACATTGTCTATATGATTAGAAAATCATTTAATTTGGAACATGTTCCTTATTTGGAGAACCAATGATATTCTGAATTAAATTATAGTATGTTAAAAAACATTAAAATTATTTTTGACCATTTATTATTCTTTTAATAGTTGATGTTATTTGTCTCCCTTATCAAATATCTAAATCCCCACTTTATGTTCCCATCTATCGTACTTGAAATTCTCTACATTGGGACCAGTATAAACTAATATTGATATCTCAAGGCAAGGTTCTGGCATGATCAAAATTTCAATTGAACCTATATTGTTTTTATTCCCAAGAAATATAATCCAATAATTATTGTTTTTAGGGTCAGACACATAAAATAATTTCACAAATTTTGATTCCATTATGATTGGACTGTCCTCCCCATTCACTGTAAGATTCACCTTCACTAATCTCACTTCATCGACTATAAATACACTCCAATCGTCAAAAAATTATCAATAGAAATGTATTATAATCAAAATAATATATCCATTCGATAATTGAAAAATATTAAATATTCACATAAATTGGATTTTTATCCTTGTAACCATATATCTTCATCATTTCCACCATAAGAAAACAACTACAATTTTTCATCATATGACATTGATCATGTTATTTTTTAAAGAACATATAACAATTCATCAATTCCAATATTGGATATGTAATTTTCATTATGTCCCCTAACCAGTCATCAATGTCATATGACAATTGAATTGATATTTTCAGATAACTCCTTTTATATTTTATCTCAAAACCACCCTATAATCAATTGATTATTGTATCTGATATCCATTATTCAACCATTGATGGATTAAAATCACTATGAATTGATTTTTGGGATACATTTTATGGATCTAAATCTTTTTTATAATGGTTTGATTTCTCCTTCTCTATGATTGTGATTTAATAACATCACATTCAGAAATAGCTGAACCCATAAGCCATTTGTTCTGATGAGAGTTTGGGAGACCCAAGCTATCCACATCTGATAAGTAATGTATACATAAATTTCTCCTACTTCTATAATATATCATTCTACAAGACATCCTACTGGATGACATCGATTAATGACCTAACCATTCAGATTCATCATATACGGGTCAATGTGGAATATTCATATGTAATGGACTAGACAATATTTTTGAATCACTTTAACCTAGTTAACCATTAGGTGGACCATTATATCATAGAATAATAGTGGTAAGAACATATATAATTCACATGATATGACTAAAAACTTAATATTCATGACAAAGAACGTTATTTAGAATACAACATTAATACCGATGGAATTGAAAAAGAAGTAGAGTCTAGTAAATATATGTCATGAATTTTTAGAAAGAAAGTAATATAAATAAATGAACATAAAATAATAAATCCAAAAATTATAGTCATGTCATTTAAATCCCTATAACATCAAAAATGTCATTAAAACATCCTTCTTTATATTTTATGATCACCCTTTATAACTTTTAAAAAAAACAAGGAATATGAAAAATATCAATTTTCTTACATAGATATGTATGGTGATGGAAAAAAAATTACAGCCATTACCCTTCACTAGTGTGAACTATTAACTTTTCCCTTGTCAATCATGTTTAACATATCGTTGATGCCATATATTTTTACCAAGAAAATTAGTAATGTTCTAATTACACTTTCAAATACATTCCTATATTCATGCATGAAATCACAAAAAGGTATGACATAGACTCTATTCCAAAATGTTAATTTTAAGAAAATTTATCTCATTTCCAACCAGATTATTTAATGGTTTAAAAATTGGATTACAAAAAATTGGTTTCAATATCTTTTAAATTACTAAATGGTTGATTATACATAAGTGGAGATGATGTTGATCCTTTTTTTTAATTCGCAAAAAATCTTTGTATCCCGAATTTGATAATTATTTCCTCAATGTATAAATTTATAATGTCCTAACAACATAATCTTTGAAGAATGTTTCATCCAAATAATGTGTGTTTATTCGAAAAAATGGGGTTCCCACAACCATTGTGTAAGAAATTTGGAATGGAGTGACTCATCTTGTGTGGCCAAATACTACATGTCAGGTAAGATGCTTCCACTCACGTCACTACATAAACTATATCACCACACATAATTTTCATGAATGTAACATAGTTGCTGATGGACTCACTAATAAGCGATCAAATCAAAACCATACAATTCTAGGTGAACTCCCCACTGAATTACATCTTCTTCATGATAATAACTTTAATATGATTTGATCTTTTAGACTCATGTACCCATTTTTACTTTTAATAAATATTGTTCAATGGTATTTTGGAAAGGCACCACCTTCTTCAAAAAAATTGTCAAAAAGTTTGGGGGGGATGAGTCTGAATGAAAAAAATTCAACAAAAACTATTAGAGAGATAAATATGAGGAGGATGGTAGTTCCTTCCATAAATATTGTTAAATTACCACAATATAATTCCAAATTTAAAATCTCATCAGAAATTCTATTTAAAATTTTATAAGAACTTTATTTATTCTTTAAAATCGCATATGAAATCTATTTTTCTAAATTCTACTTGAAAATTGAAAAAAAAACTTCAATAAATATAATGGTATATAAACCTCCATTTCTATAATAACTATTCACATTAAGGGAATGATTTATAAACATATCCAATCATTATTTACAAAAATTTAATAATTTTAAAATAATTCTGATGGAAATATGTAAATAATGAAATGATTGAAACATTACATAATCACATCCAAATCCCTTAAAGAGTTCCAAAACACTGAATCCATTTTAGTTCATTTTCTAGAAAATCATCTTTTTCTTCTGAAATCATACAATTACATTTAAATACAGATTATATTTTCATAAATAAAAGTTAAATGGACCTGACATTAAAATTCATAGTATCCCACAACCCAATATAATGAATTAACGATTATTTTACTTTAAAAGAGATTTTATATTTGTAATGAGAATAAACCTTTTTTCAAATGATTGTAGAAAAATTACTATTTTAACCCTAACATGATTTTCCTGGATAACCTACATAAATAACAATTTTCCCATGGAATTATTTCAATATTTAATCAAGGGACAATAAAATTACAAAAAACTAGTTTAATTAAATATGACACATAATTCCAAAAATCCCATCTTTCACATGCAATATAATTTATTCAGGAATCAACATGAAGATGGTATTAAAAATATTCATGACATATTTCATGAGGAATTAGATGGAGTCCATGTGTAATATCAAGGATAGACTTGATGTAATTTTATTTGAGTTTTAGACCGATAAAATGTTCTATAGTACCATGGGTGAGATAACGGTACTGGATTTGGTTTCATTTAACAAGTAACCAACCTTGAAGTTACACCAATTTCTAGTGTGTAATTTTTTGGGTGTTTATAAGATCATAGGATTGTTTGGTTTATTTAGAAAATTTGACAGCATGATGAGATAAGACATTGATGATGGGAACAATGAATTTTCAGTGAAAATTTAGCCAGTTAGGGAATGAATAATGTTATATCATGACATTTGGTGTAGTGATATGGGAAGAACATCAAGTGTGTTGTCAACATTATATATATATGATGGGTTATTTATAATGAGTATTAAATATGTTTGATTTTTTTTTTAAATTATTTATAGGTTGAAACTATTTTTTGGATTTATATTCTTTAATTATATATATTCATTCATTTATATAAGACCATACATTAAATTTATATTATATTCAAATCATTTTACAATCTATAAAGGAATATATATTTCATATGATTGGTCTAGTAATTTGAATCATCACAAATTAGAAACCAATCTTTGGTCTAGATATAGTTTCTAGTTTATACATATTAGGTGGAAATAAAAAAGTGCAAAACTGATCAAAATATTGGTCATATTTTTCAATATTATAAATTAATCAGCATCCTTCCATTGAAATCTATTATTATGGATCATTCAATGGAAATATTTAATGGTTGATGAACTACCTAATACTTTATCAATAAAAAATATCTAGTTTTTAACATATAAATTTTATAATGAAACCAGAAATTTTCAAAAACCTAGATACATTGGGTTTATAGTATTTCCATAAAAGTTTGTGATTGTTGTTGTCTTCAAAATTTCTACTACTATAATATCAAAAATAATTTCTTCTATTTATTCAAACATGTCAACATGATAATTATCACCAATAATAAATATTCAAACCATTCCAATATCACCATACCAAATCCATGGACAATAAAAAGGATTAAAATTATATTAAATTAAAAGATCATTAATTTATAAACATAAAAAATATTTGATAGTTAATTATTTAATCCAATGATAGAAAAAATACATTTTTTTCGAACAACCATTTTTAAAAATTCTAAAAATACTCAACACCTTCTTCGTATTCATCACTTGTTCTTATTTTCCAATCCCTCTATGATTAATTATCACCACTAAGAAACTTCTGTAAGTAATCACATTTAAAAAAATTTTAATTCAAATTTAAAATTACAAATAAAAATAAACCTGATGAAATGAAAAATATTCCAATGTGAAAGTAAAGGAAACAAATTAAAATAATGGTTACACATTACACTAAATAAATTATAATCACTTCATTAAATTTACAAGATATATCGTTAAATTAATTTTGAAATATTGACCACATGTAAAACTCAAATTTATTCCTTTTAAGTATATAATTTCGTAATTATAATTTTCAATATAAGTAAATAAATTAAATTATTAATATAACTTATATATTAAATTAGTAGTTATGAAAACAATTTCAATATTGATATATATCCGAAAGGAGGAATATGATTTCATACATCTTATTGAAGGTTAAATTGTCACATCATTTAGTAATTAAAATGTAACATATAGTATGAACATTAATAAATTAGGGATTATTTGATTCTATTTTTTTAATTACATTCAAAATAAATTGATGTGTTCTTATCTTTAACATATGATTTTATAATGATCAACATTAGAATACTCCTGGAATAGAGATGACATATAATGTAAAATAAGGGATGCGGTGATTTTTTATGATGAAATTACTATAGTACCTAATGATGGTTAAGATGATAGTTTCCAAGAGGAATTGTATAAAGATATGAAACTATATAATGGAAATAAAATGGGGGATAACTCTAATAAAACAACTATATTATTCTTGTATAATCAGAACTAAATTATAAAATAACTTCCTCGAAAATAAAATTACTCCATGAACATAATCAGTATATTAACATGATGGTCATTTAAATATATATTATCAAAACTCCATCATCCATTGTACCTTCAAAATACCCATTCACAGTGTCAGACAATAATATATAATAATCATCGAAACACTCATTTGTTAAATTAAACATACCATATATTCTATAAGAAAATTAATAAAAAATTAAACATAATTTATATATTTTTTAATATTCTAAAGATTATTCACTTCTTGTTTATTCCTCAAAAAACATTATTATAATGTTACACTGAGAAAATAATCGTTCTTGAAAATTAAACATACACTAGTTTTCCTAAAATTCATTAAATTATCATTCAACTAAAGATATCACATAATAAAAATACATTAGAAAACCATTTATATTTAAATCCACATGATTTACCACACACAATCATGAAAAAATCATACTAGAATTCCATAATCAGAAAAAAAAATTATGAAACTAAAAAAACATTGGATGTTTAAAAAATCATTACTATTATTAAAAACCATGTTTAACTATTTAAGTGATTAAATGATATAGGATACCAAAAATTTAAAATTTGATGTTGGTGGTTGTCATGGGGAATATTATATATCTAATAATGGAAATATTCATGGCTAAATGTTGTGATAAGAATGAGAAAACGAGAAAGAATGAGAGAGACCAATCCCAACCAGTGTTATTGGAGAAGAGATGTTGGGTTTTCTTGGTTAAAAACATGTAAAGAATGCATACAATGGAATCAAATAAAATAGTCACCAAGTGGGGTGGTTGAAAAAATAACATACCTTAATTTCTAGACATGATTTTTCTAAGAGAAAATAGAAATGGAGTGTCGGCAGCATAGAATTTCCTTGAAATCATGAGAATCACAACTAAATCAGTGGTGGTTAGGGATCATTTAAATTGATTGAAGGGTGATTTTTGAGAAATTCCAAAAAAGAAATGATAAATCTCTATCTTTATCAATACTAAGATGCATTGACAAAATTCTTCTTTATTATCACTGCAACATTAACATTGATAAATAATTAATAATTATAATTATAATATTTTTTTTGTAAATATAATACTATAAATAAGTATTTATTTATTATAATTTAATAAATATTGTAAAATATAATTATTTGTAAGTAATTATTTATATATGATTTAAAAATATATTATTTTGTTTATAATTATAAATATATATTTTCATAAATATTATAAATATTCAATTGAAAATATATTTAAATATAAATTTATTTTTAAATATTTTGATAATTATTTATTTATAATCATAAATATATTTATATAATTATATATATCTATATAATGATGAATGCCGACATAATCAGAGCTCCTAATGATAGAAATCTAAGTGGTTTTGTTAGGTATTAAATCTTTGAAGGTTTCATGTGTTGCAAGGGTCGTTCCAATTTGGGTGGGTCGGAATGTTGATGCACTTATGCAACACTCTAGGTGAAATCCTAGTGACAATGTTATGTCATAGAGGTTTTCAGATCTGAATATTGTTGTAGATCTGAGTACTTCTCCAAGCGATGGTGTTTCGGCTCGGGTGGGTCAGAATGTTGAAGGCCCCTATAATGCTCAGGGTGAGATCCGGGTTACCTCATTACTTCATCAAGGGTTTTTTAACTAAATGTTGTAGATCAATATGATTCATCTGGTGTAGGTGATCCCACTGTAACAAAAACTAATGTGTGTCTTATCTCAATCGTTCATAAACCTGCTCCGCAATATGGGATTCCACATGTAGATCAGAGTTTTTGTGTGAGGGCATCAGATGTGATTGTTTTTTAGATCTGTACTCACCGAATAATGCTGGAATTTTTGTGTTGGAAAGTGATCATGAACCCTAGCATCCGTTGAATCCCCAATGCGCTCCAGTTCCATTGATAATATCTTTAGTCACCCGAATCCTCAAACTTTTTTAGGTTCTCATGCAGTTGATGGTTTTCCTCGTTCTGGGAATGTGACCATCAAAATTGCTGAAAACCTCTATTATCATAAGGTGTGGCTTGATGCATATATGTTTTCACTAATTGGATGATTGGATCTTTATAAAGTTGAAACCCCACTAATCTTTAAGAAGTATAAATTAATGATTACCCATATTTTGGGTATATCCATTTGGAGAATTTTCCCAATTAGCAGAGGATGTTTTCATTTATATTTTTCTAATGCAGATAATTGGGATTCTTCTTCGAGATCCAGTTTTTATGTACATAATATAGGGTTTTTTAATATACTCTTTGGATATGAGTTTCAACCCCCACTCATAAAAACATACAAGAACACAAATATAGACTTAAATTCATAGCCTCACATGGGTATTTTGGAATCCTGTAATTAGCAATCATCTGGTCTCATGTACTAGTACACCCATTAAAATAGAAGAAAACACTATTGATGAATAATTGGGACACTTTTTTAGCTTACTTATTGATGTTTACTTGTTAAATCCTTTGCCTAATTCTACCAATCTTTTGGAAAACGATGATATAAGTGAGGTTTGTTTTTAATGTTAATTCATTCCAACATTTAGTATATTTTGCAAGATTGTAGAAAATCAGGTCTCTAACTACAAAAATATTCAAAATATTCAAACTAACATGAAGGTATCTTTCTGCCTTTTAGTAAAAAATTATTGAAGAAAAATAACGTGACTAATCACCTCGCAAAAAATATTTTTTACATAATGAATATTGTTATGAAGCGAAATGTGAGTGACACAATTTCTCAAATTATGATGAATTATTTTACGTGGTTAAGGGATCTCTAGTAATTTAATGAATTCATTGTATTGTAGTTGGAAGTGTTTATTTTAATGATGTCTTTATTGGATCCAATTCTGCATAGAAGGTGGATGTGCCTAATAATGTTGAACATTGAAAAATGATTTTGTATTGCATGTGGAAAAAAGAAGTGGTTGAGGATCTATGATGAGAGAGTTACTTATCTTCCAAAAGGAAGCTGATGGACATTGTTGTCTCCCCAATTTTGAAGGATGTTTCACATTTTGAGAATCCTCTCTGGAAGGATTATATGGGGAGTCCTCTTATATAGAATATTCTTCATTTATAGAGAGAAGAATCTGAATGGGAATGAAAACAAAAAAAAAAGACATGGAAATGAGGTCGCCATCTTAAGAAACATAGTCGATGATGTTGAAAAGTGGCTGGGGGTATCTGATTCTGGGCATGGTCGGTCGCCTTCTTCCAAGAAACTCACCTCGTCTCCCTTTCTCTTTCATGTTCATTTCTTTATTATTTTAATAAATTTTGGGAAGGACTGGGTTCACCTGGCTCATAGACCATTTTGGTATATCTATATAACTATATATATATATAATATATAGATAAATATAGTAAATATATACATTATTTAAATAGATTTATCATAATTTTATAATTATAAATGTTTTTATATCATTATATATATAGATATAATTATGAATATGTATATATATAATATATATAATAAATTTAAATATAGTTATAGTAAATATATTCATTATTTAAATATACTTATTTTAATTTTATAATTATTAATCTATTTATATCATTATATTTAATTATCTAATATATATATATATATTACATAAATAAATATAAATATAAAATAAATATAGTAGATATAAAAAATATTGTATATATTTATTATAATTTTATAATTATTTAAACACACAATTATTTATTTAATATTACATAAACACTTTTTATAAAAAGTATCTATATATTTAAATAATTAAATATATTTATATAATTATATATATATATATATAAAGTGAGATATATATAAATTTAAATATAATAAATATAATAAATTTTAAATAAATTTATTGTAATTTTATATTTATTTATATATATATAACTAATAATTTATAATAATACAAATAATTTTTTTTGAAAATAATATTTATTTATTTTTAATTATAAATTTATTGATTTTTTTAATTTAGTAAAAATAAATTTATAAATAAGTTCATTTATAAATATTTATTCACAAATATATTTTTTTCATTATTAAAAAAATATATAATCTTAAATGTGTACTTGTAAACAATTGCTGAAATTTGATTAATTTAAATTGAGTACACATTAAAAATATTGAAATTTTTTAAAATTTATATTAAATAATTATAAATTATTAAAAAATATGGACGTATATTGGCAAATATGATGAATATATAATGAATATGTAAAAAACATAGTAAATACATTTAAATAAATAAATAATAGAAAATTATTAAATTTCAAAAATAATAATTAATATTAAAAACAAATATTAAATTTGTAACTATTATAATATTGAAAAAAATATTAGCAAATAAAAAACCAAAATATAAAATATCTATCAAGTTTTAATGAAATTATAAAATTAATACAAAAATATGGAAAAAATTACATAAATATTAGGTGTGTGTGTTTCAATATAAGTTTCCATTAACCATGTAAATATTTTTTTGTGCGTGTTGTAAAAAAATGTTTTAATTATGTATATATATATATATATATATCAAATCAACATAACACACAATTGATATATATGAAATTGAATAATAAAATTATATTAAATTAAGTCCATTTCTTTATGCATTTACTCAGTACTTTTAATTAATATTGAATTTTAATTATAAAGCATTATTTGGAAAATATATAACTTACTTAATATAAAGAATTATATTTGTTATTATTTTATCATATTTTAGTAAATAATTTATACATTGATATATATATATATAAACATTTTTCCATATTAAATATTATAATTATTAATTATGTATGTAACCATTAAAAATAAATAGGACATTAATTTTTTTAATTATTACATTTTATTTTTTTGTATATATTTATATTAAATATTTATTACTAAAAATATTTTATAATTTTCATATATATATATATATATAAATGTTCAATTTTATTAATAATTGATTCATTAATAAAATTCTTATATGTTTCTTAATTTATTCATTTCAAATTTTATTATTTAATTGTTAATATTTCTTCATTTTTATGTTTTTTGTTTAATTATTACAATTTATTCATTTTACATATCTTTATTTAATATATACTATATATTAATATTTATAATCTATATATATGAATATTAAAATTATACATTTTTATCAATATTTAATAACTCAATTAAATGATAAAAATTACTCTTACAATACTCATTTTTAATTATCAATTTTTTAATTATTTCATTTTATTCATTTTACTAATCTATATATTTAATATATACTATTTTTTTAATATTTATATTATATATATATATATATATTAAATTTATTTATTTTTATCAATAGTTATTTAATTAATAAAATTATTGTTTTTTAAAAAAGTTTCACAGTTATTATTTTTATTTGATTAATTTTTAATTTTTATCCAAGCCATTATAATTGCTAAATATAATCACATGTCAAGGTAACCCTTTATCAGGTCGAAAAATATAATAATGATAAATGGTACCTATTATTAGTTAAAAATAAAAACACAGAAAAAATCTACCCTTTATTACCGTTTGTTGTGTGCTGATAAATGGTGGCTTCACTTGCATTTTTTTCTAGTGCTGATAAAGGTTGATGCGGTTAAAGGCTTGTTTTTTAGTATTATAAGCCTATTGGGATCAACATGACTCTGTCTAATAGAGCTCGACTACATGTTAATCATAGGGTTCACTTCTCTATTAAAAGAACATGCATCTAATGGACTAATAATAATACATATATTTGTTCTTTCAGTTTCTAACAAATATATCTTCACCCAATAAATCCTCATTTATTTCTCCACTTGATGATTTTCACATGTTATATCCTTTTGATATCATTGAAATAATATCCTCTATTAGATACATGATTTAAAGAGTCATTGTACAAACAATATCACGGGATTCTCTCAAAAAACCTATGTACTGTATAATTCAAAATTACATTTTTCTATTTTCCCATAGTGCATATAGAATTTTTAACCCTACCATTTTACAATCATTTTTTACACATATAAATCTGTTGATTCATTAGATCACATTGGGTGGTTTTCTTCAGTCCAATGTGTCTTTGTTGATGTTTGTGTAGTAATCTATAAAATTCCCTCAAACTACACACTGAAAAGAATTCATCCATCCCACAATAATTAATCTATTCATGGTAACATAAACAATCATACATTGGACTACCAATCCTTCATACATCAATCTATACATAACCATATATTCAATTATTGTAACTTGGGCTACAAACATATCCATCTCTTTAAATTGAGTTTATCCCTCTGATAATATTCATCCATCGTATACAAAAAACAACACTAGATATCTTGAAAACAATACACTTACCATTTATACAATCTCATACAAACATAACTTTTATAATGAAAATGTTTATATTTTTGAGAATTTTGAGATCATAATTACTTTGTACGACTTAGTATGAAAATTTTTGTAACCTTCATAATTCTTTTTCAACATTCACAAGGAAAGATTCATACATATATTCTCTCAAAATACTCTAAATTTCATTGGTAACTATATATTCAAACACATATTGAAATATTACTAAAAAAATATACTAAACTCACACTTGAATAAAAATATCCCAATTCATGTTTTTTATAATATCCATATAAAACAACCATCCATTATGAAGTCTGTATTTATGGTCAATACTTTATCCCCATGTGATTTTTCTATTTTCTTCCCCCTATGTTATTTCTCCTTCTTATTGAAAATCAAAATCAAAGGGTAACCTATGTATCATCTCAGATTATTATTCTTATTCATGTAAATTTTAAAACATTTCCTATGAAAAAATTGTATCACGTGAATTTATTAAAAAAACAGCCTTTAACATAACCACTATATGTTTACATGTGGAGAATCTGTGTATAAAAATAGTTTTTTTATATACAGTGATCAATGTTTTCCTTTTAACATCTATCTAGTAATTCTTTCCTTAAGATCAATGTAAAATATCTATATAATGTGAAATATAATACTGATACTTATGAAAATTATTTTACAGATCTCTACAAACATATTAAAATAGATCTCATGAAGAAACAAAACATTTCATGTTTCATATAATTCTTGAAATCACAACTTTTTATGAAATTTATTATACTCATAACTCATCTTTATATTTTCTCCCCACCTAAGGGTGTACATCCATTTCTCACTGGGGTTATGAAATTATTCAACACGGGTCACTCGTTTTTTCATAAAACTTATACAACACATATGCATATAATCTAAAACATATCATTCAATTCCACACATATTGTTACAATTATGACATTATAGTTTGAATATAGGTTAACATCCTTTTTCATTTGAAATAATATTAAAACTAACAATATTTCCTAACAGATACATATTGTTATTAATCATATATTTAGTATCAAATGTACTTTTTCTTATGATCACGATTCAGATTAGTTTTAATTACTTTATTATTTTTTTAAATTTATTATGATGAAGTTGTCATCTACTCATGAACTTTGAAAAAATCATTTTCATATTGATTTTGCTACAACCTCGTAATTATTTTCTATTAGGTAATTAAGATACATATAAAATTTTTTGAAATATGACCATCATTCTAAAAACATTTTAATTTCTTTTTAATGTTCAAACAACCATCTACTGGGAACATATTATTGATGGTGTCTCATCTTCTCTAGGGTATTTCTTCAATTTTTCATTAGTGTAATTTTTTCAATACTCTATATTTATCTCCAAGTAATTTTTATCATACAAATAAATAGTAACTCTTTTTTACCATTATAAACATTGATGAGATTCTCAAATGTTGGTAAAATATAAATCTCCTTCTAAAAATTATTTTCATTCACATCATAATTTCATGAAAATTTTAGTATAATATATTTATTACATCTTCACTAGATTAGTATTTTATTTCTAGTAGACACATATTCTACAAGTATGAATAATATTTTTTCCTCATTACACCAAAACACATGTAGTGACCACTAAATTTTTGTCTTTCATACTAATATAAGTAATAATATAATGGTTTTTGTTGTTTTTCATTCACAAAATATAGGAAACACTATTTAGGGAGAGAATTTCTTGAAAATTTCTGCACACTCATAGTGGATGATGATTTTTCCAAAACATTAGCTCCAGAAACTATAGAATTAATAGAAGAATATTTAGATTGAGATTTTTTAGAAAAATATTTACATCTTTGATCCCCTACTATCTCCATATAGAAAACATTCAACTTTAACCTCATCTAATTTGGTAAAACATTTTCTGAAATTTCTAACATGACATTATTTTTTATGAAATGTTGATTATTTTTATGATAAATTTTCATCATTCTCTATAAAAAATTCTATATGAACATTCACCATATTTCCAAATTTAGCCATCTTTAGAGTTTTCTATATCCAGTCCCCATTAAGTGTTGTTTCTATCATATAGAGATTATTCTCTGCAACTGATATTCCATACAAAACTATCAACTAAAATTTAAGATAAATATTTTTTACTTTCTATGCTCTAATGAAAATATTTTTTTATTAAATTATTTTTTAATCAACTCCCATTTTTAAAATATATATATTTAACTTCTTTCTTTAGTTTTGACATTTCTTTCATGTGATGTGTTATTTTCATAATATCGTCTTTAAATTTCACGTTTAGAATCTACTCATGTTTTTATCTCTATTTTCTTTCATTATAATTGTTTTATGAATAAAATTATATTCTAATGCAATATAAGATGTTGACATGATATTCTGAATCATTTCGGGGTGAAGAAACATCCTACTCTTCTATACACAATCATGTGTTATTCTTTATATTTGGATAATAACATAATGATTCTCTTACTTATATATTTTCGATGTCTTATAAGCATCTTCTTTTTCATTTTAATAAATAATATTTTCTATAAAATGTCCAGAAAAATGGCATCCTTCAATAAAATTTTAAAATGTTAGAGATTTATTACCTTATCCCTTCCAATTGTTCATTGTGTATAAATTTAAATAAAGAGTAATGATTATGTTAAAATCCTTGTCATTTTCCAAAGAATCTGAATGACTTTAATCTTCGTCTACTTCTTTATCTGTATACATAAATTTTACTCAAGATTTGAATGCATTCACCTCTATACACTCCATCATAAATTTAGTTTTTTTCCTAATTTCATAGTCTATAAATATATACGACGAGTAATCAAGAGATAAATTCTGTTGATATTATTGAGGTGAAACTTTGGAATCAAATATAACAAGAATTTATCTCATTGGATTCTTAATGAGAATAAAATAATCAATATTTTCTTCAAAACCTATAGTATTACAGAAAATAACATTGTGAGAATGTATTCTACATAACATTTTTATTTATCCATATTAATATCATAAAACATATTCTTTTATATCAATATATTACCATCCTTATATTTTTCATTCCCTTTACTACTACATCTCAACATATTCTTCATTTTAATCCATTGAAAAACTAATAATCCCTATATATATATTCCATGAGAGATCTATCAATGGAAAATTCCATACTTCTACAAATATAAACAAAGTATCTCTAATAAAAAAAATATTCTAGTAACCCCATTAATGATAGGAAGTCTCACGGTTTAAGATTCTCTAACATCAAGTCCAAGAGATAAAAGAATGGATAACATCAGATTCTTCTATCTCTAATTGTTTATAACCCTAAATACTTAAACATCCCATCTATTCAATAAATTTATATTCTCCATCGTTGGTTTATAGATGAATATTTCAATGAAAACCTTAACTGATACAAAGTGATGTTCCTTAATACAAGTAGGATCACTAAGAGGGGGAGAGGTGAATCTATAATAAAATTATATTATGATTTCTCCATAAAAACGAAACCTCTACAACTACTAGGAGTTGTGATCAATTCCAATATATCACTCAAAATCATTTTATATAAGTAATATAAAGTGAGATATCACACAACATTTAAAATTACTTTTATAATGACTAATTCCTTGAATTGTTGGTAATACCCTCCACGCACTATGGATTCCTTTCCTAACATTATATAATAATAATAATTGAATAAAAAAAATTTTCTACACCTTAAAAAGTCATTATCCTTCTACCTTAAGTTAAACACCCTGGTCATGAACTCTTTCACCACTTTTTTCTAAACCCTCTCAACATTCCTTCTCATATCCACTTCTATCCGAGTTGGTTATACAACCTGGTCAAAATCATTTTCATACAATGGTTCTAAACCCATAAAAAATATCTGAATTCTTATTTATAGATCCACCAAAGAATAGTAATTTTTCGATATTTTTTCTCTAAATAAATGTTGAATCACCTTCTCATGTGTATAAAATTGTAGATCGTCCAAAACACTCTTATGATTTTATTTGTCTCAAAAATTCATTATGATCATTGATATACCAGGATAACTGAATGACACATTACAAAATATTTTCTCGAATTTATACTTAGAAAAATTCTATCTGAACAAGCTCTTTTAAATATGTCCACAACCAAATTTGTCACAATCTATATCATTTGTATCACTATGATATTCAAATAAAATTTATTTACTTCAGTAAAATTATCAACATATTTTGAACACCCATCAAAATTTAATCTATTTATAGAATCTCAATTTGATCAACAAATTCTGAATTAGTATTCTTGCACTTAGCAGGAATCTAGTTTGTAATTATCACTATGCTTCCTCTTTAACTAATGCCTCATAGTATGATTTACCTTAATAAAATATCATAAATGAGATTATCTTCATTAAAAATAAGTAAAAACATGGTTGGGTAATCATGACAGAATTCTTTGGTAAAATACTATCTTCTAAATAAGAATAGTTTTAACCATTCGTCCTATTTGAAACAACATTTTATTGGTCCACATCTCATGAAAATAGATGAGAAGTCAAATATATTTTTCCACTCAAAATATTTAAAATTACACCTCCCACTAATTTTAATTTCATAAAGAGCAACTAATATTATGCATTATATTCTTTAATATACTTCTGAAATTATTGTTATTTTTACTTCCTTAAAATGGAAAAATAATAAACATTGAAATAATTTATTAGACTCATCATTTTGAAATATTGTAAAAAAAAAATCTAAATAATTTCATATTTATATTTCAAAAATGTATATCTGGTAAAAATTGCAATGACTCGTCTGTCTGAAGGTACATATTTAGCATTCTCAATATGACTGACAAATAACCCAAATAAATGTCAAATCTATCTTCAAATTCTTTTACTCTATTATTATTAATGGATTTGTTTAGATTAAAAATACATTGTTTTATACAACACAATTTTATCTTCAATGTTTTTTTCCATTCTATATGTGGATAAAATTCATTCGATGGAATCCAAGGACTCCAGCAATTTGATATCTGTAGTTTATATCTGATAGACCTTCATATAATGCACCTAAAATTATTTCTTTGTCTAATGATTTTTCCCCGTTATCTTTATCTAATATAATATATCTGATGAACCCAATATAATACATCTATTATTTTATTTATATAAAGACTAATTATTTTGATTTATACAAAGAGTCTCTGTTATTAGAAAAAAAATCCTCATTTTAGAGTCCAACCATCATGAATATTGATTCAATAACAACATGTATGACCATTTAACCCCTATTTATTTATTTTCCAGCATTTACTAGTTTTCTTTAATGTGGTATATGTTTTTTCATTTTCATCGGGTAATATTAATATAACTCCTTGGCTAATGAACATCAGAGGTTTCCTAAATCCAATAATTCTTCATCAAATTTAGATAACTTCAAAATTCAAAAAAATTTCATTATAATATTCCTATAAAAATGTATATATAGTCTCATCTTCATTCAATATAGCATGGAATATATAAATCTCTTTATATTCAAATTGTATGCTTCAGTGAAATCTCATTTTTTAACTTCATTAATCATGTAGCTCAATCTTTCTCTGAAAACCACCTATGACCATTTTTAGAAGCTCATAAAAATTATTCTCAGACATTAACTATATATGTAATGGTAAGAACATGATGATCAACAAAAATTCTTCTAACATGGTAAGTATACTTTTTTAACCTTAAAAAAGAATCATTCAGAAACATTAAAATGAAATATTATTTCCTCTTCTTATTCAATCTACTCCAACATTATTAAGTAATGTTAACTTTAAAAATATATTTACATATTGAAATAAATATTCAAAAAACACTTTAGAAAAAAAATTGTATTGTTGGTGAGAAAAAGAAAGAAAAAAATTTGATTTATGGAATAAATTTGATAAAAACACCAATAGTTGTGGGATATCGGAGGAAAATATATAATAATCTGTCCATTGGGTTTCCAAAATAAATAAAAGAAAATGGATGAAGAAAAATGAAGAAAATATTTTTGAAAAAAATTAATGAAAATTTTACCATGTTGCAATGTTTTTAAACATAGTTTATAAACTAATCTTATAATTTAACATTTTTCATAACCTCTTATAATGTTAAATGGTTTTAAAATAATTAAAATAATAAATTATATTATAATAAACCTCCAATTAAAATATTTTTTCCTCCAAAATTTTCTCAGCACCATATAACATTTAAAACCACTTTTCTAATATACCATTAGTAAATATTTGTCTCAATACCACAAAAAAATGGTCAAATTTCTACATAGAATCCCCAAGATGAAAATATTTCCCAAAAATCACATCTTAAAATTATACTTATATAAATTAAAAAACCATTGAATTTTTGTATGATCAATAATCCAATCATTATTCACAGTCTATGCCCCCCTTAAACAATGTCGTTAAACTATTTTTGAATTGAAAATTCAAAATGATGTAAAAATTTTATCATCATATTTTATTTATTTACTTAATGGTAAATAATATTTCAAAGATCAATTTCAATATTTTATTTTTTATTATAAGAGGAGGAAACATAAAATTCCCAATGTTACGTGGGAGGGAAATGGGCCAATAAATTTGGAATCCCAAGAAAACTTGTTAACCAATTTTCCCATTCCTAGAAAAATGCACATCAAAGTGAGATTCCATTTTTTAATTGTGTCCATAAATCATTGGGATACTATATTTATGAGAAACCTAATAATATAATTAAATTTTTGGAAACATCATTTTATTAATAAGTGAACAATTTTTTTATAAAGAATAATTTTCTTTTGTTTTACAAAAAATTACATAAAATTAATTTTAAATTTATTTTCACGTCATTTAATAATATTTATTACTATGAATGTTAAAAGTGTTTAGATATAATTAAAAAATAATATAGAAATAAATAATGGAAACTTTACAGGATTAAATTTTCACAAGAATATCATTCATAAGATAGTGACTACAAAAATAAATTCATGCACAATTAATAAAATATACATTATCATGTGATTTTTTGAACCATTTTGAGCGAAGTAGTGAATAATGATGTATGAGAACTATGGTGTATATATTTCTAAATAAATGAAAATTTCAGAAATAATAAAATTATGGTTATTTTGAGGAATTTTGATTGTTGGATGATATATCCAGTGGTTATTATGATAACTAGTTTTGTGTCCCATGTAATGTGTTTGATGGGATTTAATGAAGTATAAGTATAAAAACATAGCCTCTTAAAGATAGAATATCATTTTTTAGAATATGATATTACATTTTGGTAGAGAAGTGGTGTCCCCATGTTTTCATTTAAACTTACCCAATCTATTCATAATTAATTTGGACTTGAGAAAAATCACATCCGAAAGAAGGTAAATATTGTAGGGATTACCACCCTTGATATTTTTTATGAAGCACCTGAATAGAGTATTACCATAACACACCATACCCTTAGGACATATTATAATGTATAAGGGTTAGGTATATATACATTAAGATGAGTTTAGCTATAAAATATTAGGAATTTAAATAGTTATAACTATTATAATTTCAAATTTTCCATATTTTTTATATCATATTTATATGAATAATAAGATTCAATTGAAAATCAAAAAATATATTATAAAATACATTCTTCATTGGAAGAAGATATCATATTTTTAGATAAATAATTATTTCTAATTAAAATAAAAAAATATCATATTTAAAAAATTATTTTAAAAAAATTACTTATTTATGGAATCATCACCTCAAAATTCAGTTCATGTGATTTTATGGAACATTTATTGATGTTTTCTGTCATAAAAACAAAAAAATTAAATTTCTTTTGAAATACCAAAAATATTATGATATAATCAATAAAAGACGATGAATTAGTATTTACTAATCCTTAAACTTGTTCATGAAATTATTTAAGGGGAAACACAATATATAATTTGTTAAATTCGCAAACATGTTTTTTTTCCTTTTGGAACCACTATTTTCCATTTTTAAAAGTGTATTTTTATGTTTTATAAATGTCTCATATTAGAATAATTTTTCACCAATTTCAAAAATTCAATCATGGAAAATAGATTTATTATTTTTAATTAGACATTAAATATTTGGTAATATGTGTCATTAAATATTTAGGTACTATTTTTTCAAACTAAGAAAATAATTTTTGTAAGAAAGGTAAAATATAAAGAATGGATAATATTGTAAAACGATAACTAAAACTCGATTCAAATTGATATTTTAGGTCATTTATGTCCATTAAAAAAACATTTATTCAATAATTATAAACTAAATTCATTGATATAAATCCCACCAAAAGGTGGGTTTCCTTAAAAAATATACATTATTTAAACCCCTAACCCAGCAAAAATAATACATAAATACCCACCCACAACCGCATAACATTTCCCTTATTATATATAGTTCATTATTAGTCTATCATTTTTATTCTAATATCCTCTTTAAAGTTATTTTATGTTTCTATAGAGTCTCTCTCTAGCACTAAGAAGCATCCTCTCATGTAAAGGGTCATCTTCCTCCAGTTTTTAAAATCATGTAATTATTTTATAAATTATATTTAGTTTTCGGTATATTATTCTTCTAAAAGTTTATAAACACAACCACTACTAAGAAATGAACTATTTACAATGATAGTCTTCCTCCCCCCTCATTAAAAGTAGTACATGATCTCTTTTTCACGCCTCTAATGTTGTTGAAAATATCCCTTGATTTTCATTCCAATATAATCCTGTAATTAATTCCAAAATTTATTTTCATTCATGGTCATTAATTTATATATATCATTAACATATTAATTTGACACATCCATGTATGAGATCCACAATACCTACTCGAAATGTTAATATTGTATGTACTTATGATATTTGATCAATATGGAACACATAATGAAATACATGAAAGGTGGTGCCTCCTGTCACTCTAATGCATTAGGTAAATAATTAATCTATAAATATGACATTTTATTGATACATTGGAATAATTACATGGTAATCTGTTATAATACCATGGTCAAAATCATTGGTAATGTGTTTTTTAACAACATGGTGAAGACATGTTCTGAAATATTTAATAACAATTACACATATATATTAGCAATACATTCATGTAATTCATGATGTTATTATTCTCAGGTAATTATGTTATGCCTCTAGTTATTATTTACATGACCTTATGATAGATTTAATGATATGCCAATGATGTTCTCATATATTATTATCTATTTATGGGAATTATTCTCATCCATTACATTTAATAAATGTCCCCATGAAATTGAATGTAGTTAAATTACCATGGAAGCGATAATAAATAAGAGTCTCAAGAGAATTGATCATTAAATTATTATTTATATTTTATACAATTTGTGGCTGGTATTATATATCTAATTCATTGAATGTACACTTCATATGTTCATTAAAATATATTTATGAAATATTTTTATAAAAAATTATGCTAAAATATTGTATAAAAATGTGGGTCTCCTTACAGTCCATCTATAAATGTCTCCCAATGACATGATATATCCATTAAACTAAAGATCAATGATTTGAAGAATATATATTGGTATTTTAACTATATACCACATTATTTATATACAATGCCCTAAAAAATTTACTAAAATTCATTAAATATTCCTTTTAACAACTATTCATATTTGTTAATGTTTATTTAATTTTGATTACCTTTCCAAATCATTGTTATAAGGTTTATTGTGAATTTTTTTTTCCAAAATCAATTACTCCAAATGATAACAAAATTAATACTTGATTGAATAATTTTTCAGTTCATCTAAAGGGGAGAATCTATGATTTTGGAGTTTCTAAGGGGTTAACATTATCATCTAAGAAGTTATGGATTTCTAAATCCTCAGCGGGAGAGAAAAAATTATAGTGTAGAGTCACCTAAGTCTGCTACTCCTCCTTTTTGTTGCAAATCTAAACAACAGGAGATCATTAAAATGGAGTCTCATTTCAGACATGGTAGTTCCAACACATTTTTAATAAATGTTTCACGTATTCCTAATTTTTAATTAATTTATTCATATGTATCTTGAAATATTAAAAATTTGAATGATTTTTTTATATAATTAAATTAAACCCTTTTCAATTTAGAATCCTTTATCTTGGAATTTTATAAGTGCATCTCATGATGATAAAATTAGATACTTCATGGGTAATTTTTCTTAGATAAATAACTAAGATATCAATATGCATTTGAATGCACCATTTCCTGAATAAATTCCATAAAATTTATGTTGTGATTGTTATGTCATGAGATTGTTATAGGTTCTCTAATATAAATGGAAATGAGTGGAATCAGGATCTATGGTACCCTCAACCACAACTATTTAGTAATCCAACATTATTTTTTTGACAATGAATATCCTATAATGTGTGGAAAAAATGAAATTATTTCATTATTCTAAACCTTTAAAAAACTAATTTAATTCATAAAAGTCATAAACCAAAATAGGTTTTTTTGGTTATTATTATTTAGATTTTTTTTTTAAAATCACTCTCTTTTTGTTTACTTCTATGGGGATTATAAAATATACACACATTAAAACATCTGATATTATTTGAGTGTTTGATGAGGGTTACCTGAAAACTACAAAATTAACATAAAACCAAATTAATTTTTCCAATCATCATATTTTTTTCATAATTTGGTTTCATTTTTGAAGATTGTTTTAGTTCGGGGTTTTTTCTTTTTTCTTTTTAAAATATATGTTTTTTATATTCTTGTATGAAGTATGTCATGATGATATATTCACATAACTCTATCGGTCTTTTTATATTTCATTTTATTTATATATCTCATTATACATTAACACCTGAACCGAATAGGTTTCTACATCATCGACACTGAAACACACAAAACAACTAATTAAAGGACACTTAACCCATTGACAAGCCAATAAAACCTTAATTTTTACATTGCTGTAGAACTAAAGGTGAAACTGAAAAACATTTCATAAATGGTTTAAAATTACAAAAATTACGATAAATTAGTTTTCCTAATGCTCTTGTTCAATCTTTATATATTAGAATACAATTTAGAGCACTAAACATCAAACAAAAATATGATCTAATTTAATTTTTTTCTAAAATTTCAATAACATGATGAACAATTAAACAAAAATTAATAAAATTATATACTATATCATATAAATTATATCAAATAATATTTATTGAGGAAATTTCATAAATAAATTGATTTCAAGTCATCTTTACAAGAAACTAGAAATGAATGGTTATACTATTAAATAACCCAAATTTGAGGTTATATAATAATGAAAATCTTTTAAAAAATGTTCCATATCACATTAATTAAAGAAATGGAAAAATACACCTATATAATATAATAATAAAATAGGATATAACTTCAGGAATATTTTTTTTAAATACAATGTTTATGTTTTCAGAACCACTTAGTAAGCTATAAAATTATAATACAATATTTTTATTATGGTTTAATTATTATTGATTTTAATATGAGTTAATATATTATAGGATCTTCAAAACACCATGGTTTGAGGTGAACCATACTCTTTTGTGTTATTTAGATTTTATTTGGGCAGGTATTGTGTTAGGAATTTTTCTTGAGGTTTTAGAAGGTGTTTAACTATTTTATATCTGTTGTTGTTGGAACATGGTATGGGGATGAAATATAGATTTGTTAGGTAACCCTGGTTTTTCATGAAAGAGAATCCACTTTTTGAAAATTTTTAGGGTAAACAATTTGGATTCCAATAGGAACTAAAAACATAGGAATTGATGTTTTAAATTCTCAACATATTTTTTTTCCAATCCATTCATCCAAAAAATGCGAGCTGTTAGTTTTAAGAGAGTGAAGGTCCCATATTTGGGGAATATATTGGTAAATCATTGTTCTAATCATGTAACAAGAATAATTAAAGATAAAAATATGATTTATATTCTTAATATTCTATGAAATACCTCATTTATCTTCAATTTTAATAGTATTATAAACTTGTGGACTCTATTAGGTTTTGTGTTTGATTCATTTCTCTATGGAGTATATTAAAAAGAATCACGGTTCATTATATCTACCGAATGATGTTATATAACATGTTTCTTATTCTATTTCTAGATATCATTATTTCATCTAGAGAAGAGATGTATATTGGGATTTATAATTCTAGTATCTGGGGTTAATAACGTGTTTTAATGTTGTTTTTGAGGATATATTTATGTAAGTAAAGAAAGACATTAGACTAACCTAGATCATTTTGTGTTTCATATAGAATGGTTTCCACTACAATGTAGGTGTATTATCTTTAATCTCTCATTTTATAATAAGAGCATTTTGATTTGTAAAACACATTAATATAATTTTCTGAAAATAAACATAATGAATTAATCATTGAATTCTCTTATGTGATATTGTTTTATAGTGACGGATATATAAATATAATCATAATGTGATTATTAACATTCATATAAGAGAAGTTACATATATAAAATATTGTTTTAAAATAAAATTATCATACCTGAGATGTTGTGAAGTTATAATTTCATTATGAGGGATATTATTGGAATAAAAAATTGAAAAATATTCCAATCATGGTACCCGAGTGCATAAAAAAGTAATGAAATTCTACTTTATATGAGTTTAAAATCATGAATATTGATACTTCCATATTTTATGGATTAATGTGTGTGTGAGTATATGAAATAGTTATTCCCTAAAGGATGAGTGTATATATAGTCATAAAATAATTACTGGTTTGTAAACTAATTTTTTTACGGAATATTTGTTAAATTATTCTTTTGATATATGTCATTTTTATTCCATCTTCCACCATATTTATGAATAAATCAAGATAAAAATTTACCAAATCCTCAATGATAAAATATATTGGGCTAAATTTCCTTGGTCTTTTTTACATGTGTTCAATTATTTTGGTATATTATTTACTAATCTACAATGATAAAACCTTTAATATAAACCTTTGTGAGTGTGAAGACTTTATTAACCCTGATAGAGGTAATGGGATGGAAATTTTATATCTCTAGTAGAGAATTGTGATATCATAGTCATTAATGATGGGTGAATAAACATAGGGGTTGGTGCCCTCCTGGGGTACGAAGAACTGCCATGTTTATTCCAGGAGTCATTCTTATATTTGGTTTCCGGATTTCATATTTTTCATTATTTACTACTAATTATATAATTTATCCTTTTGGATTTGGGTTTTAGTCATCCTATTTCCTCATATAAATTATATATTGTTGTTGTTTTATATTATTTTGAAGTATCAAATTTGTTGTATATGTTAAATGAAAAAAATTGAGCGTTGATATCAAAATAAATTTTCATTTATTACTAGACTTAGGTGATCTGGGGACATCACATATGGTAAGCCACACCTCATCCTCTTCCCAAGAAAATGGGTGAGTAGATGAATGTTACAAATGGTATTAGTTTTGTCTCATAAATTTGTTAATATGGTAGTTATGATGATTTTATGAGTGAAAACATGATATTAAGGGACTACAAAGGTGTAGCTAAACTATTTTGGTTGAACTCCATGTTACCTGTGTGGTTTGGGTACAAAAAAGTGATTATAAATACCATTTGGAGTGTTTCACCACATGCTAATGGTTTAAGTTGATGGGTGTCTAGTATCATGGATTAGTAGTGAGACATCCCACTATGACTACATCACCCATGTTGTATATCAAGTACATTTAAATATTTATCTAATAATTGAAATTGATATGATTTTAAATATAATAATCCTTTCATTTAGTAATAATGTAGTGACTATGTGGATGTTGAATATGTTCATTGATAAATGTAAAAAACTTTAAAATTTGGATGGTTCATATTTATCAATAGGTGAATTGAAAATTCATTCATAATATTGTTTAATTATTATGTGATTTTAATAAGGTAATTAAAATTACCACTCTATCAAAATCTATAATTTGATTTATATAATATGATTTTTGGAATATTTTTGGCACATTTATTATAAGAGATTGTGAAGTAATGGATTGGTTGGATTAATCAATTTTTTTATTTTCTTGGAATGCAAGACTATATAAACATACAGTTACTGGTATTGATGCTCAAATACCATTCATCAAAATGATATGATATACTTATTAAAACTATACCTGACTAGTAAAATAAAATAAATCTTCCTACATTCCTTAACGTTCAAAAGATGAAATTTTCCTTTAATCCAATGTGAGAATATATTTTTTCCATGAATATGAAACTATGTTCATGATGCTATCATACGTTTAATGTAATATTTCCACTAGAGTATACCATGATGTCTATATTATTACGAAACAGATATAAATGGAAATTCACTCTAATTTATGTGTATTCTATATTGATTATTTTCAAATATATACAATATAAAAAATTTGGTGGAAAATATTTCATGGGATACATTAGTGGGGGAGCCAATTTGTTCTATAAAGGTTCAAGTGGTAACTATAAAGATGAAAAAAAAAGAAATGTATACTCAAGGGAGTATAATATAGGAAGAAAAATACAGCATATCTATTTGCATTATAGTCTATAAATCTTCATAAAAGGTTTTTTAAATAAGAATAATTAGAACATAAGTGAAGAGATTGTATAAAACTAAATCATATGTATCACAATTAGGGTAAAATCCTATACCTCGGACATCATAGTAAAATAATATTATGGAAAAGCTTTGAAAATATCTACACTGTGTCTCAAGAATATTGTATTCAAGTGGATCTGTACTGTTAGAATTCTTCAGTACCCCAAAATAGATAAATTCAAGGTAATTCTATGAGCACATTCATTCCATAATTGATTCCATGAAAATAGGGATTAAAATAGTATTTTGGAGGACTGTGTAATCATTTATATATTGTAGATAAAATAGTCATGGAAGATAAATCAGATCTTTTCATGGTGCATGGTAGAATCCTTCAGAATACAACTCTTATGAATGTTGTTTTTGATACAGGTTTATCCCATTAATATATTTATTCTTCTGTTATCAATAATATGATATTTCATATGAAATTGTTTCCTTAGGTAATGAAAATACCAAAATCTATTAGATAATTGCAGTGAAAAGGTTTAAATTTAGAGCATGTTAAATATTAATTCATAAGAATTGGTTGGTTTGGGATGTTTCTATTTCATATGTTGAAATAATTTTCAAAATACTAGGAATAGATTTTTGGATCACTTAAAAATATCACATTGATTTTTGTATGCCATAGCTACGTTTTACACATTCCAATGGAATGATATATCTCAGAAAGGGATGTGGATATCCAAATACTGGTAAAGAATGACCACTAGTATTAATAGTTTTAAGTATATTTTATCAATTGGCATTTATACATTACAGGTTTTCTATGATACTAATAAAAGATATTTTGAATCAATATTAGAAGAATATACTAATTTTTTTGTGAATATTTTTCTACATATCTACATAAAAAAATCAGAATTTTTAATTGAACGATTAGTAGAAAAAATAATATTTTACTTTTTGTATAGTATGATACCAATAGAATTGAGGGAATTAATGTTTCAGTTTGAATAGATAGAAAGTAACAATTTCATAAAAAACTATTATATCCCATTAGGCTTCCCTAGTTTTCTGGTTGAGAATGAAAGATGGTTCCATTAAACATTGTATGATTAATATATTATAAATACTATTATAAAAATAAATTAGTATCATATTTCATGAATTGATTTTTTTTGGATTATTTAAATCATTTTAATGGTTCTATAAATTGGTTTAAATTTAGGGTATTAATAAATACTAGTTATATAGTAGGACTGTCTAAAAATATCTTTTTCGAGTTGTTATTTGTTGTATAAACACAATTTTATGACCAATAGTCTAATGAATACACTAAACTTTTTATTGGAATTGATGAACTGTATCTTTTAAAGGTACATCGACTACATTGTTGATGTATTTTTTAATTGTATATTTGTGTATTCTCAGACAAAACCGACCATGAAGAACACATAGTGACATTATTGAGAACCCTTTGGAAACACTCTCTATGATAAATTATTCATGTATATTTTTTTGTATATATGACATATTCTTCCATTGACATGTGATTTTCAAAAAAAAGGAGTAAAATTAATCCCAATAATATAGAATAGATTATCTCTTAGAAACTACCATAGAATGAAATATAGATACATATATTTCTCATCAAAGATGGTTATTGAAAATGCTTTGTCCACAACATTTCAAGTCATACCTCTCCAATGAAAACTTTGATGAGAAAATTTATTGCTTTCCAATGGAGTGATATGTTTTGAAATTACTTTTAGTGGATTATAACCATTCTCACTTCTACACCAATCCTAACCATGCTATAACTAGGTAATGTTTCATGGTATATTAGGATACATTATGAAACAACTAGGGTTGTGTTCTCCTCCATTAATATTATTTATTTTTTTATGAATAAAAAAATATATGAATACATAAATAATAATTATCTAAAACAATATCTATAACAAGTATATATAGTACATTATTTGAAAAAAATGAATCATTATCTGTTTTTTTCAATGTTTATCTATGATTACTGGTCATTATATTTTGAGACACATATTTTCACAAATAGATTAGAACATCAAGAAATAATGGATGATATAATATATATATATATATATATATTTTGATATGGAATTTTTTTATGTAGAGGTAAGGGAACTTTTTGGATGATTCTCTACATTGAACATAATATAAATATTTTGATAATGAATCTTTAGATTAGATGTAATTGATGAAACAAATCACGAACATGCATCTAGATTAGATGAAGCTCGAAATGATTGAAATCTTTTTTTGGATCCACTTGTTCCAAATTTCATTGAGATGAATAAAAGAACCCAAATATCTAACCCTCATTATTGTTGTATGGTGTTGAAACTCAATAGTGTGGAGACATTTGATTGGTGAGTAAAATATTTGATGTTGTTGTTGTGTTTTTAAATCAGATATCATTTCCTCCATCCAATCAAGGAAATTTATGTTCATCTTATCAATATTGAAAATGTGATATTCATCCAAGAATAAAAAATATGTACATGTAACTGATAGACATTTTTAGTTGGTCAGGTATGAAATAATGAATTAGTGAATATGATTCAAAAATTCGTCACATATATTTTATTCATGGATGATCAAAAAAGACTAGATGGTATATTTCAATATTTACCGTATAAGTGTAGAGGTGATATAAATTCACTATATAATTTTTCATAAGTTTACCAAGAATGATATGGAAGCATGATTCTGTCTATGATATCGTGGACCCACTGAAAAATCCCCCAATCTATATTTTGATATGTGAATAAAATACTATAATGACCTTGCAAAAAATTATTTTTAGGATGTGGTGAATTTGCATTGTGTACCTATTTTGAATTTTTCAAAATGAGATCCAGGGTTTAGATATTGGTTTTTTAGATCATTATAGTGTTCCCTTAGAACCTACATAATATTTATCCTGACATATAATCCTTAAATAGATTGAAAATAGAATATATGATCCAATCATGGTAAGATATGTTCATAGATTGTGTTATGGATTTTAGTTTCTCATGGGAGGACCATGATCCATTAGTGGTGTTCTTATAGAAAAAAAAATATTTTCCACACTAATTATGAATATACCCAAATGATTTTTTATCCATCCTTGTTACAATACACATTTTATTGAGGAGAAATGAGAGACATCATTGATTAGAACCAAATCTGAATTAAATACTATGTAAATGACTTTGAATTCAAATAAAATAAATGAAATGATTAAGCGCCATCCAAAATACTGTATCGCTAAATTTGACCGTTCTTTATTGGATTTCATGGGGGACCACATTTTCTTTAATTTCTCTCTAGGTATGGGGGTTTTTTTTGATAAAAATGGTAGTTTATCTCCCGGGTTTGTTGAAAATTTAATTATATTTCAATATATTGATGATGTAGCTTACCAAAAATATTTAATTCTTGGTTTTTGTTAGATTCATTGTGTGTTTCTTGTATCTCATTAGAAGAATAACCATCATAACCCTACATATGCATTGTAACAAGGTCATGTAGGATTAATTTTTGATGTTAAATTTATCAATTCACTAATAAACCTTTTGGGAATACATGAGAAGTTATTTTATGTGAATTTTATTTTTATGTGTTGATATTATAGTTATCTGATCATGTTAACGAGGAGTCTTGGGAACATGAAGAAATTATTCAAGACTAATTCTTAAAAACATTCTAACACAATTCCAGTCTCTATGTATCTGATAATAGAAATCCCAATGGTGAGGAGAAATTGACAACCTTTGTTTGTGATTAATATTTATCATTGGAGTATTTTTTATCCTTTAAATTAATGGTCATAGTTTTGGGATGTTTCTTATCGGGTTTGGAATGTTTTTGAAGTGAAATAAAGGTTTCACAGTTGGTAAAAATTAATCATATATATATATATATATCCCATAGGAAAACATATGATATCTTGAGAAGGTACATGATGAGAAAAAAGTTTTTTTATTGTTTCTGTAATATCGTTGGATTCCCAGATGTAATTATATGACATGAGATATAGGAATTCCATATAGTTGGCTTAATATTTTCCAATATAAAAATATAAAATTGTGTGTGATTGGTGTTTTGAGATAGTGTCACCCACAAAATTGGCCCACAGTTTGGTAAATGGTGTGGGATAACTATTAAAATGAAGGATTTAAATCAATAAAAATAGAATTTCAACTAAAAACTCTCCCAAAACATTCATTCATTGCCAATTTTTCTATGCCCACTATCTTATGGACTCCCCTAATTATTTTCTATGATTATCATTTATCTAATGCTGATTACAATGAACAACAATGATTTGGTTAGGGAGAATCATGTTACGTCACTTATTTATCCATGTATTTATTATAAAATAATCTATTTAGAATGTTCCAGACAATAGGTTTTTTAACATTGTACAATATAAATTGATCAAAATAAATAAGGCCTGAAATAATCATTATCATAAACCATATTGTGTGAGATTAGGATTTCTCTAAGAGGGGAATTATTTGATTAGTACACGATTATATATGCCAATTAGGTTATATTGGTGCATGATTATGTGATTACATGGTACCAAATATGATATACCTCTCACGAGTATGGAGAACATAATATTGGATACATTCAAGTTTGTGAGATTATATGAAATTGGTATTCAAAGAATGATGATTATATATGTTGGTTATAAAATAATTCTTCGATTATAAACCTCTTTTTTTAGGGAAATCTAATTAAATTATTGTTTTTATAATATTTTTTGCATTCCTTCTTCATGATTTTATATGACATTTTCTTGAAAAAAAAGTTGTGAAAAATTTTGTTGATATAAATTTTTCTAAATATTTACTGTCTATGAGGATTGTGTGGGAAGATTCTACTAGATTTTCTACATTGTAATTATAATCACCTATGAATATTTTCTGTGGTTCATTTAATTATGTTATTTTCATGATTTTTGTAATAGAAAAAAACATTTATTTCTCCTAAGGATAATCATAATGTCCTAGTCATGGATGATAGGATATAGATAATGTCAGTTATTCTAATCCGAGTGTCTATAGTGGTGTCACATTGGTTCTCAGAGCCTTGCATGTATTTTTGTTCATGGTTTCATATTTTTCATTGTTTCTTGATGCTACTCTGAATTATCATGTTGGATCATTGTTTTAGTTTCGATCATTACTCATTTATATCAAATAGAATTACAGGGTTTTCTAATCATTTTATCATACATGTTGTGTTAGTAAAATGGGAAACAAATCCCTTAATGATCATATAGGACCAGGGAATATAGTTATATCATTTAGTGACCTCATGATAACACATAAGGTCAGTATCACTTCCACCTCTTCCAAATCCAATTATGGAAGGTTAGGATATTTCACGGTTCCCTGGTGGAAAAGACTGTAAATGATACAAAATCCATCCTTGAAAATAATAAAAAAACACAATAGGTTGGTTTAAGGACCAATGCACCTATCACATGATTCAATGAGGTGTAGGATTCTGATTTTTATAAGAAGGTGGACTTTATTTTTTATGAGGTAAGTATCATAATTAGAAAATGTTAAATATTTCACACAAAATCGCAAACACCTACTCTAATTCATTATGGTACATATACAGCCAAAACCCATTACTTTGACAAATTCCTTCATTTTAGAAAATCATTTCAGTGTTGGGAGGAAATCTTCCAAGGATTCCATTACACGAAACCTATTATCATGTAAACATACCTTCCACAAAATATTGGATGGAATGACAACCATGTTTATCAGATATTGGGTACCCTAGAGAAGATCAAAAATAATTGTACCACCTAGGGTATGGTTTTCATCTTCTACCAACAACCGAAAATACTCAACCTCAAAAAAATACCTTTTAAAAAATTCCACCAAAGCACGACCCTAACATTAAATATATTAAATGAAAATAAAATTCTAGAACTTTTAGTTCCATCTAGAAACTCAATAATAAATTAAATACAAAAGAACTCATGTGGAAAAATTAGGACTAGTAGACATTTTTTCCACACCAACAGTTTGAAACGATTGGTATAGTTTAGGCAGCTATTAGTATAGCATATACAAATAATTCTCTTAAACATGGGATAATTAGATTTTTGAATAGGACCATAGAAATGGTTTTTAGTGGACCATTGGTACAATGATAATGGATTTTTACATTACAAATGGTTTTTATAGAACCATTGTTATAGAATCCCCATTTTTTCACACGAAATAACTCCCACACCCAACCCTGACAGCCACAATATACCACCAAAAATCTCAACATCACCCCACCTTGGTAAATTACCAACAAAAACCCACACCAACCAATATAAATACAATGATAACACAAGAAATAAATTTAAAAATTCAACTAGTGATAAAAAACATTAACAACTTCACATATATTAATTCAATACTAAACATTAAACATAAAATAATATAAATTTCGGTAAAAATGAAATGATCTATATTTCCCCCAACATTCTCATCACTAAAATCATCATCAGCATCCTCACATTCAACCTCACTATTATCCTAACCATCATCCTCATCATCATCCTCACTGTCATCTTCTCCCACATCATCACTAGTTCGATAATCATCATCACCCATACAACCATTAGGACCAATTCTTAGTGCAGTATATAATGAATGAATGATTGAAATATATGTAATACAATTCATCTTGGTATCTTGAGGAAGTTATGGATATAAAAATTCCATAAACTCAAAATTCCCCCTTTGATTCATTTCACTCTCTTATATATCATTTTCTGTTCACTTCTTCATTGTCCTAATCATGTACATAAAATGCATTTTCCCTTTCTAACTCAATGATAGCACAACAAACACCTGAAGTGAGCCAACATGTAGTTGGGACAACAATCTTCTTTGGTCTCTAATGTACTCTTCCATGGTACTCATCTCCCAAAAAAATGATGTAAAAGACCATTTGGACCAAATTTCTCAGCACTCGTCTCATCAATAGTCTCTAAAGTTCTCTATTAGAAATATATGTGAACTATTTAGTTAAAAATTAGATACTATAATTTTAAATATATAATGTAAAAAATAAAATATTATATTGTGTTGTTTATTTTACCATGCCTCCATCATTATTCATTCAATATGAAAAAATAATTTTTCTTTAGGCACATGTACTTCAAGATTTTGAACATCCCTCTGCTATAATTTTGAATGTATAAAACTCTAATAGAAAATGGGTTATTGAAATTTAATGTATTACAACATAATATCAAATGTATGTAACCTATGAATAAAAATTATTTTAGATAAAGATTTATTGCTTTGTGCATGGATGATAGGAGTTGGTTACATAAATAATTTTTATATAATATTCCGGGAGAATTGAGAATATGATTAGAGAATAACATGATAAATTAACAAAATATGCAACATAAAGATTCTTGTTTTTAAATATTATTTCCTTGAATATATGGTCAATATAATTAGAGAATAATTTAAATGGCATTAATTTCTTGTAACAAACTAATCAATATAAAATACATGTATAATATGGAAAATTAGAATAGTAAGATGAATGGTAGATATGTTTCGATTTGGTTTTCTAAGTTCCTATGATTAATTTTGAAACGGGCTAGATTCGGGAAAAGTAAGGTAAATTTAAAATTACTGGATATTGATGAAAATTTATAGTCAATGACGATGTTTTATTTTCTTACAAATAAAAATGAATGATTCCACCTTATTGTTTATTTCTTTAAATTATTTTACTTTTATGTTAGAATGAGTGTATTTAACGATAGAATGGTTTTTATTTTTGTTGTTACTATTCAGTTTTTCATTGAAATTATTTATCTAGTTAATTCATATTTAATTAGATATGTATGGTTCAATTGAATTCATTTTGGATCAATTATATTCAATTTCTATTAATGACATTCCATTTCGTTATGTTCTGCTGATTTTTTTCATCTGAATTTTGTATGGTTTATTTTAGTAATATTTTATTATTTTCAAGTGCCTATATTTTTTTGTAAATTTTATTTTTAATTTTATTTAAATTTTTCACCCCTTATATGATTCATTTGGTATGTTTTACTTTACCATCGTTTAGTTAATTTATAACTCATTTTGATAAATTCAATTCAATTCAATTTTACGTTATTTGTTTTATTTTGGTTTTTTCATTTTTACTCTATTTTTTGGATCATATTTCGGCTAGTACCTTTTTGTTTTTTATTTATATGTTTCCATCTCTTCCAGTTAAGTTGGTTTAGTTTTATCCAATTCTAGTCATTTCAGTTTTGTATTTTTATATTTTTTTCATCATAGATTTAGTTAAATTTTGGGTTAGCTGGATTGTATGCATTGATTTGATTTCACATCATCCTTATTGGATAATATTTTTCATATTAATCCAATTATGATTGGTTTAGGTCATGTTATGTCATGTGTATTCTGTTATTTTTTATTAGACTTATTCTATTTTACTTGATTATATTTTTATAACCTTGAAAAAATATAGTAGTATATGGTATGATGTTTAGGAAGAATGAATACCATCATATCACAACAATATACTAATTTGATCTTGAAGAATCATGAAGTGAAAAAACTATCATAACATTAGATGAACATAAATTTTAAAAATTATATTCTGAGGAATCCTAAACAACCCATTTTATATGAAAGAATATTATATAAATTATTCCATGAATGTATTGAAGATTAATTAAAGGGGATTAGGGAAGACCACAAGGATGAATTTTTACATTGTGATTCCTTTTAATACATATACTGTAAATATATATAATTGAATAAACTAAATTGTGATAATAAATATACAGTGGAAATTCATTCTTTGTCTCTAGACATTACAAATTTACTAATGATCATATATTTACTGAAACAACCAATGAAAAGAATTCAAATTCAATATATCATGTGATTTTGTTATAGATATTACAATGAGAACCCACCAATAATGTTGTGAGGGTAGAATAATGGATTATAGATATAATTTTTAAACTGAATTATAAAGAAGAGAGGGATGGTAGAGAGTTGAAACTTTAAGATCAAAATATTGATTATTATATTGAATAGAATATAATCCATAATATCAAATGGGATGATCCAATTGATGTCACAGCTTCTCAGACATGATATGTTTGGAACACATACCTTTTCTCACTCTCAGAAACAAGTTATTTACCTTGAATGGGTAGTGGTGGTATTTTTTTAATATCAAGAAAAAAAATGTATTCACACATGGAGTGATATAATAAAACTAGGATGTGTGACTCCTCAATACAAATAACACATCCACCGAAGGATTAGGGATAACTATCTACCACCTTCATGTTATATAAATTTATAAATTTAGAACATTATACGTAGTTTAATCCAGGAATCCCTTACATTTCTCATTACTTTTCAAATTTAAATTTATTAATAAATTTATAATGTTTTTTTATTTATATGATTTCAGAAGGTAGGCCAAATGTGCTGTATTCAATTCCTTATGGAAAATAATTATTTTTATTAAACATAATTGATGTCCTTAGCACTGTCCATATTTATATTGAATTTTTAAACATGAAATCAAATGGAATGGTATAAATATATATTGAGGGAGTGTTAATTACTTAATATAAGTATGTATATCACCCATATTATTGAAAACTCTCTAAATTTTTTCTAGGATAAAAAATCACCATAAAGATATCATGAAAAATTGATAATACTAGAGTAATATATTTCATCTAGATATAATATTTTTGAATTAGGATTAATAATGTTTAAAATATATTTTAAAAAATAAATATTTTGAAAAATCATCTATAATGGAATAACACCTATGGTTTATAACCTAAAATATAATCATTTGTGTAATTATAAGTGGACTAAAATGATAATTTGGAATCCTAGTTTATTTTCTTATATAATTCGGCATATGGTGGTTGTATGTAAAAAAATGGATATAAATAAAGATTGACAAATAAAACTAAGATAAAAATACCCTTATCTTGTTTCCATTATCTAATTACAATATGTAACACTAAGGGATACCTACTATTTGTGATGTATTAGTTTCAAAATACCCACACTCATTAATGAACCACAATGTCACATTATCTGTTATAAAATTAAAATTCAAGTGTTGTCTTTAGTGGTTGAAGGATATGGAAATTGGAGGATTATGGAACCAACTAGAATAAGGATTAATTAATCTATAGGATTATCGTATTTTCTATAACAATGAAGTATGATACCAATGTAGTGGAAATGGAACATGATGGAGATGGGGTTTTGATGGTTTTTATCGCTTAAATTTTTATTTTCATAATCTCTTACCATTCTGTAATAATTTAACACAGACTCATGGTCGATGTACATTTTTTCAATTTACATTGGTTTTTTTATTTTAGTTTACTTTTTAATATTTCATTAAAATTATAGTGTTTTTATTCAATCATGTTAATGACATGATTGTTTATATCTATTTGATTTAGTTTTTTTATTTAGTTTGGTATCGTTTCATTTGTTTACATATGGTTCATTTAAATTTACTTTTATAGGGGTTGGTTTGCTATGTTTGGTTGGGTTAGTTTCTATATTTTTGATTTCATTGTCATCCATTCACTTCAAATCAGTTAAGAATTTTTTTACTATGTTTGGGTAGTGTTCATTTTTGTACTTACAGATTTTGAATATTCCAAATTCTATTGGTTATTAGGTGGAAAATTTGAAATAAAATAAACCGTATCTAATATAATAAAATATTCCCAATAATAAATTTAATGAAATTCTCAAAAACATAACAAAAAATCCCAATATTTCATTACACACTAACTAAATTAGAAAAATTAAGAGTACATGATCATTTGTCTCACCGAATTAGAAATATAATGAAATATCAAAGAATCATAAATTAGTTGAAGTCATATAGAATAATAATTGAAACCATAAGAGGCACCCAAATCTCTATTCCTATAGTATCCTACCCAACACAGATATCATTAACACATGATTAAGTTGTATATTTGATTCATCAATTAAATATTCTATGTTAAAAAAAATTATTCAATTCCCAATAATAAAAATATATTTAACATAACACTAAATATCTAATAATTTATAATAGTTGTTTTGAAAAAATTACAATGAATCTATTTAATTTAAAATGAATGAAATAATATTTCAATAATTTATTTAAAAAGAATAATTATAAAGGAGTTTAATGCATGATTCCTCCCATGGTCTAAAATTATAGTACACACCAAAGTGTGGAGGTATTTTATTACATTAATGTTTAATTATTTATTAATAAAAATCCTAAAAAAGAATATTCAATAATAAAAATATTTGTATTAATTAAATCCTTGGTATTTTTCCTTCAAAAATATCAAATTTGGTTAATATCTTGAACTCATTGCTAATCTAATAAGCAATAATTTCATTATAATAATATACTGGAAACTCACTCATGATATATATATTCTTTAAATCTATACCAAATTTAGCATGCCATCTACTGTTCAAATTAATCATATATTTTCACCACAACTCACCTAATTTCGTGATTCGTGATGTCCCCACAACCTCACCATAAATAAATTTATGAAGAAGCAGATACCAAAATATGAATTTATTTCAATATAATAATAATATAATATTGAATCAAATTAATTTTATTACATGTATTTATGACCACACATTATCTATTAAATTAATTATAAGATGTCTCTATGAGAGTATACTAAATGTATAATGTACGAGTATTTGGTAATAATCCCCATAAAACTACTACATTCTCACCATATTTTTTAATCATTTTATTTCCTTCATTATACTCAACCATGAACTATGTGTGGATATTCTACACTCTACACAAGCATGTACACGCACATCTCATAGTTGAAGATATAAATGTAAAAGGAAAAAATATATATTAATACAACATATAATGAAATTAAATTATGGTAAAAAAATTACTATGGTTCTATAAATATTCCCAATGTAGTATGAGTAGTGAATTCCATGAGATCCCAAGTCTCTAAAAGAACATCAATAGATATATAAGGAGTATGACCTAATGTATGCATCAGAGGCTCAGAATGTTTAGAAGTAAATGTTAAAGGGTAATGAACATTGAATTTGTGGGAGACTACAGTAAAAAAGAAAATGTTGATGGTATATAAATCTATTGAAATGTATAATATTGATGGGGTGTAAGAGCCATCATCAGATAAGGGAACGATGGACAGGGAGTATAAGATGAAAATGGTGCTGAAAACATATTGGCCTATATATCATAGGGGTTGTAACAACACTATGGGATAAGCAGGTGTGATAGATGATACATCAGAGGAAGAGAGTGGGTGTGATCGGGAAAACCAAGTTGTGTGTGTATCTCATATAACCCACTTATTTTTTAAGGATGAGAAGTACCACCACTATGCTAAGTAGTGAATACATAACGCCTTTATGGTCTATCCTTATTTAGAGTCAAAAAAGATAATAACAAGACATTATATTATATTAATAAATATTTTAAATAAAATTATCTCAACATTCAATAAATGTGGGACACCCATCTCTCTCAGTTCTTGATTGTTTTTTATGTTATTACATCCCATCTATTCAAAAATTTTCATTTTCTATATTTTAAAAAATTGTGGAATTAATTATAATCCTATAAATATTCATTTAAAAATATAGTATTCCTACAACACATTATTGTAAGGAAAGAGTAGTTTTAAATAGTCACAACAACATTTTATAATAAAATAAAATACTACACATAGCCAAAGTCATTTCCTTAAACTCTGAAAACATAATTCTAAAAAAATAATTACATGAAAATAATATAAATCAATCCATGATTTTAATTGGTTGGGACCTATTGGATCTATTTATAAATGACCAAACAATGATAAACTATCAATCTTGAGTTCATCCTTTTCAAAAAAATATATAGCACATGAATAATTTGAGGATAATAAATTGTCTCATTATCAATATACGAAATAAAGAAGAACAAATATATATTCCCAAAAATAAAATGAAATCAAAAAAATTGTATCATAATCAGTAGATTTCATTATCCAATAATCTAATATATTTAGTGGAAAACAATACCAAATGGGAAGTACCTCACATGCACAGTGAAAATACATAAATATAAAAAATAAAAAATCACAGTTATAGAATATAAAAGATTAAAGACACCATCAACTGATATAATGGGAAATAATTCAATATCAACTAATTATTTATTTATATAAACGTATTCATATGAAATTTATAAATTGGGAAACCCTGATTGTATATTACTATCATTTTTGTCTATACAAAACCAATAATTAAGGATAAATATAATATGTACAGACATAGTAAAGAATGAAATATGTATTGAAAACCTTTGTAAGAATAAATTTCAATGTCTAACCCGATAAATGAACCAAAATAAATATTCCCTTGTTGAAAATAATATAAATATAATTAAAACTAACATTAGTCGAATGATTTTGGAATCCACGTAAAAGGAACATGGTTATTCTTATAGACCATGAAAATAAATGAAAATAATTGTTTATAGGAGTGTTGAAGTATTTGTAAATTACCAATTTGATATTTAATATGATTCAAATTAAAACCATATGGTATGAGATATTTTTGTGTTTGGAATATACAAATGAATGTTGTAGGTTCTAGATATGGATGTGAGTGAAATCATAGGAGGGGGGCCATGAACTAGGTAATTGGGATTGGGTATACTATTGATTTACAAATACCATTAGTATAAAATTTATATAGCAATATATTTACAATACTCTTTGAATATCCATTATTTTAGGATGTTCTACCAAAAGTTATTTAAATATGGTGGAATAGGATTATGAAATCAAACTTCCCCAATGGTTTTAGAATACCATGGCAAGAGATTCATTAGTATCGACCATGTTTTCAGTAGTGTATAAAACACCGTCAATGGGATAAATATTCATTTTATTGGAAATTACATTCCCAAACTATTATTAATCCTTGTAAAAAAAGTTAATGAATGTTTCATTACAATTCATAGGTCTATATAATATAATATCTCATAATATTTTATAAAACATATATTTCAACCTCCTAAAGATACATTTTTTGAATCACATAATGATTCATGTGATGCTACAATTATAGAAATTAGTAAAAATTTTATCATGGAGGATTCTATTAATGTCACCAACCATTTCGAGTCGACCCAGAACCGGTCACCCAAGCCGGTCAACGATAAGGCCCAAAGGGCTTCCCGATCCCCACAAGCTAGAAACCAGTGTTCTGCGTCAACAGAGTACCTGAGTGAAGGATTTATCCCAATAAAAAAACAATAAACTAAACATAATAAATAAATGGAATTCTAAATATACATATATTAAATTTATCATAACCTCTTTTATATAAGAAACGAAAAGTAAAATTGGAAAATACAACTAATCTGGCCAAACCGGACAACTAAACTAACTCAGTTTGATCCCACTAATCACTCTGCAATACAAATATCACACATCGTTCAAGGCGATCGAAGTCATTCTAAATCCTACACAATGGATAAAAATACCAAATAACTATAGGCATGATTACTAAAACATTATAGGCTATCCCAATAAAATATTCCAAATTCACTTCCCATAAAATAAATGAAACATACATTTTCAAGACTAAACAAAAATATAAAAAAGCAATCCATTTACCATTTGATTACTCAAATAAAATTGACAAATTATTTTTTTATTCATTTCCAAAAACCATGTTCAATCTGTTAGTGAGACAATTGCATTTCTAAGGGGAAGGTGTGGTTTACATTTTCATCTTGGCTAAAAAAATAATATATATTTCTTTGGAAATACTTTTCATAAGACATATTAAAACCAAGGATCAAATTCTCATACCGAGTGGCCCAATCCCATTGAAATAAACCTAAATATATCCACCTACTATGAGACACTGAAAATACATGAACTACCATTGCAGAAAATATTCTAAAAAATTCATTGAATATTCCAGGTTCCCATGTCTTATGTATAGAGGGGTGAGACAACCAATTCCAACCGAGCATCCAAACACATGTGTATATTATAATAATTCAAATATAAGGCTCACCCCAAAAAACCCTAAGGATATATCTCATTCCATAAAATACACTAAACATAAACAATCCAATCCATGGAACCCTAATAATGGATCAAAAGGATTACCCATTAAATAAATCCCATCCATTATATATTTAAACTAGGAATGAGGAACATCGTTGTGATGTTTTTATACTATTATTTTCACTATTTTTACAATGATTCTAAATTGGCCTTTATGTATTTCACAAAAAAACAATTTAATCATATATGACAAATGTGCCACTTGCTGGCAACTCGTGTCAAATCTTTCTAAAACCCAAAACCCATTTCTTTATAAAATCAAAAACATATTTGAAACAATATAAGGAGCCTCAAATATACAATTTCATACACTACCATTTTTTTATAAAACCTATCCAATAATTTTATATCCCAATTTAATCATAATAACAAATCGGACAATTTTTTACACACCCAACATGCAATATTTAACAACATAACATTAATTTTACACATCAACGGGCATAAACCAGGATATTCATGCATAAGTTTATTTAAGATGCCAAATTGGATTCTAAACATCAAAAAAATACTTGAAAAAAATAATATAACATTTTTAAAAGTACATGTTGTGCACATTTTAACCGAAATAACAATATTCTACCAAAAATAATCGATAAACACGACATTTCATAGAAAATAAATTTAACCGAGGTAAAAAATAAATAATTAGCATATATATAAAGTGAGAAATATAATAAAATGTTGAAACGTACTTATTAATGGGAAGATCAATGGGAAACCTACCTCAAATTGAAGGCAGAACAGAAATCCACCCCAACAAACACCACATGAGGGTTCAAAATCCCAAATTGTCGAACAACAACCCTAAATGAACAAAACCCCCATAAAGAACCTAGAAACCCAGAACCCTAGGTCATGGATGACTTGAGTAGAATAGATACCATATAAAAAATAGAGGAGTAGAAAGAGGAAAGACGAAAGATATATATTTGATGGAGAAATTAAGAAGAACCACTATCCTTTGGTGAGGAATATCCAAATAGGTTACCTAAAATAAATGAGAATGAAAGGGGAACCCTCTAGAAAACATTCAAAACATATGGATTCAAATGGGAAGTGTTATCACACAAATTTTTTAGGATACATTTTATTAAGCCTATAATGGGATTCATAGTTTTGTAAACCATGCGAAAATCATGTGAATTCATTTTGAAAGATCAATAACATTACAGGTTTGAGTTTCATGGTTTGGGAAAACAATTCCCAAAATGCGAGGCACCAATAATTGGTCAAAACCACTATAAGATACCTCAAACATGAGGAAATACCAACCAATGATCCTGGAATGGTGTAAACACAATATAGTGACACCGTGTGTGTCACAAACTCCCCACCATGTGACTTTCTCCCAACACGAAACAAGGTCCAAACTTGAGACACAAATAAATAAGGTAACACTTCAAAACTGAACAACATCACATAGAAAACCCTTGAAAATTATCGAATTCCCATTCTATCGGAACATAAACCAAAACATGAAAAATCTGGAGTAAAAAATTCTCCCTACCATTAAAGAATTCATCCCACGGAATGCCATAAAACATCAAGATGATTGACTAATGTATAACGATTCCTTTTAAACACTATCCAACCTCTTATGCCATGAAAAATTCACAAACCAAAAATGTAACATAAACATCATTTTCAAAACAGGACAATAACTCATAACAACTTTCTGAGAAAAAAAAGAAGGATCATCCATTACATCCATAACTAAACCAAGAACAAGATTGTTGGGCCTTCTCCCTATGATCCCAATGATCAACCAGACTAAAGATAATTGTAATTAGTCAATGACTTCCAGGGTGGTTGGAATGGACTTCCCACCATTATAAAATGACCCACACTCAAAAAATTATTAATTGGAAGCTCCATGAGACCCAAAGTGGATCTCACTCCCATTATAAACCAATTATCAAAAGAGAATTTGAAAAGATATAGAATCGGGCCTCTCCCACACATGCCCACAAAAACTCTCCCACAAAAACCTTCCAACCAAAATTAAGAAGAACACATCACGAACATTTAAACATCTCACTCAGAAATAGATGGGACATGAACTGGGATATAACATTCTAAACGGATCAACCCCCCCCCCCCCCATCAGGGTTTGGAAGAAAGGGGCCCAATTCATGAACCACTAAATCCACTATCGACTACTAACCCCCAATCGACTCCTGTGAATGAATATAAGTTAGACTGTAGCCAAATAACATTTCTGATACACATAAGGAAACTAATCAAAAACCCACATTTATGAAGGCATATTCATAGACCTTGCTTGAGAGGTATGTCCGCCACACAAATTAAAACCATATGGCATCTTTCATTTATTGAGGAACCACAATAGGAATAATTGAAACTGCCTCACTACAACAGTTTAGTCACAAGATTAACAATACTTTTCAAACATATGGTATTCTGACCACATGACAACTTCACTATGAAACATATGGCTAGAGATATGAGGTATGAAGCATCTAATACCTCATAGTCAAGAGCTACTAATCCCTGACTTGAACTATTTTCCTTAGTTCTACATGGCACCACATAACACTCCAATGAAAAAAAAAATCATGAGACACCATGAAAAACATTTCTTCAAACAACACACTTTTACCCAAATAAAAACATAGAGATACACGACAATATTTTCTCTCACACTGAATGAGGATAAGAATGAACAAGGCACAAAACAACACCCATTAAAATCATTGAGCATAAATTCTATAACCAATAGTATTTCTATAATCAAAAGTCACATTAAATCAAGACCAAACAGATCTTTGTTCTAACAAATGTACTGAGTTATCATTCGAAGAGGAAGATTTAACATTGGAAACAAATCCCAGTGGTTTTCAACTAGATATCTTTCCAGTGGAGGACAACCCATTGCCACATCACAAAATCTGAAATATATTTAAAACCCCACTAATCATTACACCATAATCATGCCACCAACAAGATTCCATCTCAAGACACATCAAGAGTATTAAATATAGACCATTATAAAACATACCAAATAAACCACACATCTATGACATGGAAAATAACACCACATATCCACTATCCTATAAAAACACCACAATTTTTCAGCTTAAAACCCTTTTAAAAAACAACCAAACATTGTGTATTTTCTCACCCACCAATGGTTTCCATCGATACTCACTCATATGTGAATTTTTATGCCACCCCAGGAACACATCAAATCATGTTGTACAAAGCTTCCATCCACAATACCATATAACACCAAGAATGTGAGTACCCATGAACATAGAAAAGGATAAAATAAACATCCTCATATTACAAGCCAAATCGTTCAACCCATTTTAAAAAATCATGTACCTTCAATGGCACACTTGCACCAAGTCAAAAATTATTTTCAGATTCCAACACAATAATCCATTTTACAATTCTTTAAAAGGAAACCCTAAATATTTACATCAAAATCCTCTCCCATATATATAATACATTTTTCATCAATTCAATAAAACTCATTTCACCAGAACCATCTATTTAAAAATTACTTCTTTTTCATTAAAATAAATTCCAAATCACACATGTTATTCCAAACAACCCTTTCACATATTAAAAAACTCACTAAGACCTTATCCATAATATGAAATCCCAAAATTAGAAAACCCATTTATTAAAAACACCAACCACTCAAAACCAGTATCCAAAACCAATTCATCATATTCAAAAACATTTCAGTAGCCCAACACATGCCATTTTTTTAATCACCATAAATTAATCCATTATTTCTATGAATTTTATTTCAACAAACAATAGGTTTATATTAAGTAAATAATATCCTTTTAAAACATTTCTTCTTTACTAATAGATTTGATTCACCATAAACCAATCATTCAAAAACCATTCTTAATGTAAATTATGAATATCCTTTTCCTAAATTATAAATTCCAAACATTCCATTAAACCCAATTTGTAACAGTTCCCACACAAGTATTTTCAAAACAATATTCAGATTCCATGAAAGGAACAAGATACCCAAAATGGGGGACTAGTTTTAGTGGGTTTCTGGACCACATGTTTGTCATCCATATGTCAAACACACCACTAACAGCTAGAGATATCTTCAGACCCCACCCCGGCTCAACATGACATGCTGGGCCCTATGATATCATTAGACCTTTCATCCAAATCCCCTTGTCATATCTCAATCACCAAACAATCCCTAAGGACCAAAGAAACTAATAAAACTGGACTTCTCTTGGAAACTTGAGGATCTGAATGATTAAAGAGTTCATGACGCCCTTCCCATACCCACCCCTAATGTCCCAAAAATAATACTATATATACCAAGACATACCATATGTAATAAGAGGTACACTAATAGGTACTATCTGCTAAGATATTTCCTCCTCTAATACCATTTTTTTCACAAATCTACCCATGTCGACCTTGAACAGCTCACCCGAGTCGGTCTATGGCATGGACCAATGGGTTTTACCAGTCCACTTAGACTAAAAACTAGTGTCCTGGTTCATTAGAGTACACAAGGGAATGATTTAAACCAATATGGAAACAATAAAATAATCGGTTGAAAGTGATGTACATCCCAATATACAAATATAATAATGAAATGAACCTCATTTATAAAAGAAACAGAAAGTACAACTGAACAATCAAACTAAATTGACCAAACCCGATGACCAAACTAACTCCATGTGACCCCGTTGGTCGCTCTACACTACAATGATCACACATCACTAAATCCAATTTAACCCGAGCTAAATCATACACAATGGTCTAAAACTAAAATGAACTATAGGTGTGAGTTTTAAAACTCAGTAGGTTTGTTGGGTAACCTATACCCAATGAACATCCATTAAAATAAAAGAATAATCAATTTTTATGTTCCAATAGATATATATAAAAGTAATCCCATTTTATAAGATTATTCAATAATGTATTACAACTCATTTTCCATTTTCATTTCCAAAAACCAAGTTCAACCCGTTAGTGAGATATTTTCATTTGCAAGAGGAAGGTGATTTTTAAATTTACAACTTGCACGATGGGGATAAAAAAAATTTCTTTGACAATAGTTTTGATAATAAATTTTAAAACCACATATCATATTCCAGTAAAAATGATACTAAATAAAGATCTAAAGCATTTACAAAACAAGGGAAATGCAACATATAAATTCAAGCATTAGATTCAACACTACAAGAAAAAAAGAATGAGTACACATAGGAGATCCCAAGAAATCAATAAAAATACAGAACATACAAGTACATGATACTTCATCCCCATTGACATTTCATAGATGATGAAAATTAAAACACCCAAAAGCCTGACCATCCTAACATAGGAAATACTATGATGACCAATCCCATAGTAATAATCCCAAATATATCCACCTACTATGGGACACTGATAAGTATGTGAACTACTAGTGCATCAATCATTATAGAAAATTCTACCAATATACTAGTTTCCCATGTATCATGTATAAAAGGGGTGATCTTACTGATTCCAATCAAACAAAAAATTACATGTGTATATAATCTCAATTCAAAAACAGGCCTCACCCCAAGCCACAATAAGGACCATTCTCATTCCATAAAATACACGTAGCATGAAGAATCCTTCACGAGGCACCCAAATATTGGATCATATGGATTCCACATCATGGAAATGCCATCCATTATTTACAAAAATAATGAATTATGATCTTCCATGTAATGTTTTCATAATATGAATTATCACAATATTTACAAAGATTCCAAATGGGGCCTTAAGAATTTCACACAAACGATAATTTCGTAAAGATACAATTTACACCATTAAAAAAGCGGTGTGAGATGAAAATTTTCAATATAAACAAATTGATATAATCCACATATTGCACTCCAGTAACACATTAAAAGCACATCTATTTCATTAAAACGCAGAATGGCCCATTTGATGGAGAATCATGCCAAAAAAAGCTTAAAACCAAAACCCGTTTCCTTATAAAACCAAAATCCAATTTAAAACCACATAAGGAGCCTTAAAAAACTATTTCTCATAAGGCCAATATTTTTATAAAACCAAACTAATCATTTTATATCCCAAATAAACCAGAATAGCTAATCAAGAAAATATTCGAACACAAAGAATGAAATATTTAACTAAAAAACATCTATTTAACACTACAAATGGTATAAATCCAAATTTTCATCAAATAAATTTATTTAAAATTCAATACAAGAAAATAAACATAAAAAAAACTTAAGAAAACTAATAGATCATTTTTAAAATTACATGGTGTGCCTATTTTATCCAAAATAACAATATTCATCAAATAAACAAGGCATAAATATCACTTTTCACACAAAATAATCAAAACAACGGTTGGACAAAATAATGAATATATATATAAATTGAGAATTACTATAAAATAATGACTCATAAAATAAAAAGTCAGGTTCAATGTGAATCCTACCTCAACTCCAATGAGGAATGGAAACACACACCAAAAAACACCACCTGAAGATTCAAAACCCTATACCAGGGATGATAATACCTAAAAAACAAAGAACCCATAAAAATTTGGAAAAACCCAAACCCTTGGCCTTACATGTCAAGGGGATAAGATATACCCAATAATAAATGAGAGGATATGGAATAGGGAAGAGGAATGAGAAATATTTGATGAAAAAAATTTAGAAGTACCATTGTCCTATGGTGATGATCGACCAATAAGTGGCCCAAAATTAAACATAAGAAGTGGGGGATCCCTCTGTTAGATATACAAATCATATGGATTCAAATGGGAGGCAGAATAACTCAAATTAAAATTTTTTCTTCAATGTTATTAGGAACATAATTCGTTGCACAGTCTTGAAAATTGTTTCATAATAGTGTGAATACTACAAGAAAAATCTACGACTTTGTAGGTTTAAGTAGAACTATTTCAGAAATTCTTGCTCATATCGTGCGACCCCAAAAATTGGCAAAACCCCGTCAAATGTAACCCCAAAAACTAGGAAATCCCACCCAATAATACTTGATTCGGTTAAAACCATATAATGGTAGATTCATCACTTGGATACTTTTAAAAAATAACCCTCTTTAATCAACGTTCCATAAATATATATTCAATATTATGATGTTATTGATGTGTAATGATTGATTTTAACATGAGAGTAATTTCTCCACCAATATACAGTATGGAATTTAATCAAAATTCAAGGATTTGTAATGATGATGGATACCTTACACCATAGGGAATATTATAATTTTGGAGTTAATACTTCATTTAATAAAATCTATTATAGTGTTTCCCTTCCACATGGTTCAATATTTTTTTATCAGTGAACTTCTATCGACAAGAATCATGGTGAAACATTCCTATCAGATCATAACACACCCAACTTGATTAATCGAGGAAATTATCATATGAACTATGAATCTAATAATAAATATAAAATTATACATGTCTGACATAGAATATTCTTAAACCAATGGAAATTCCCATCTAATACTTAGATTGGTGATTTTTAAAATGGCAAAGATAACCAGAAATTATCAAAATAGAAATTTTTCAATTGAATTTTGGTGATAAAATTCATTCTTCAGTATTCTTAATAAAATGAAGAAACCTATTTTGGATAATTCCACTATTCTTTTTTATTTAATGGATTTTCGCTCTAATTACACACACTAACATAATTTTTCTTTGGACGCCAATCTAAATTTTCTTCACAATTTGACTTCATGGTTCTTGAGTAATGTATTAATTTATTTGTGGACATTTGTTTTTTATTATTCTTTTTGAGTGTGTTCATTCCTAGACACCTAAGACCATCAATGGTGTTTAAAATCCCTTTTCCATTTATCTTCCATCCAATGATAATAGACATGATTAGATAAAAAGCTCCATTGTCCTCACTACCTCGAAATCCCTACACTAAATTAACAAACTAACGATATACCAATTAGAACTTATTCATTATTATATATATATATATAATAAATATATTGAAATATTTACCATCATTATTTCTTATAACATACCTATATAGAAAAAATTAAAAATACATTTCAATTTCAGAGAGTGTAACAATAGTGATAGGATGGACAATTATTGACTTTCCCAAGAATACGATATCTATTTTCATGAATCTCATAATTTGAGTTCATGATGCCAAGACCAAAATCAAATATCAATGCATATTAAATATTACCCAACATTATATGATAAAAATTTAAGTTAAATAATAAATTTTGACTTGGGAAATCTATACCATACTGGATAATAAATGGGGATATCCAATTATAATTATTCTTACAAAAACTAGAGTAATAGTTGTTTCAAATGAATGGAATGAATTGGTTATTACATGTGTGAAAAATAGTTGGATATTCTTTATACATTACCATTGGAAAAATCAAGAAATCAGAAAGGTTCACTTTTCTCTCCCTTCCAGTGACCAATCATTATAAAAATTAGCTAGTGAGTCCCATTATGGCCTCCATGATAGATATATTGGTTAATTTCTAAACCACACTGCTTCTAAATATTCAAAAAGTCAATATTTACAAATCCATTCAACACATATTAATATAACTATATTCAATTTTCAATTTTCAGCGGTCTAGATACATTCAAACACTTTAGGCCTAATGTTCTCACTACGTTCCAATAGAATTTAATAAAGGTATTCATATATAATATAACTATTTTCATGTCAGCCTATGATGAATGTTTTTTACACCTAGGTGTTTTCCTCTTAAATTAAATTGAAATTTAACTCATAAAAAATTATGATACATCTAAATTTATGTTATAGCGGTTGATAGTAGTTGAGTATGAAATTCCAAATAATGTCCTTTCGGTTGATAAATTCAAAAATGAATTTTTTTCCCAATAAATTCTAAAGTGTGTTGTTGGGTTGTGGTTAATTTAGGTTTTTTGGTTCTTTGGACAATTCATTAATGAATTTGAATATATCATACATCAATTATCAGGATTGTTGTAGGAATATTATTGTATTCTTTATAATATAATCTTTTCAGATTAATTTTAATCAATAAAATGGTTTATCACGTCACCTCACATCAACCAACCACCAATGTGGGATCTTCACTTTGAGCTCATGTTTTATGCCGATAACATTTCATTTGTGGAAGTGTTATCAAAATGGGTTGTGAGGGATCCTAGTGAAATAATGTATTCTTTGAACCATGATCATATACATGATAAATATATGAAAAATAAAAAAATAACAACTTTCTAATTTTCCTTATATGAAAAATTCCATTCATATCAATCGGGGTCACAAGTAATTGTGTTTTTTGATATTCTTTCCCTTTGGAATCTTCTTATAATTCGTGACCCTAAATCATTATTTATAAATTTGACAGTCTTCTTAAAGATATTTGAATTCATATTCGAGACAAAAGGGGATTTTTAAAGTCCCTGATCTATGTGGATCGACCCTTTGTATGTTCTTGAGGCTTATGGATCTCATAGGAAGCTCACATAAAGTTTGGAGGAGTTCGGGTGCTGAGAACTTGGAGCATGGAACTTTCACAACGTGATGGTGGGATTAACAGGGTGTAAAAGAATTTATAAACATGAATTAGGGTTTCACACCATGTATTTTTTTGGATTAAAAAAACAAACTAAAATACAGTAGTGATAATATTTTTGGAAGAAATTAACCTTGGGGAATTACATGATGTAAAAGGGAAATGCAGTCATGTATTTCCCCACTACTGTAATGTTTTAACTATTTTCCAACTTCTGGAGTTTGTTAAAACCTGTGACTGCAGTGGATCTCTCCAAACTCTAAGAGACCCAGTGACCCCTCTTCAATTTTTTGGGAATTCTCTATGACATGAATCGATTCCTAGATACCTATTTCGACTGTAGTAATTTATCTCGAATCTGAAGTAGGTTCTACCTTTATTTTTTTGGTTCTTTGATCCATTTATTCCTTGTATTCCTTCCATATTATGGTGGATGATATGCCATGTTTCTAATGGGGTTCCTCTACCTTGTTTTCGTTGTAGTGGTTCCATGACATCCTCGATTAAATTTACTTCTTATGGGAGAGGTGATAAGGGATCTGTTTGGTGGTATGTTCTTCTACGAAGAAAGTGGATGAACTTTTGAGGTAGTGGATTTGTTTTTTCTCTATTTAATTATGTGAAATCATATATTTAGCATTATTTAACCCTTTTTAATACAATTATACTATCCAACTAATTATTTAAATCATGTAATATAATTGGTATAGATCACATAGTGATGTTGTTGCTTTAAAATTTGATAATGGTTTTCCTTTTGATTTTCTAGATAGTGTGATATATATTCCTTTCAGGGTTTAGTATGTTATTCTTTGTGTATTTGGTAAACAATTTATTTCAGGAGTTAATTAATTAATAAATTGATTAAATTGTTAAAGTAGGATCATTATTAAATCCGGTTATTATTGTTAAAATATGATGATAACAAAATTGATCTAGATATGCATGTAAAATTTACTTAGTTAATGATCCTAAAGAGTATTGATTCATGTTGATAATAGAATTAATGGATTTTAAAAATAATTGTTAAATTAATTTTTTATAGCTTGTGATAGCTTGTTATTACCTTTCCCATCGTTGGAATATGGGAATAATGAATCAGATAATTCAAGATGGAATAAAGAATCAGATTTGTGATAAATGATAATTCCATTTTAGGGATAGAGTTTCCCGTATGATTGTAATGAACAATTCCCTTCTGATTTAGAGCTATGAGAGCTTGTTGTGTGTGAAAGATTAATTCCCAGTTTTGTTGCCAAGATCCTAGTAGCTTGTTTTTTGGATATATGTTATGTTCCATGACCTGGGATATCAGAGCTTGGAGGGTTTTTTGTGGTATGTGGGCTAAAGAGGAACAGTGGTTGTGGTTTATGGTGGCATGGAGGCTCTGATGTGATGTGAGCCTATGAAGGATAAGGAATGAAAGTTATTGTGATATATGGGGAAGGGAGGCCTGATTGTTGTTGTAGTATATGATTCTTCGAGTGGTGTGATGCATCAGTATATATAGGTGGGTGTCACCGAATATGATAGAACATGTTGACCCTATGCTTGACCATTTGTTTGTTTGAATGTATTTCTTGTCTATCTTCTTTATTTTCCCTACAAAATGAGGTATGAATGTATTCTTGGGTTACTATATTTCCCTTGGTGGTCAATACACATGGGTTATCGACACACATTCTATGTTTAGACCCATGTGGTTGGATGAGCTTACTCTCCAGTTATATGTGGTGAGGACTTTTTGGGTTTTTTCATATATTTACAAAGTTGATACCCTTATGTTTGGGAATATTAGAATGTTTTTCAATAGTACCAGGTGATATGGAAAGTAATTTTGTTAAATAAATGAATAAATGTTTAACATATGGTAATGGATCTTGCAGTTATGTAATGTCGAGGATGAAATTATGAGAAGTCATGGACTCAGTGTGACTGTGGATGGAGGGTATGAATAATTATTGAAATGCTAATGAAATTTAATTTATAAATGATAATGGTTAATTAATGGTAAAATAATTAATTGACATAAAGTAAATTTTATAAAGTATGGTAATGTAACTTAATGTAGCTCTTTTAATTTATGCGTGCTTATACGATATCTAGTATTAGCAGTGGAAGCCCTGAGTCTGAGAAAAATTAGTTGTAGTTGATTCTGATACTAGGTTATGACCATAGTGTGATGGTGATCTATATTATATCATTTATTTTTTGTGTTTCTATTATATAATACATCCTATTTGTAAGGCAAACTAACACCCTGGGGATTCTGAGCCATGAGGGTGTTTTCCCCAGCACGCTAGTGGGAGAATGGATGGTTGACTTTCCCCTTTGGCGTCATTTTCTTCTTTATTAAATTATTAGTACTGGTATGAACAATTGTTATTTTTAACATTATATGTGTGTTGAGGGATATAATTGGTTGTGGTTATTTCCCACATATTTTTTTGGATATAGATTCCTAAGGACTACTATAGGTATTACATGTATGGGTTGTAATAGCTTGAGGTATAACACATGTACTATGATACACGTTATAAAAAATGTGGTACCTCCAGGAAACTACCTGGATACCTTGGTTATGTGGAAAAGTTTGTGTGATTCATGAGTTTCATTTTGACAGATGGGGTGCGTGTAATGTAACATCACCCAAGTGTTTGTGCTCTAGACTTCCTGGGGTGAAATGATAAGGACATGCACTATTGGGGAAAATCAACAAACTAGTGGGGAAGATATAGCGTGGTACCTGTGAAATTATCAAATATATTATTTTCTCTTTTATGTGATACATGGTATCACTAGCCACAGTGACCCTGGGAACATATGATACATATTTAGGTGACATGTTAGTTTTACTAGTTTTTTGTTGTTCTTTTGCATTGTTTCATTTCATTTTCATGAGAGGTGCCGGTAAGGATCCTACTGAGTATATTGTTATAGTCACCATAGTTTTAGATAAACTATTTTTCATGTCATTTGGAGTTGGTTGGTGATTAGACTTGTTACTGTTACCTTGTGGTTTGAATGAACTCTTTGGTCTTTATGGTCGTTGTTATCTTTCTTTTCATACATACAATATTCCTTCAACTTGTAGTAGTTCTATCATGAAATTACATTTTTTACATGGGTTTATTTTATATTCTATTCTAAGAAGTGGTTTATTGGTGTCTATATTATCTCTCTCTTCTAAATGTGATTCTCATAGAGGGTAATGCCTCCTATATGCATGTTCACTATACCATCAGTTCTAGTCGTCGACCCATGGCCTAATTGAGGTGGGAATCGAGGGTCACTATCTATTTTGTCTCATTTCTTGTCAAATAAGTGTACATATTATGAGGAGGGGTCATGAAAAAATGGTATTAGAGGTCTCAATGTGGGATAAGATGGAGCATGGAGTTAGTCAAATGTGATATTGCATGGGTTGGTAAGGCCACAATGTCAGCTTAGTTTTTCAAATTATATAAACATGGGGGACCAGTAATGAATAAGTATTTAGAGCCCCCTATGATCAATTACACAATCCTTTTTTTATTACAGTTTCTATTAAAATAATTGAAATTTTTTTCAGGGTTGAGACCTAGGAAAGGATCATGCACCATTCTTCTTTGTGCCTATGTTTGAATTGGTAGACCTTGGGATGGGTTAACCTAATATTAATAAAAGAAAAAAGTTAATTAATGTTAATGTCATTTATATATTATTTTGAGGATAACTAATTGTGTTTTTCTATTTAAGGTATGGATCCATGATAACATCCTCATTTGTTTGTGTGGATGATGTTCAGTAGGTTGTGCAAGTAGATCACCATAGAGTAGATGAAGGCGACGATGACAGTTGGATGAGGAAACTCTAAGAGTTGAATTTCCATTGTCTACAAAGGTATGATGGATCCATTTGAGATAAAGTTATTAAAGATAAGTTTTATGAGACTTATATAGCCTTCAGTTTGATCTGTGCTTATAAGAAGCAGTGTAACTGCCCAAACTTTTGTTAATGAAAATTACTTGTTATCTAATTAAATGTGTTATTATATAGAATGATCATAAAAAATGTACTCACTTCATTTGTTTTATATTTTTGGATTACATAATACCATTATAAATTGTTACCATTGCTAATATATCCATTGAACAATGATTACATGATTAGTATAAATACATGGATTTAATAAATCCAATATTCACATATAAAGAAAGCGATGGCCTCATCCAGTAGAATTTCACTAGAAAAGGACCATTTATCGGAGCAATGAAAGGAAGTGTCGTCACTGGGCTTCTCTCTTGATCTATCCATAGACGAGCTTCAACACGTTATGATTGAGTTGAACCACCTACGGTGGAAGTGGCTGTTAGTAGAGATTACCACCTGAGAAATGTTCTCTGAGCCACCCCAAAAGTCTTTCACCGTCGCACACCTTACCCTTATGTATTATGCGGGTGTTCTACATGGTTATGTAACAAGACCCTATCTCAATAATTGTGAACATTTTTTTATAAATAATATACCTTCATGTTATTGTTATTACTTTATAAATTTTTTTTATAGATTAAATAAAATCTAAAGTTAAATAATAATTCTATTTTGAGGAATTAATGGATTTGGAATTAAATAATATTTTAAAAAATTTATATCACTAAATTAAATTTTATTAAATATAAATGGCCTTATAATTATTATTAATATAATTGTGATTTTTTTTGGTTTTAAAGATATTTATGTCAAAACCCATGGATTTTCGATAAATGTCAGAATTTATTTATTTAAAAAAATCACATATATAGATAATTATTTAGATATAATAAATATTATTTTTCGAATCAAGACGTCGATATTATCAAATTGTGAATTTTTCATAATTTTATAAGACTGTTGAATTTTGCAGTAAAAATAAAATAGTGTTTAAATATATAATGCTTTTATGACATCATAATGTCCCAATAGTGATGTAATAAAATAATATATACAATTTAGGCAAATATTTGTTTTAAAATTACTACAATGTGATTTTAAGTTTGTTTGATTTATTTTACCAGGCTTTTGTGTACCCTCCATGACCTATTAAAATTTTAACTTCTAAAATGGTTTCCGTGAGAGTTTGACACACTTACACTTAAGAAATACTAATATTTTAATATGTTCAGCCATTGGCCTTATAAAATATTTTTTTCTACTCCCATTTGCAAAAACCATAGTAAGGAACCATTGGATGGATTGTGGTTTTGATTAGTTTAATGTTTGCTGGGAAAAACCAAAATAATAAATAATGCCCTCTCATTTCCTATAAAAACTCTCCCAACCACCCACTTCCTCTTCGCTCAAATAATTTTGAGCAAGACCAAACTCTTCTATCCTATCTCTATAATCCTCCCAAGGATGCCCATGATCTCAAGAATTATAAGGCCCCAGCCTTAAACCTTACTTAATATTGAGTTATTCAAGATTACACAGTGAGGATCTTTTCAGGTTTAGAGTTTTAGAGATTTAGATCATAAAACTTGTATTACATTCCACATTTAAACAAAGTGGTTACATGAAATATAGTATTAATTTTTTCCATCAACATAAACATATTTAAAAATAAAGCATGGATTCTTTCTTGACACTTCCTTGACACTATCATCATATCATGTACCTTTCCCTTGACCTGTGAAAAACAATTCAAAAAAAACATGGGACGAGCATAAAAAGCTCAGTAAGGGTTATAAAAATATGGAAAAGAAACATGAGTTCATATATACATAAGAATGAAATCATAATATACCCAAAAAACATAGGCATATCAAATCCTGAATAAATCACAGAAATCATATGACATAAAAGGTAACTTGAGGAATTCATAACATTCTTACATAGGGAGTAACCCTCTTGGTTATGTTTGGAATACCCACCACAGTATATTCCCTAAATCTCTTCAAAGAAACATTAAAGTTTCACTCTTTCATGTTACCCAATTCATTTGAGAGCTATATCGGGCTCACCCGCCCGTAGTTTTTCACGGAACCACCAGTATTCATAATAATTCCCAAGAACCATAACATAATTGTATCACATAAAACATGCAAAAAAGGAAACATAACATTTCCGCTTTTCAATCACAAGATATCAATTCAACACATTGATATAGAAAACATTATAAAAACCATTTTCAATACCAAAATAAAAGAAAAGTAAAACATGGTATTTATTTTTCTTTGAAAAAAGGTATGGCTTGTAGAGGAATCTGAAGCTCAAATAATGGTCACGGCGGTGGAGAAGTCATTGTCGCCGCATAAGTACGACAAAAACATTCCATTTTTTCATTTAGTAAAATACTTCATATAAAGAAGATTTCTTTTGGATAAACGTAAAAGTCAAAGGGGTTTATACACCGTATAAAATATGGTTGTGTATAAAACAAAAATATGCCTCAATGAATGGAGATTGAGACGAAGTCCCATACAAAGACAGTATCCATGGATTAAGGATAAATCAATTACATAATTATGTGTGACAAATGTATACACCAAATATAAGTGGATATTAAGTGTAAAACAATCAGAGGACATTCACACATATTCATATAATGACATATTCAAGGAGTAAAGTTTATCCCAAAGAATCAAAATTGGGTTAAGAAGTTCCCTTGCAAAATTTCGACAGCCTAACGACGTCACTTCAAAATTTAGAAAAAGAGTTGATGAGAGATAAAAAGGGTATCTAATCACTTGTACATAAAATTTACATCAATAAGGATAAATAATAACATATCCCAACATAATAGTATGTGAATTAAAAGACATAACAAAAGAAGTCTTTTTAAAAGAGGATGGTGAAAGGTCCCCTTACCGACTTGGGTTACTTTCGAAACGTACACCCCATTGAAGAAGGGTCAAAAAATTAATATGTAAATAACCATAAATGAAATTATATTACACAAAGAGTATAATAATGGGAATTACATACACCACTAAAAGGATATAGTGGCAAATGTAGGATAAATCTCACGAGACTAAAAGTGAGATGAAAAATACCTTACGAAAACTCAGCAGCCTAACAACACCACTTAAAACTTCCAAAAATGGAATGATGAGATAAAATACGTACTCTCATCATATTAAAATAAAATTTACAGAAAGAGGAATATAAAATAACACCCCCATCATAAAAAAGAGGATCATAAAAGATGTGACATAAAGGAGAGTACTTAGAAAGAAAGAGAGAGGTTAGATCTCTTATGAAAATTCGGCAGCCTACCAGCGCCACTCAAAACTTCCAAAATGGATTGATGAGAGAAAATATGTTCTATAATCATATGAACATAAAAATTACAGTAGGAGTAACATAAAATAACATTTCAATGATAAGAAAGATGAGCTTAAAAGGAATGACATAAATGAGTGTACTTAAAAATAAAGAGAGGGGTAGGTTCCCTTACCTCGGGTCCGACTTGACTCGATCGTTATTTAATCTCCTGAATAATAAACATGAGTTAATTTCTACTTCCTTAAGAACCTTTTTCAAGTTCATTATTCCTTTTATATCACTTATTACAATTTCATGAACACTATGTTATTATTTAAGCTAATAACGGTTTTTTAAACGATCATTGGTACTTGAGTCAAAAATAAACTCATTATAATTACAATTTGTTCATGTGGAAAAATATCCATTATATCCAGAATTTTAATCATGATGTAGATAAAATATATATCATATATATCCATTATATTATTGCATTTATAATATTACATAACATTTAGTGTTAACAAATGAAATGCACCGTTCATGGAAACGGTAAGCCGTACGTACACATGAACGCTACTTCCATTTCTATTTCATATTTAATGGAATTAAAACATAATGATACATAATAGTATTTTAATTCCAGTATGGAATAATATATAATATCATTAAATATATCCTTTATACGTACCAAATATGGTATTAACGAATCAAATCACTTTGAGGGGTCGGTAGTCTGCACTTCCTAAAATGAAGATATCGTGTATACCTATAATGGAAGCCATAAAGGTATATAATAAATGAAAAATACTGAATATTAAGGAAAACATAAACATATTATATATCATATATAAATGTAGTGACCTCATAATGGCCACCATTAAAGGTGTTAAGAGAAGATTGAACAATCATCATTTCCTGAGGCAGTAATTCGCCATCAACAGAAACAAAATGTTCTTTAACCATTAAATGAAGGTGTGTGTAAGTGTAGATCGAATAATTAACATAAAAACATCCTATTATATTTAATATACTAGTATTGTTACAAAATAAAGTAATTAAAATAGTTTAGGGGGGAGGAGAAGCAAAATAATACAAAAGGACTCAAGTGAAGCCATTACCTTAAAATCGGGTAACTCCCTTTGGTTTGAGCTCAAAGGCTTCCTTGGGAAGACTTCTGCCCAAAGTGAGGATTCAATAAGTAAGAGGGGGATTTTGAGAGAAAAAATGGGCAGGGTTTGGGCGAGACAAAGGATTTGGAAGTGTGGGTAAAGAGGTAGAGGTGGGGGCCTTTTATAAGAGGAGAGGATGGGCACTCTTGGAAAGTAAAGAAAAGTTACTTTATTTTAAACTGAGATTCGGATTTAAGAGGTTCCAAATTGATAAAATCCTAGGATAAGGTGATAAGTGTTCTAAATATACCCATACATTAGTTTTTGGACATGTGTAGGTCATATATTTTACATTATCTTGTCATTTTATTTAAATCCTTTATTAATGAGGTAATCGCTGCATCATCATGATGTCATAGATAATTTAATATATTAAATGTCTAAAAATTATAAAAAAAATATCATGATGTAGGAACTCTTTTTATCTTTATAATTAATATTTATAGTAAAAAATATGACTTTAATAAACTCATGTAAAAAGTTTTTTAGTAAAACATCGTATTTTTGTGTCATTTTTACCTTAACATTAAATAAAAAGTTATTTATGTCATTTCCCAACCAAAGTGGCCCCATGGGGTCCCCAAGTTGACACATGGATTGTCTTGGTCGGCCATTACACATCCAATTAGGGTAGGACATGTGTCAAACTCATCTCATATTATTAAAACATTATTTTTACCTTAAACTACACTAATTACCTCTATTCACGATTAAGAAATTAAAAGTTACTATTCGCCAAAAAATTATTTTATTCTCATTAAACCACATTTTACTTATTAATGACAACCATGTATGTCAGATTTTTGAAAATAAAATCACAGAAGTGGAAAAGTTTCATTTAAACGAAAAATCAGTTTCTTTAACTACCACTTAGTGGTTTCACTATTCATCAAAAATTGAAGTTTTTCATAAAAATACCAGAAATTCACCCTAAGCTATATTTTATATTCCAAATTCAAAAATGATGTCTATTTTACAAAATTAATAACATATATGTTATATTAATTAATTTAATCAATAATTCTCGCTGTCAGAACAAATAGCGTGTTTTTATGAAACAATATATATATCAAAAGATTGACACTAGTTTAAGTCAAATTTCAAAGTGAAATTAATTCCAATGACCACTATTTGATTAAATGGTAAAAATATATTCTAATTTCACTTTAAAACCAGTTCAAAAAATAATCTAATCATATAAATAAATTATATTAAAAAGTGGTTTTGAATTAGAATACAACATTTTTCACTATTCATTAAAAAATGAACTTTATCGGGAAAATACCAAAAATTTACACAAAGTATATTTTGATGTCCCGATTCTAAAAAAGTATTTTATTTTGTCAAATATAAAACATAAAATTGTCAAAAGTGGATTTAATAGAGGTTCGCTATCAAAAGGCGGTTAATCGACCTTTTAAAGAATATTAGAGTGTTTACGCTTAAAATTGGATTCATTCACATTTTTAATCCTCTAACATTTATTGTAAAAATAAAAAATATTTTACAAACATATATAATAATTTTGTAGTTAGTTCTATTCATTCCCTCCATCACAACAGTTAGGCGTTAACTACCATTTAAAATAATATTATTTTATTATTAGAGTGCAACGTAAGATTCCCAAGAAACGCGTTGTTGTGTGTTGGGTACTCCATCGATCATAGCGTCCCCTTTAAAGTTATATTAATATTTTATTCAAAAATATGGATAAATGTGAAAATTTATTACTATTTATTTACCTGGGGTGTTACATCCTTCCCCCCTTTGGGAATTGCATCCTCACAATTTGAAAATTGGTCTTGGAAACTTCATTTAAAATCCCACATCGGGACAAGAGTCAGTAAAACAATCACATTAAAATAAAGAAAGATAAGTACAAAGGTCACCCGAGTTAACCTATACTAGGATTCCAAGTATAAAAATATGGACATTGAGGAAAAAACAAAGGGTCATGTTCTGATGGAGAGTGATAGTAAACATGAAAAGGAGAAAGTTAACCATAAGAAAATCACAAACTTGTGATGGGTTAAACGGTATTTGATTCCCCAGTAGGAAAAGTTAACAAACATATTTTTTGTTTTAAGTTACTTTTCATTGAGGAATTTATTTTCGAGCTTGACTAAATCATAATGAAACATACTTACTTGTCACGTAGACTTTCAACATTTACTAGATTCCTAAATCAAACTCATATCTTCTCCAAAAGACGAGTATTTAGGAAGACTTGTTCGCATTATGAGTACTATAATCAACTTCTTGAGAATCACCAAATCCACAAAAGAGAACTATATATTTCCCATGTCTTTAGAAAAAATCCAAAACTAAATTTGTTAGTATGAGATCAGCTAATCCACAGAAGTATAATCCTTTATAAATAGAAAATCTATTCTTAATCTCGAAAATTTGTCCAAAAAAACCCAAAGATCAACGAAGACAATTCGATAAAGAATTGTCCATAATATTATTCATAGTAAACCAAACTAAGATTGAAACCCAAATATTATAAGGATTTAATCACATAGTCTTCCAAGGTACAAATTATCTTTTATATCCAAATAACATCAGTTGCTCTTAAATTCTCATATTGAAAAGTAATTAACCTAATCACATATCCTCCATGATAGGTTAATCATTTCCATAGATAACCCAAAATAAACTTACTCTTGATTCCAAAAATCATCTAACTAAAAATAATTAGTCCAACTATCCAGGGACTTCACGTATTCCAGTGGTAGGCGATAAATACCAGTCGCACTATGGTTGTGGGTTCGATTCCCGCAGCTTTGTCCAACGCGACGGGTTGTCACACGGTCTGCGTGTTGTCCTTTTTCCAAAACTATATATTTTATAAAACATTCCCCAAAATAAGATAAAATCTTCAAAAATAATCATAACGTATTTTAACTTCAAGTATATCTCATGCCTTTCATTTTCCATCATAACATATAATAACCCATAATTACCTCAAAAGTAAGGATCATATAAACCCTAATGGTTGCCTTTATAATTATTACCTGAACTTCCACATCGATTGGTCATCTCGTAAATGATGCATTACAGAACATACCAAGGTTCAAGTGGTTGATCATGACTCCTTGATAGTTGGTTTAGAACAACCACGAGTTTCCTCATTGAATCCCCCATTTCATCCAGTCTCTTAGTCAGAGAACCACCATAGTTTCCTTCAAACCTTTGTCACTTTGGTGCCGGCTAGATCCATTCATTCTAAAAATAGAAATGTCAGTTTGAGTATGTCAACAAAACCATCATGTACTAATGAGGAAGATAAAAACTAAGATATACTTACTCATTCACATTATCTAAAACTAGGACTCTTCCTGAAATCCTAACCATTATGGTAATGTCACTTATGCTTAGAGAATACCCTAACCTCTAAAGTTATCTAAACCGACCTCTTATACCAACTATAAGGCCCTAGCCTTAAACCTTACTTAATCTTGAGTTATTACAAGATTACACATTTTGGATCTTTTCAGATTTAGAGTTTTAAAGAATTAGATCATAAAACGTGCATTCTATTCCACATTTAAACAAAGTGGTTACATAAAAGATAGTATTAATTTTTTCCATCAACGGAAACATATTTAAAAATAAAGCATGGATTCTTTCTTGACACTTCCTTGACACTATCATCATATCATGTACCTTTCCATTGACATGTGAAAAACATTTCAAAAAAAACTTGGGATGAGCATAAAAAGCTCAGTAAAGGTTATAAAAAAATGGAAAAGAAACATGAGTTCATATATACATAAGAATGAAATCATACTTTACCCATAAAACATAGGCATATCAAATCCTGAATAAATCATAGAAATCATAAGACATAAAAGGTAACTTGAGGCATTCATAACATTCTAACGTAGAGAGTAACCCTCTTGGTTACGTTTTGAATACCCACCACAGTATATTCCCGAAATCTCTTCAGAGAAACCTTAACGTTTCACTCCTTTGTGTTACCCAATGAATTGGAGAGCTATATCGGGCTCACCCGCCCTTAGTTTTTCACGGAACCACCCGTCTTCATAATAATGCCCAATAACCATAGCATAATCGTATCACATAAGACATGCATAAAGGAAAGATAACATTTCCACTTTTCAATCTCAAGATTTCAATTCAACACATTGATATAAAAACATTGTGAAAACAATTTTCAAAACCAAAATAATAGAAAAGTAAAACATGGTATTTATTTTTCTTTAAAAAAGGTATGGCTTGTAGAGGAAGCCGAAACTCAAATAATGGTCACGGCGGCGGAGAAGTTATTGTCGCCACATACGTATGACAAAAACATTCCCTTTTGACATTTAGTAAAACGCTTCGTATAAAGACGATTCCTTTTGGATAAATGTAAAATTCAAAAGGGTTTATACACCGTATAAAAGAAGGTTGTGTATAAAACAAAAATATGCCTCAATGAATGTAGATTGAGACGAAGTCCCATACAAAGACGGTATCCTTGGATTAAGGATAAATCAATTACATAATTATGTGTGACGAACGAATACACAAAATATAAGTGGATATTAAGTGAAAAACAATCATATGACATTTACACATATTCATAGAATGACATATTCAAGGAGTACAATTTTATCCCAACGAATCAAAATTGGGTTAAGAAGTTCCCTTGCAAAAATTCGATAGCCTAAAGGCGTCACTTCAAAATTCAGAAAAAGAGTTGATGAGAGATAAAAAGGGTATCTAATCACTTGGACATAAAATTTACATCAATAAGTATATAGAAGAACATATCCAAATATAATAGTATGTGAATTAAAAGACATAACAAAAGAAGTATTTTAAAAAGAGGAGGGTGAAAGGTCCCCTTACCAACATGGGTTACTTTCGAAACGTACACCCCATTGAAGAAGGGTCATAAAATGAATATGTAAATACCCATAAATGAAATTATATTACAAAAAGAGTATAATAATGGGAAGTAAATACTCCACTCATAGTAAATAGTGAAAAATGTAGCATAAATCTCACGGGACTAAAAGTGAGATGAAAAATACCTTACGAAAACTCGGCAGCCTAACGACGCCACTTAAAACATCCAAAAATGGATTGATGAGATAAAATAGGGTCTCTCATCATATTAAAATAAAATTTACAGTAAGAGGAATATAAAAGAACATCCCCCATCATAACAAAGTGGAGCATAAAATAAGTGACATAACAGAGAGTACTTAGAAAGAAAGAGAAAGGTTAGATCTCTTACGAAAATTCGGCAGCCTAACAGCACCACTCAAAACTTCCAAAATGGATTGATGAGAGAATATAGTTTCTCTCATCATATGAACACAAATAGTACAGTAGGAGTAATATAAAATAACAACCCAATCATATTAAAGATGGGCTTAAAAGGAATGACATAATTGAGTGTACTTAAAAATAAAGAGAGGGGTAGGTTCCCTTACCTCGGGTCTGACATGACTCGATCGTTCTTTAATCTCATGAATAATAAACTTAAGTTAATTTTTACATACTTATGAACATCTTTCAGGTTAATTATTCCTTTTATATCACTTATTACCATGTCATCAACACTATGTTATTATTTAAGCTAATAACAGTCGTTTTAACGATCATTGGTACTTGAGTAAAAAATAAACTCTTTATAATTACAAGTTGTTCATGTTGAAAAATATCCATTATATCCAAAATTTTATTCATGATGTAGACATCATATATATCATATATATCCAGTATATTCATGCATTTATAATATTACATAACATTTAGAGTTAAGAAATGAAATGCACCATTCATGGAGACGGTAAGCCGTACGTACGCATGAACGCTACTTCCATTTCAATTTCATATTTCATGGAATTAAAACATAATGATACATAATAGTATTTTAATTCCAGTATGGTATCATATATAATATCATTAAATATATCCTTTATACATACCACATAGGGTATTAACGAATCAAATCACTTTGAGGGGGCGGTATTCCGCCCTTCCTAAAATGAAGATATCGTGTCTACCCATAATGGAAGCCATAAAGGTATGCCATAAATGAAAAATACAGAAGCTTAAGGAAAACATAAAAATATTATATATCATATATAAATGTAGTGACATCATAATGGTCACCATGAAAGGTGTTAAGAGAGATTGAACAATCATCAATTTGTGAGGCAGTAATTCTCCATCCACAGAAACAATATGTTTTTTAACAATTAGATAAAGGTGTGTGTAAGTTTAGCTCGAATAAAAAACATAACAACGTCCTAGTATATTGAAGATACTAGTGTTGTTACAAAAGAAAGGAATAAAAATATTTTAGGGGGCTGGAGAAGCAAAATAATACAAAAGGACTCAAGTGAAGACATTATCTTAAAATCGGGTAACTCCGTTTGGTTTGAGCTCAAAGGCTTCCTTGGGAAGACTTCTGCCCAATGTGAGGCTTCAAAGAGTAAGATAAAGATGTATAGAGACAAAATGTGTAGGGTTTGGCTGATCCAAAGGCTTTGGAAGTGTGGGTAAAGAGGTAGAGGTGGGGGGCCTTTTATAAGAGGAGAGGAGGGGCACTCTTGGAATGTAAAGAAAAGTTACTTTATTTTAAAATGAGATTCGGATTTAAGAGGTCCCAAATTGATATAATTAAAGAATAAGGTGATAAGGGTTCTAAATATACCCATACAATAGGTTTTGGACATGTGTAGGTCATAGATTTTATATTATCTTTTCATTTTCATTAAATCCTTTATTAATGAGGTAATCGTTGCATCATCATGATGTAATAAATAATTTAATATATTTAATGTATAAAAATTAATAAAAAAATATCATGATTTAGGAAATATTTTTATATTTCTAATGAATATTTATAGTAAAAAATATGACTTGTATAACCCCATGTAAAAATTGTTTTAGTAAAACATCTCATGTTTGTGTCATTTTTACTTTAACATTAAATAAAAAGTTATTTATGTCATTTCCCAACCCAAGTGGCTCCATGGGGTCCCCAAGTTGAGGTATGTATTTTCGTGGTCGGCCATGACACATACAATTCAGGTAGGACATGTGTCTAGATCATGTCATATTATTAAAACATTATTTTTACCTTAATCTACACTAATTACTTCTAATCGCGATTTAGAACTTAAAAGTTACTATTCACCAAAAAATTATTTTAATCTCATTAAACCCCATTTTACTTCTTTATGACAACCATGCATGTCGGATTTTTGAAAATCAAATCACAGAAGTGGCAAAGTTTCATTTAAACGAAAAATCAGTTACTTTAACTACCACTTAGTGGTTTCACTATTCATCAAAAAATTGAAGTTTTTCAGAAAAATACCAGAAATTCACCTAATCTATATTTGATATTCCGAATTCAAAAATTATGTCTACTTTACAAAATTCATAACATATATGTCAAATTAATTAATTTAATAATTAATTCCCGCTGTTAGAACAAAGTGCGTGTTTTTATGAAATAATATATATCAAAAGATTGACACTAGTTTAAGTCAAATTTCAAAATGAAATTAATTCAAATGAAAACTATTTTAATAAATGGTAAAAATATATTCTAATTTTACTATAAAACCAATTCAAAAAAATAATCTAATAATATAAATAAATTATATTAAAAAGTGGTTTTGAATTAAAATACAACATTTTTTACTATTCATTAAAAAATTTACTTTATCGAAAAAATACCAAAAATTTACACAAAGTAAATTTTGATGTCCCAATTCTATAAAAGTATTTTATTTTGTCATATATAACACATAAAATTGTCAAAAAGTGTATTTAAAATAGTTTGTCCATCAAAAGGCAGTTAATCGACCTTTTAATGAATATTAGAGTGTTTACGCTTAAAATTGGATTCATTCGCATTTTTAATCCTCTAACATTTATTTTAAAAAGTAAAAATATTTGACAAACACATATAATAATTTTGTAGTTAGTTATTTTCATTCCCTCCATCACAACAGGTATGCTTTAACTACCATTTAAAATAATATTATTTTATTATTAGAGTGCAACGTAAGATTCCCAAGAAACTCGTTGTTGCGTGTTGGGTACTCCATCGATCATAGAATCCCATTTAAAGTTATATTAATATATTATTCACAAATATGGATATATGTGAAAATGTAGTACTCTTTATTTACCTGGGGTGTTATAAGAATCCTCTATCAAATTCTTCCCAGGCATTTAGGATCTCACTTCCCTGTCAGGGATTTATTCCATTCAAATTTTTTTCCAAATTTAATTATTTAGTAAAGATATTTTTTTCAATTAAAAATGTTGGGGTATGAATTCAAACCTCCACCATAATTCCCTTGTTATGTTTTAGTGATGATATACCCCTTTATCTCTCATTAATTCCTCCCATTTGCACCTGCTACCATGCAAGAATTGTGTGATGAATTTCTCTCATCTCATTTACATTAAAGGAATTATTTTGTATTATGAATATAAATTCCACTACATACATTAGGATATATATCTATATGACCCCATAGTATCCATTACATATTAATTTTATGAGACACCCCTTTCTCTCTAATCAACTCTTTTTATTAATTTTTATGACAAGCCGTAATGCTGCCGAAATATCACAACGATTTTCCAAGCCCAAGTCCTTGTGTCGTGAATACCATGCCCATTTTTATATCAATGGCATTAAAATTTATGAACATTTAAATATTAAATATAGAGTTTAATGTATTAATTACACATAACTTTATCTATGATTAAATGAAGATCTTTAATGATTCCATGTTGTTTGTTACATGTTGCACACTTATTCATGAAATTAAATGATTATGAAGTGTGTTCCCTGATAGCACTCCACTGCATTGGGTAAAGATTAGTATCATGATACTTCATGTGAAATAAGTTTATACTCATGATAATTCATGTTCAATGAGGGTTTTCTAATTCTAATTCAAGTGAAATGAGGTTTTACTCATGCTTCATGTGCAATGAGGCCTGAGTCATGCAAATATCTTGTTAAATGTTGATTCCACATTTCCATTTTTGATATTCAAGATATATCATTCATTTATGTTCATGATTCTAATATTCTCCATTGATATGCCTATTGAATAACATTTATTTTATTCATTGTTTTATTCTTTTTACTCTTTTAATGGGATATATATCTCACCATTTTGTTATTCATGTCCTCAGGTTATCCCATGAAATTTCAAGTACGAAAGAATTTTTTGGTCGTGTAAAATAAGTTTCCAATACAACGTTGTGTTTTATGTTTTATGTTGTTATGTAATATTCATAATACCCAAAGAAACTAGACCACTTGATCTTCAATTTTGGATCATTTGAAATTTTTAGGTAATAAATTATGTTTATGTATGAAATAAAGAGTAGGGTTATTATAGTTGGTATCAGAGGGAGGTTATGTTATTCTTAGGATTAAGATTAGATACCCATATTCAAGCCTTCAAGATAATACAAAGTATAATAAATACGTCCATAAATTTGGGTGAGTATTTATTATTTGGTTTATCAAGAAAATATATCCATGTCTGCATATGATCATGTAGAGGCGGCTCTAGAACAGATGTACTGAGGAGTGAAACCTCAGAAAAGGAGTTTTTGGATTGACCTGGGGTATCCTAGTACACGACAATGGCCGTTTCTCCAATCTTGGTTACGACACTCCTGTGGGGATATGCATTGGTAAATTCCCAATCCTATTATGAACCATTATTATGGGAATAAAAAATACCCCTAAGAATATATTTTTGGAAGTAGATCATTGATAACATAGATTGAAGTATATAGATTCATATGTTAAGGAAATAAATGTATTTTATAGGTCATCCATTTTTTCCTTGGATTACCCTTTATGTGTTACCCATAACATTCCTTTTATTCCATCCAATGGATGGTAATAGGAGGACTCGGGCTAACAACCGATGCTAATATCAATGAGACAACTGTTCTAATGAGATGAAAAATTTGATGGGATTGGGAATCACAAAAATTGTCATGATACTCTCATAATTAACTCTTGTTTTCAATAGAAACATGGGTCATGTGGAATGTTCTCCCCCCTCCCAGAAAGAACAAGTTTCAATCAAGAGCATCATGAGAAAAAAGAATACTACTATTAATGGATCATATTATCCCTCAATCGCCAAACAATGGATCAACTCTGTTGATAAGTTCTCCATCATCCATCAATGTTCGAATAAGAGAAGGTTCTTCTAGCTACTTATTGTATGAAGGGTAAATCTGATCAATGGTGGACATATTTCAAAAATACGATGCCTGAGGAGGAGATTGAGGCATTGGAATGTAAGGATTTCTGGAAATTTTTTTTTGTTAAATGATTTACTCGTGCCCTGTGACATAATATGAAAAGGGAATTTCATTCCCTCAAGAAAAAGGAAGTGAATCTGTTGGAGTGTACAAGGAAAAAAATACAAGGCTTCCGTGATATGCCTCCAGCTTTGTCATTACCCCTGAAATAATGGTTGACAGCTTCTTTTGTGAGCTAAAACCTATACTATAGAATGCCCTTGTGATTTGAGACTTTGATATCTATGAGGAAATTGTCTGATGAGCCCTCAAGGTAGAAATCGAGATCAACGAATCTCTGGGACATCATGAGGATAAGAAGTGTTAGTTGGAAAATAATTCTATATATCTGATGGATTAATCTAATGGTGCTAGGAAAATCCAACACCCCCTTTCCAAAGATGCAGAAATAAACACCCCAGAAAATGCCTGAAGGGGAATAGGAAATGAATTAGATGTGGAGGAGATGGGAACCTTTCCCTTAACTACCGACATGAAAAAACCATGGCTGTAATAGAGGAGAACAACGATCAGTTCGGCCTTCAATGCATTGTTCATTTCTTCATCGACAAAAAACCAGGGCACTTTGCAAACTTGTACTATAATATAAGGGTTTACAGAGGAAACCGACAAAATTCAAGGAATAAAGGGAGAGTGTTGTCCATCACTACCACTTATGTGAACCCCAACAAAAAATTGGCGATAAGCATGCTAGTTATTCATTCATGAATATAATTTTTATGTTTTTATTCTAGTTTTATGCATTCTTTTATATCCAAAAAATTTTATAAGAACAATCCCAACACCAAAAAAAGTCATTGAATTAATGATGTTGGTGAGAATGAATAATGGGGAAATCATTGCATCTCATGAATATAACTCGTCCCCATTCAAAATATGTATATTGAACATACCGTAGAACTTCGTCTAACACCCTCTGATGTAATTTTTTGTAATTATAGTCTTGTATTGGATTTTCATATATAGATCCATCATAAATTTCCATGCGAGGGAAATACCACTCCATATAGAGAATAAACTCCAGATTCTATACAAGTTGAAGGTGGAAGATGAATCATCTTTAGCACCATCATCTCAATTGTAGATACTTCTTCCCTATGATCATGTCAATATAGCTCAGATGATTGAGTCTATGGAAGAAACCATCCTTGAAGACATGCCAATTTTGAGGGAATTCACTAAAGTGTTTCTTGAGGAATTTCCTGGTCTTCTTCATTGAAGAGATGTTGAATTCAAAATTGATCTTATAACTGGAGAGTTTCCAATATCCAATACTCCATATAGAATTGATATTGTGGATCATTAGAATATTTCAAAACAAATATAGGAGAATCTGGTAAAAGGGTTTATATGCCCAATTTCATCACTATGGGGTGAACCAGTCCTCTCCCTAAAGAAGATGGATGGGTCAATAAGCCATTGCATTGATTATAGTGAGCTCAATGAAATCAGGATAAAGATTAAGTGTCCTCTTCCTTGAATTGATGACTTGTTTTTCTAGCATCATGGAGCACAATACTTCTCCAAAGTGGATATACAGTTGAGATATTACCATGTAATGGTGAAGATAGAGGATATCCCCAAGACTTCTTTTCTTACTAGATATGGGATCTTTGAATTAATAGTAATTCCTTTCAGACTCAATAATTCACCATAAATATCCATGGACTTGATGAATATATTCTTTATATATTACATCGACAAATTTTTGGTGGTAATTATAAATGATATTCTAATATACTCCAAAACCATGGAGGTGCATGAGGAGAATCTAAGAATAGTACTAGAGGACTTGCGAAAGAAGATGTTCAATGAAATGTACAACATGTGTGATTTATGTTTGATAGAAGTATCATTATTTGTCCATACCATCATAATCAATGGGATATCTATGGATCCCTCCATGACAACTGTAATAGAGGGATAGTTGAGGCCATCATTGATAATGGATATCCGTAGCTTCTTCGGGTTATCTTGAAATTTTCTCATATTTTTGAGAGATTTCACGTGATTTTAATACCCTCGTACCATGCTAATGCAGAAGGGAGTAATGTTTTCTCAGAGTGATGAATGCATATAGTGCTTAAAGGTGTTGAAAAGAAGGCTTATCACTATGCCCGTGATCACATTACCCCCATGTAGAGATCATTTTGTGGTATTTTATAAGGCTTTGAAGAAATTCCTAGGTTGTGTGTGGATGAAAATTGAAAAATAAATTTCATATGCTTCAATGAAATTGAATTTTCATGTGCAGAACTATCCAACACATGATCTGGAGTTGGCTGTAGTGAACTTATCATTGAAATTTTTTTTGGCCTTACCTCTTTGGGGATAAGTGTGAAATCCACATGGATCAAAAAAGCTAAAAGTATATATTCACACAGAACGAGTTGAATATGAGCCAAGGAATATATTTAGAGGTGATCAAAGATTGTGACATCTAAATCCATTACCACCCTAGGAATGAAAACAATGTGATGGATGCTCTATGTAGAAAGGACCCAATGATTCTATCATTGATAAGAATTGAAAAGGATCCAATCATCTGAGATTTGATTAAGATGGTCATGGTAATAATAAAGAAGGGAACATCATCAATCATCTTAAAAATTATTTCTCAACAATCACTTTTGGAAAGGTTAAATGATGATAAAAAGGATGATGTGGAAATTAAAAAGAAAGTAAAAACTATAAGAAATGGATATCCCTGTAGTACAATGTTAATGAAGAAATAATTCTGTGATATGGGAAAAGACTATGTGTTCCATTAAGTCTGAATCCGAAGAAGGAGATTTTGGATGATACAAATAGTTCAAATTCATCTATTATCCCAGGAAACAAAAATATGTATCGAGATATTCGAGAGCATTATTGCTAGGATAACATGAAGTATGATATCACTAAGTATATATCAATGTGACTGGTATATCAGTAGGTAAAGGATGAGAGGTAGAAGTCTCAGGGGGTGATGAAACCATTACCCATACCAACATGGAAATGGAAGAACATCACAATGTTATTTGTCACTAGACATCCAAATACAACCAATTGAAACCATAATATCTAGGTGGTTTTGGATCGTCTTACAAAGACTACACACTTCATTGACATTCAAGAGGATTTACCATTGGATCAACATGCACATATATATATCAAATAAGTGGTAAGGCTTCATGGAGTACCACTATCAATTATATCTTATCAAGATCTGAGACTGACCTCTATGTTTCGAACGAGACTACAACATGCTCTGGATACTAAGCTGACCTACACTACAGCGTATCATCCTCAAACTAATGGCCAATCTATGTAGATTATCGAAACACATGGGGACATGCTGAGAACATACTCAATAGACTTCAAAAGAAGATGGGATCAACATATTCTCATAATTGAGTTCTCATAAAACAATAGTTTCCACTCAAGAGTCCAATTTTCACCATATGAAGAACATTATGGGAAGAGGTGCAGAACCCCGGCATGTTAGGTTGAAGTTGAGGAGAGAAAACTCCTAGGTCTAGTGATGAACGAAGAAATGGTGGAGACGGTTAAGACCATCCAATAGCACATTAAAGCTACTCAGAGTCAACATAAAGATAAATGATGATATTCATTTATGAGACCAAGAGTTTGATGTTGGAGACATGGTATTCCCCAGCATATCGTTGTGGAAGAGAGTAATGATATTTTGGATGAAGGGAAATCTTGGTTGAAGGTACATCAAGTGATTTGAGATCCTTAATCACATTAGAGTGGTGGCCTATCAATTGGAACTCCCATTGAACCTATATCAGGTACATGATCTATTCCTTGTATAACTCATGAGGATTTACATACCTAACCCATCACTTGTACTAAATCCAGAGGTGGTACCATTGGAGAATGAAATCACCTATAAAGTGAAGCTGGTGAATATCTTAGATTGTAGGGATAAATATCTATGAAATAAGATAATGTCTCTCATCATGGTGTTGTGGAAAAACCACATTTTATAAGAGGAAATGTAGGAATTAGAGGAAGTGATGATGCAGAGCTACCCACATCTATTTTATTGTGGGAAAAAATAAATTTCGAGGGAAAAATATCTTAAGTGGGTTGATTGTAACGACCCAAACTATTGTTAATGAGAATTCCAATTGATCTAATTAAATTTCATATTATGTCTAATGATCATATAAAACATATTCACTTCATTCGATTTATGTTTTCTCATTTCAAAAAAACCATTATGAATTTTTACCATTTCTATTATACTCGTTGAATAGTGATCGTGTGATTAGTATAAATATTGTTCTTTATGTATACAAATTTACTCAATCAAAGGAAGTGATGGCCTCATCCAACAGAATTGCTCTGCACGAGGCAAATTTTTTTAGAGCGTGGAAAAAATGTGGCATCATTGGGCTTTTCTCATGACAATGCCCTAGCTATGCTTCAATATGTTAAGTTTTAGTAGAATAGCCTATGGGATATGTGGAAGATAATAGAGATTAGCACCCAAACGATGTTATCTAAGCCACCCCAATAGTCTGTCACCGTCGCACTCATTACCCTTAGGTCTTATGTGGGTGTTATATGGGGTTATGTAACTATACCCAAGCACTATTATTTTGTACATTATTCTATGTAAAGAATATACAATCATTTTTTATTGTTACTTTGTAAATAGTTTATAAATAAAAATTGCATTTTTAGATAATTAATAAATCTATTTTGTTGAATTTATGGCTTTTTTAATTAAATAATATTTTAATATAATTCTAACTCTAAATTACTTTTTATTAAAAATAATTGACAATATAATTATTATGAATACAATTGTGATTTTTATTATGGTTTTAATGCTATTTTTGTCAAAACCATGAATTTCTGATAAATATCAGTTTTTATATTAAAAGTAAAAATAATAATATTTGGAAAATTTATGAGATAAAATGAATATTATTTTTTGGAATCAGGATGTTGAAATGATCCAACGGTTAATTTTTCATAATTTTATGAGACAATAGAATTTTGGGGTAAAAATTGAATACCGTTTAAATATATAATGTGTTTTATGACTTCATAATGACCCAATAGTGATGTAATAAAATACTAGAAACATTTTTTTAGAAACTATACGTTTTAACATTGAAATTATGTGATATTTGGTTTTTTATTTATTTTACAAAGCTTTAGTGGACCTTCCAAGACTTATAAAACATTTTAACTTTTAAAATGTTTAAATTGAGAGTGCGACTCACCTCCACATAAGAAAGACTAATATTTTAATAAATTCGTCAATTTTCCTTAAAAAATATTTTTTTATACTCCCTTTGTAAAAAATCATGGGAATTTTTTTTTTGGTTTGTGGTTTTGGTTATTTTAATGTGTTGTGGCCAAAACCAAAAAAAATAAATAATCCCCTAATGTTTCTTATATAAACCCACTCAAGATCCAACTTCCTATTCAATAAAATATTTTTAATCTAGAACAACATCTAATCTAATATCTCTAGACTCCTCCAATGGGTCCCCATGATCCCAAGTAGCCTCCCCCAAGTCGCTCCCAAGCCTTTGGGATCACACATCCATGTAAGGGATTTATTCCTTTCTAAATTTTGTCTAATTTTCATTATGTTGTTATACCTTTTTTTCAATTATAAATGTTGGGGTATTATTTCAAACCTCCCCCATAATCCCATAATTCTGTTTTATTGATGATATTTTCCTTTATCTCTCATTAATTCCTTCCATGTACACTAGTTAGCATTCCCAAATTCTGTAAAGAATTTATCTCTCCTCATTTACATTCAAGGTTTTTTTCATATTATGAATATAGATTCCATTACATATGTTGGTACATGTATCCATATGGCCCATTACTATTCAATTCATTTAAATATGATGATACACCCCTTTCCTTTTCATCAACCATTTTTTTAATTTTTATTTCACATCGTTATGCTGCTGAAATTGCACTGTGATTTTCCAAGCCAAAGTCATTGTGTCGTGAATACCATGCCCATTTCTCTATCAAGGGTATTCTCCATTATGAAAACATACTTACTGATTAAAGAGTTTCAGGTATGATTTTCATATAACATTATTATGTAATAAATGATGGTCTTTAATTATTCCATGTTGTATGATATATAGGGCACACTTATGCATGAAATGAAATGTTTAAGATGGGTGTGCCCTGATAGCACATCAATGCATTGGTTAAAGATTAGTATCATGATAAGTCAAGTGAACTGAGGGTTTACACATTATAATTCATGTTCAATGAGGGACTACTCATTCTAATTCATGTGCAATGAGGGTTTACTCAGGCTCCATGGGCATTGAGCTTTGGATCCTACGAATATCTTGTTAAATGTTTATGCCACATTTCAATGTTATGAGGATCATGCTATATCAAGCCTTTATTTTACTGTTTCTCTTATTATCCATATATATTCCTATTTCATAACATATACATTATTATTAATTTTATTCCTTTAATTCCATTTATGGGCTTTATAGCCCACCATTTTATTATTCATGTCATTAGTTTATCCCATCTGAGTCTAAGTATGAAGGAATGACGTGGACATGTAAAACAAGTTTTTAACAAGATGTGGAGTTTTATGTTTTATGTTTCTATGTAATGATCATATTCCCCAATGAAACTAGAACTATTAATATACTATGTTGTTACAAGGGAATATTTTACGTAATAAATTATTTTTATGTGTGAAATAATGAGCAGGGTTGTTATAAGCAGTGGGTGTCATTGGATTTGATGTTGTTGTGTAGGGAAATGAAGTAGGGGTGGTTCTGATTCCTTAGGTATTTGGATGATTTGACAGTCTCATGGGAGGGGTTCCTAGACATGTATAGTGCTGTGTTTCATTCTAATACAACAAAGGTAGCCAGTTTCATGGATCCAATTAACAATCGTTAGGGGAGCTCCAATGATATAGTGTTTAGAATCTATTGCAAGAACCATCTATGATATTATTCGGTCTTATTACTAGATGCATAGGCCATGGTGATGATTTTGAAAGAGGCTTTCCATCTAGAGATCGAGAACCGGGTCACCCCATTTATGATAAAGAAGTATCTTTTGGTCCTAGAGGGAGAATAGTTTATTGAGATGATGTTAGATAGAACTTGGTCATCACGAGAGGGGAGTAATCATGAATCCTTACCAAAAAATTTATGGTTTAAGGATCATAGTTTTCATGACAAATGATCTTCTGATCATATGGGGTAGGTCCACACCATCAATGTCTTGTTTCTCCAGAGGTGAAGAATCTCAAACCAATGCTAATTGATAAGACACGTATTTTTATTATGGGGGAAGAGGTCATACACAATGAGAGTTCCCATCATTTATGACCAATTTGTGTGTTCATGTTGTTCAATTTTAGGTTCCAATGTTGAGGTATTTATAGTAGAGGAAGCAACATTAGGTTTCACCAATTTTGGATCAGCTGATGGTAGAAGGATAAGGAATATGATACCCTCGTGATGCTCCCCATCCTCAAAGAGAACAGCATGGCCATAGAGGTAGTCACAAGCATGGTCAGAGAGGTTATGGAGAAGGATGTGGTCAGCTTCATTTTCAGTGATTCTATAGATTGGAGATCCAAACATAGTTATTAATACTCATATATTTTTTTCTACATAGGTACATACAGTTTTTGATTTAGGGATGACACACTCCTTCATATCACCTTCTATTTTTCATGCTTTGCGAGTTGTGGAAGAGAGTTATATAGTTCCAATGGAATTGACTATTCTAGATGGAGGTGACATTAACTTGTCTGATTTATATAGGTAAGGTGATCTAAAATTGGGGAATCACCGCTCTTGTGGATATATCCTATGATTGCCGATACAACCACATGATGTCATCCTTATCATCGATTTGTTTTATTCGGTGTAGGATATTGTGGAATAAACCAAGATGATGAATATGTTCTTCATTGATGATAGAGAACCAACAATGTTTATTGGAGAGAGAGACCCTCGAATGGGCCATATGAGTGTTCCTTCCTTGTCATCCGTGATGGATGAGCTAATGAAGAATTTGATGGAAGTTCAATAATTGGAATTTACTAGGGTTATTGGAAAGAAACCTGATGTATTTCCAGAAGAGGTTTTAAAGTTACCACCACAATAAGAGATCAAATTCTGGATCAAGATATAGTTAGGCGTGTCTCCTAACTCGATGTCTCTATATAGGGTGATGCCTTATGAGTTGTGAGAGTTGTGTGTATAGCATGATGGTCTATTTGAATGTGGTTTTGTTGGGCTGAGTGTGGCACTGAAGGGAGCACCATTTTGATCATAAATAATTCTAGTAGATGTTTTCAGTTGTGCATCAATTACCATTGCATGAACCATGTGATACTGAAATGCATCCATCCTCTTACATGGATTGATGATTTATTCAATTAACTAATTTTTGCAAGTAGGTTATCAAGGAACGATTTGTGGTTAAGATATTATTAAATGAGTGTCGAGGATGAGGATATCCAAAAGAATTATTTTTCCTTCATAGTCATTACTAGTATGTTTTGATGCCTTTTAGCATGACCATTTCTTCATCTATATTAATGGGGTTAATTAATGTTTTATTCCATAAGTTCTTGGATGATCTCATGGTGGCATTTTTTTGATGAAATCTTTGTTTTCTCATAATATAGAGAGGAGAATGAAGAGCATTTGTGTGTCATATTGGGAGTTATTTTCCTTGAGATGTTGTTTGGGAAGTTGTCGAATATGGAATTTTTTACTTTAGAAGACACTTTTTAGGCCATGTTTTATCCCATCATGGACTAGTTATGGATCTGTTGATGATACAAGAAGTTGATTCTGAGAAACCCCAAGGATAGTAGAAGAGGTGAAATCGTTCCTTTCTCTATTAGGATATTATATGAGGTTTTTATCCAATTTCTCTTGGGTTGAGACACTTCTATCAGTTTTGAGAATAAAATAATATGAATTTGTATGGGATGACCTTTGCATTGTGTCTTCTGAGTATGTGATATAGATGTTGGACAGTGATCCAGTTGTTTTCATTTAAATTGAAGGAGTTTATTTTGAGGTTTCCTCAATGGATTTGAATCGTTGGGATGGGTTTTCTCGGATGTATCAAATGCTAGTGGTTTCTTATGGATCTCAATAGTTCCATCACAATGATCATAACTATTCCAAAAAATGATCTTTATTTGGTGACAATATTTTTTCCTCGATGTTTTGGATATATCACATCATCGGTGGGCACATTGCTATCTTCCCAGATGATAAGTGCCTTAGGTATGTTTTCTCCCAGCATAACTTGAACATGTATCAACATCATTGGATGGAGTTCATAGAGGATTACATATTTGAGATTTCATATTCACTAATTAAAGTAATTATTTTGATGGTGAATCATGCACTGTTGTAGTGTTCAAATCAAGTGATTAATGGATATTAAGAGAATATGATTCAAAAATACATCTAGATATGGGAGATGTTGGTAGTAGATGATTTCTTATTTAGAGGACAGTGAAGTAATCTCTAGTGTTATAGGTGGAAGAGTCCTGGTTGGGGGATCATGATGTGGTGGTCTGGAGAGACTGAGTTCTCTGGGGTGAGGCCTATTATGGTTGGTCTAAAGAAGAAGAATACAATGTTTTGATTGGGGAATACTTTTCATTCATTCGGCCATGTGTTTGATAGTTCATAGATATTTACAATGTTCTCATTTATGAGTACATCCTACAGTGGAAAAGATGTACTTAGCTTTAAGGTGTCCGTTTTTTTGTCTATGTAAAAGCATGTAGTTTTATAGTTTGGTTCTTGATGTTTGGTGTTCCAAAAGGTTATGGTCGAGAACTATGTTCCCAATGGCGTTCTCCTGCAGTTAGATGTTACTCAGTGGAAGTGGGAGGACATCTCAATAGAATTATTTTCCTGTTTACCTCATGATCTGGTAGTTATAATTCAATATGGGTGGAAGTGGATCATCAAAAGAAATCATCCCACTTTATTGTAAAAAGGTAGATTATCTAAATGGAGGATCTATCAATTCAGTATCTAGAAGAGGTGGTGAGACTCCTTGGTGTCCCAAGGGTGGTCATTTCCAATTGTTATCTTCATATTAATGCCAGGGTGGGGAGAGGTCTCTAGCATTAATATAGTTCTATAATTTCCTTAAAACTACTTTTCATCTTCTGATGGATGGTGAAATAGGATGGTCAATAAACAAATTATATGATTTGTTGTGATCTTGTGTCTTGGATTTTTTAGGTTTGTGGATGAGGAACCATCCCTTGCTAGTGTTTTCCTAAAATAAAAGTTATCACTGCACCATCAGTATGGTGCCATTTAAATCCTAGTATAGCTGGCCTTTTCATTCTCCATTGTGCTATATTGTGGTTAGAGGGTTATCAATTCTCACGTGGGAAATAGTACCAAACAATACAGAGGTGGTTTATGTTATTCCTGAGAGGATTTAGTCAAATTATAATCATCATTAATCATATGATGATCATATGAGGAGTCCTTTTGAGGTAAATTATGGGGATCATGTGTTCTTAAAGGTGGTTCCCCATCATGGTAATCATAGCATTGGTCAAGCGAGTCAAATTTCACCCCGATGTTTTGATCCTTTTGCGATGTTGGTTGGTGTGGGAGTTATGGAGTTTCAGATAGAACATCCCCCATAGATGAGAAAGATAGATGTTTTTTTACATATTCTAGTTCCAACGTTCTCTTCCAGAAGACTCTCACATCATCTATTGGGGAAAGATCAATGCTGAGGATGATTCAACATTCTAGAATTGGTCTGTATATATATAGGGAAGCCTAGAGATGGTGTTACACATGTGTGATATCCCCTCGGTTCATGTCTTGTCGGGGTATAGTTGTGTAGAGGAGAGTACCTGGGAACCTTAGTCATAGATACACACCTAGTACCATGAATGTTTTTTATTTCTATCTCTTATCTTTTAACATTGTTCATTTGGTGGTTTTAGACACTTTCTACTCCTGATATGGATTTCTCTTATTGATTGTCGCATCATTCACTCTTTTGAGTTGTATCTTTCTCGAGAGAATGGTTGGGTGGAAGTTGTGTTTTTTAATGTTTTTTCACTTATTCTTCTAGTGAGGTGGTTAGATCATGCCGGGTGAATTAATTGAGAGGTATCTTGATGGGTGAAAGTTTGGATGAACCCTCTCAATTTCAACCCTGTGTTGGATTTAGATTCCCATGAACAAGTATGTTTTGAGAGGTATCAAACATAACAGCCCAGATCCAAGTGGATGTTCCATTTGCGTGTTCCCAATCCATATAGAGCTCAAAAAAGGCTCAGATGAATTTTGATGTAGTTCGGGTGCTATGCATTGGGAGTATGGAACAATCATGCCATGAATGTTGTTTTCAAACTAAATAATAATAATTTCAAAATGTAAAAGTGGGTTTCACGCTGATTTATTTTTGGGGTTTGAAAAATAAAATAAAAAATTTGATAGTTTTTCTGGAGAAACTACCCATTAGGCATTACATGATAGGAAAGGGAATTACACGCCATGTAATTCCTAGGTTCATTAAATTTTTATGTGTTTTCAAGCTTCCTAGGTTTTTTAAAACCTAAAACTATAGTGGCTCTCTCTCAACTCCAAGCGACATGGAAACCCCCCTCTTCAACATCTTTGGAATTCTGTCGACAAGGGTCTCCTTCAATCAGTAGTGATCCATCTTAGATCTGAGGTATATTTATCCTCCATTTTTATTGATCATTGATATTTTTTCCACCATTGAAATCTCAGAATTATATGGTGGATGATCTACCATGTTTCTAATGGCGTTCTTCTCATTTTTGGTTACTACTGTGATGTCATGATGTCCTCAGTTAGATGAAGATCATGCAGGAGAGGTGATTGTGAATTTTTTGTGTGGTTCATTCTCATGCGAAGAACATCAACAAATTTTAAGGTCAGGGATTCATTTCCTCTCTATTTATTTAAATTAAATCATAGATATATAATCATTTATCCCCTTGGATTGTAATGAAAATAAACAATTAATTATTTAAAATTGATTAAATAATTGGTATCGATCAAATTTTTTTGTTCATAAAGGGATAATGGGTTTCTTCTTGATATGATAGATTATGGGAATTTATTACTAGAATTGATTAGCATGTAGTTCTTAATCGAATTGGTTAATAATGCATAGCTGTAGTTAATTATACATTGAATCCTTGAGCGCTCATTGAATGTGAAGGATGAATGCCTTATTTTACAGCCAAGATCTTTGTTGATTGTTTTTTCTGGCTACTTGAGATGTGACATGATCCTAAGATGCCTGATCCTAGAGGTTTGTTATGGTATGTGGGGTGGGGAGGCACAGTTGTTGTAGTTTTGGGGGGTATGGAGGCCTAGATGTGACACGATCCTGGGATGGATGAGCATAAAGGTCTATTGTGCTATGTGGGGTGGGGAGGCCTGTTTGATGTGGAAAAAATTTGTAGATGGGGTCACAAGATGTATCTTTATATATAAGGACCCAACAATAAAAATTACGTAATCATGGATTATGTTAATAATTCACATTGGGGATCTTTTTAGGATTAGTGTTTTTGAGAATTAGGCCATTACTATTACATTACATATCAGTTGTTACAATGTACACACTTCTACTTAATATACATTATTTTCATAAAAAAATACTCTTAAAAGAAAAAAAGTGTTATTTTCTTGATAAAAATATTCTTGAATTATTCCTTTCTATTACCCTTCCTTATATCCAGTGAAAAACATTTCCAAAACGTGGTATGAGCATAAAGATATCAGTAAGGGTTATAAAACTAGGAAAGAAAATACTATCCCATCAATACACACAAATCAATGAAATCATACTTTCAAAAATTAAATTACCACAAAAAAATCATATGATTTTTGAATAACAAATGGAAATAATTAATCATAAAGGTAACTTGTGGCATCCATAACACACTTATGTTGTAGCTTTCACAGCTATGTAAGGAGTTCCATTTGGAATACCCATCACAGTATATTCCATAAATCTCATAGGAGAAACATTAATGTTTACCTCCATCACATTTCCCAATGCAATGGAGATCTATCTCAGGCTCACCCACCCTAGGATTATTATAGAACAACCCGTATATATAAAAAATACCAATGAAACATAACGTATTCATAACACATAAAAGAAACATAATAAAAATGATAACATTTCCAAATTTCAATCAAAATATACCATTTAATTATATTTTCATAACTAATCCATTATCAAAACCATTTTCAATAACAAAATACTTACATGTTTATATGGTATTTATTTTCCTTTTAAAAACATTACAACTTTTTAAGGATTCCAAATATCAAATAACACTCGTGGTGGTGGAAAGGTTGTTGTCACCAAAGACGTTAAAAAGAAACATTTAATTTTTCATTTAGTAAAAAGGAACATAAAAAAATTCTCCATTTGAATGAAATAAAATTTTAAATTGGTTTATACACCATATAAAATAATTTTGTGTATAAATCAAATTATTCCTCAATGAAAAAAGAATGAGACAGAGTCCATTTCATCATGTCTGACTTGACTCGTTCGTTCCTTAATATCTTGAATAATAAAGTAAAGATAATTTATTCTTTATTAAGAACCTTTTTCAATTTTATTGTGTTATTTTTATTACTTATTACCATGTTTTGAACAATACATAATCATTAAAGTTAGTAAGGTTCATCTTGTCGATATTTGGTACTTGAGTCAAAAATGAACTTCTTATAATTATAAGTTGTCCATGTGGTAAAAAGTATATTATCTCCAGAATAATATTAATTAATTAGATATAATATATATCATAGATATCCAGTATATATATGTATTTATAATAGCACATAACATTTTGAGACAAGAAATGAAATTCACCGTTCAGGGAAACGGTAAGCCATACATACACATGAATGCTACTTTAATTTCAATTTCAAATTGAATGGAATAAAAAATTAATTATGAATATAATTATTATAATTCCAGTTTAATATTATATATAATTTCAGTAACTCCATCCTTTATATGTTACTCATATGACATTAATGAGTCATATCACATTGAGAGGGCGGTAGTCTGCACTTTCTCAAGTAAAATTATTGTATTTACCCATTATGGAAACCACAATGGTATGATTTAAATGGAAAATAAAGAATCCTAGAGAGAATATAAATATAATAAATATCACATATAAATATATGTCCATCGTAATGACCACCATGTGTGGCGGTAGGAGAAAATTGAACAATCATCGTTTCGTGATGTAGTAGTTCGTCGTCCACTAAAACACTATGTTTGTATCCATTAGATGGGTGTGTGTGTGTGTGTGTATGTTTCGTTTGAATCCTTCTCATAACAATATCCTAGTATATTTATTATACTGGTGGTTTTATAAAATAATAATATAAAGATAGTGTAGGGGGTGGAGAATGAAAATAAAAGAAAAGAACATGAGAGAAGACGTTACCATTAAATCGGGTAACTCCCTTTGGTTTGAACCAAAAGGATTTCTTGAATTAACTAATCCATAGGGTAAGGCTTCTAGGAGGAAGATAGTAATTTTTAGGGCTTCTTGGAGTATAGTTTGGATAAGCCATGTGGCTTGAGTGTTTTGAGAAATGGGTTAGAGGTGATGGACTATTATAATGGAGAGGAGGGGCACTTTTGTAATGTTTGAAAATATTATTTTATTATAAAATTATTTATGGTTTAAAAATGTTACAAAACTTATTTAATTCGAATATAAGGTGTATATAAGTTGAAATAAAATCAACTAATATTAATGGTTGAGGTTTTTGATATTTTTTTAATCCTTATCTTTCTTATTTAACCCATTGTTTTCTTACTTAACTTTTACCATGTCCTCTTATATATTAATACTATATGGTTAAAATATTTATATAAAATGTCAAGAGACCCAACATGAATCATTAATGACATTTTTGGCATCATATATTTCATTTTTTCAAATTTAATATTTTTAGGACTATTTTATCATTTAATAAAATATTGATTAATTTAAAAACTATTTAATGTAAATTTTAATACTATTCATATCATGAATTTTTTTTAAAAAAACCAAAATGATTCATTAAAAAACATTATTATTTCAATGCTAACAAGCCATCACCATCTATAAAATTTTTATATTGCATAAAAAGGTTCAAAATAAATTTATTTTTATATTTATATTATCATTTATTTGAATGCTTTATTAATGAAGCAATTATTGCATCACCACTGTTTTATAATTAAATTCTTTTATTTGATGTCTAAAAAATATAAATAATATTACATGATGTAAGAAATATTTTATATTTATAATTACTATTTATTGTTGAAAATATTAATTATAATACCCCACAATAATATTATTTTGGGAATACAATACTTGTTTATGATATTTTTATTTTTACTTTGAATAAAAAGTTATTAATGTCATTATATGACCCAAATTGTTTTCAATTGAAAAAACTCAAACACAAGGATTGTCTTCATCTGGGATTAATCATCCAATAAGGTTAGGAAAAGTGTTAATGTTATTCTATATTATTATAATATTACTTTTACCTTGAATTACCCAATTTAACTTTAACCGCGGTAAATAAAAATCCATAGTTACTATTACGAAAAAATTATTTTCATCTTACTAAAATATATTTTACTAACTTATGAAAAAAATTTATGTTAGGTTTTATAAATTCAGTTCAAAGAAGCAGTAAAATATCTTTTAAATGAAAATGTATGCTTTTAACAACTATGCTTTTTTTTTCAGTATTCAGAAAAAATTGAAGATTTTTTGAAAAATACAAAAAATTCACCCAAATATAATTTGTTAATATTAATAATAAAATGATTTATATTTTAACAAATTCAAAATTATATGTTACATTAATTAATTTAAAATTAATTTCCATTGTAAAAACCCAAAAGCATGTTTTTAAGAATTAATAATGATCAATAGATTGCCACTTATTTATATTCAAATCAATTTAAAATTGCATCCAATGACCAAAATAGGATTAAATGATAAAAATATAATATAAATACACTTTAAAATAAATTAAAAAGTTAATATATCCATATAAAATAGTTAGATTAAGTAGAAGTTTTGAATTAAAATGCATTATTTTTCACTATTCATTGAAAAATGAACATTATCAGGAAAATACCAAAATTTCATACAAAGTAATATTTGAGGTCCCGATTCTAAAAAAGAAATTTATTATTTCCAATATATCATATAAATCTGAAAAAAACTAGACTTAAAAAGGGTTATCCTTCAAAAGGCGATAAATCTACATTTTAAAGAATATCAGAGTGTTTATTATGAAAATAGGCTCCATTCCTATTTTATGCCTATAAATTTCAATAGATAAATGTAAAAACATTTAACAAACATATATAATTATATTTTAGTTATTTCTATTCACTCTTTCCAATACATGGACTAGGTGTTAACTACCATTTAAAATAATATTATATTATCAATTTTCAGTATGAATTAGTCTTGTGTGCAATATGAGATTTTGGAGGAAAAAGTTGTTGGATATAAGGAATGCCACTAAACATATCATCCCATTTAATTTAAAATTAATATTTAACTCCCATATATTAATATATATGAAAATTTTATATTCTTTATTTACCTAGGTTGTTACATCCTTCCCCCTATTGGTAATTGCATCCTCAAAATTCTATTCACTTATGAAATAAGTGGGGGTATTTATCCATCATAGAATTTTCCTATTCCCATGTTTCCTCTTATAGCATTGTGTTTTTTCACAAACCCTATACCTGAAGAATTACCTTATTCTGCAACACATGCTTTTTATGATCAAGAATTTGGACCGACTGTTCCTCATAAGAAGGATTCTCTTATAGCTAAACTATATATGGACTCAAAACATGAGATGGATCTGGAATATACATTCAGAACATTGAAACATGAAAAACATTTCATATCAAGGATAATCATGGAGGTAAATCCACTCTGTGTGCAGCTGAACCAACTTTCTCTCGGATTTCATAGGGTCAAATGAACCTCAGACTCAACTTCACCTTCATGCCAATACACAACACACTTTTCCATGAAGAGTATTTGAGAATGTCATGATCACCCACCTAAAAAGAAAGACCCAACCTCTGGTTATCCACATAACAATTCTTCCTTCACTGAGCTATTCTCATGTGCTTTTGAATCAACTGAACTTTCACTACCATCTCTTCTACCAATTTTGGTCCCATCAGATTCCATTCACCATCTTCATCTCAAAAATCTAGAGTTAGACCTCTCCTTCTATAAAATGCCTCAAATGGTGCCATCTGTATACTAGAATTAAAACTCTTATTATAAGAATGCTCAACCAAAAAATATGTTGGTCACAACATCCCTGGTAATCCATTGAGAAAGCACGTAGCATATCATCTAATGTCTAAACTGTTCATTCAGACAGCCCATCAGATTGAGGATGAAATGATGTACTAAAATTTAATTCAGTTCCCAAAAACATTTGAAGGCCTTTACAGAAGTTATATGTAATCCTAGTATCATGATCAGATACAACGGAGAAGATAACTCTATTCAACCTAAATATCTCTTTAACAAAGAACCGAGAATGTTGATATGGAGTCAAAGTTTAATGAATAGGAATAAAATGGGAACAATTAGTCAATCGATCAATAATAACCCAAATTCCATTATTACGTCAAAATGTCTTTGGTAATCCCACAAGAATGTCTATTGATACATTTTCCCATTTTCACTCTAGAACTGGTAAAAGCTGGAGCATCCCTTTCAATAATTTCCACTCTGCTTCAACCTTTTGACCAGTCAAACACTTCTCAGTGATGTTAGAAATATCTCATTTCATTCTATCCCACCAATAATACTCCCAATGATCTCTTTACAACTTAGTACAACCAGGATAAACTAATAACGGAGATCTATGAACTTCAAATAACAAATATATTTTAAATTTTGAATCACACGGAAAATATAATCTCTTCACAATCCTCAAAACACAATCTCTATCAATGTTAAAATAAGGAAACTTACCCTTCTGAACCAACTTTAACCTTTTCTACAACTCACGGTCTTCTTTTTGCACTTGCTTAATTCTTTCTGATAGAGATGATTTCACTAAAACCTGAAATAAAATTGAGGGATCTCCAACACCAACATCTTCGATTCTAAATTTCATCAAAAAATTAATCAAAGTATCTTGTTACAAATGTAACATGGTTAATGATTAATTACTTTTTTGACTCAATGAATCATCCAATTTATTTTCATTCATGGATGGAAATGAATCATAAAATCATAAAAATTGATTAATTCTAACCATCTCCTCTGTCTCATGTTCTATTAATTCAATATGAATATATACTTTAAACTTTTGTGGTTAGTATGTATTCCACATTTTACTCCATAGAGATGAGGCCTCCAAATTTTTAACTCAAAAAACAACAGTAGATCCTTCTAAATCATGCGTAGGGTAATTTGACTCATGTGGATTTAATAGAAATGAAGTATAAGTAATAACATGTCATTCTGCATTAGGGCACAACCAAGTCCCTTAAATGATTCATCACTGGAGATAACAAATTCACCATTTTTGGGAGGCAGTGCTGAAATTAAATCATTCACCAATCTTCTATTAAATTCATGAAAATGTCATTACATATTATTTTCCAAATTAACATAAAACATTTTCTAGTTAATTTAGTCAGTTGGATAGTTAACCGGGCAAAATATTGAACAATCCATTGGTAATAACCAGTCAAACCAACAAAACTACAAATCTAGGTAATATTTGTGGGTATTGGCCATTCATCAACAACTTTTGTTTTATCATGATCAATTGATTTTCCATTATTTGATACAATGTGACCATGGAATGAAATTTGTTAAAACCAAAACCCACAACCGATGAATTTCCCATACAGTTTATTTTTTTTGAGGTTTGCAAGGTATCCCTTTAATTACTTTAGTGTTCTTTTATACATTTAGAATAATACATAATATCATCAATAAACATAAGCACAATATTATCCTAAAACTCACAGAAAATTCTATTCAAAAGATCAATGAATATATCAGGTACATTGGTTAACCAAAAATGAATAACTACATATTCATAATGGGCATATCTAGTACGAGACACGATATTCATAATCTCAGCTACCTTTAATATCCACTGATGGTACCCCAACCTCAATTCAATCATTGAAAAATACTAAGCTCATTAGATACGATGAAACAAATCATATATATAAGGAAAAGGATTCTTGTTCTTAATATTGATTCTATTCAATTCTATATTATCAATGAAAATTCACATTGAACCATCGTTCTATTTAATAAATAAGATAGGAGCACCCCATGGTGATGTGTTAGGTCGAATGAAACCTTTATCTAATAAATCCTTAAATTTATTCTTTAACACTAAATTTTCAATATTGTCAATTTGATAAGGGGGTTTTGAAATTGGATTAGAATCAGGAACTGAGTCATCAGTAAATTCCACATATCGATTAGGTATTATACCAAGAAAAAAATTAGGAAAAACATCAAGATACTTATTTACCTTCGGAACATCAATAATCTAAATAGTTCTCTTGTTTTCAATAATATGTCAAAGGTAAAATTCATTTCCACCTTTTACTAGTTTCTCAACTTCTTGATATGTTATCAAATATAAGGGTTAATTCGTGAAAACAACCATAAATTATTTCTGAAATGAATATTCTTTAACTCTGCATTAAATCTTATAATTATAAAAAAAATCCAATCTATACCCAAAATAACATCAAAATCAAATAGTGGAAAGACAATAAGGTTTTCTGGTAGATTATTTCCGCACACAAGGTTATGAAGGATCTTATAATTTATTTTTATCTCAACATTTCCCCCAGGTGTTTTTACCATAAGTTCAGGATTCATATCTTGAGATGAAATCCCCAATTTATTAGAAAACATCTCAGAAATGAATGAATGTATATACCCTAAAACAAACAACACATTGGCATAATCTACATAAAAAACAGTGTACATGATACTACTTCATTCGATAGCCCAACATCTGCTGATGTAGTTACAATGTATTTCACCACCACTTTATTCTTGTAGTCTAACTGCTTTCCCTCATTTGAGTTCTTCGTTGGACACTAATTTGTATAATGAACCATTTCATTGCACATAAATATTTTTACTAACTATAAATAATAATTTTTCTTACCATTACCCTGATCATTTTCAATGCAATTATGAGCCTTATGACCCATTTTACCACATCTATAGTACTTAACAAAATTCAAAATACATTCCCCATCATGATTTTTCAACAATTTTTAGAAAGTAGAATCTGAAGTTTCATACCATCATAACTTTTTAAAGACATCAACCCTTTCATCCACCACCTTGACCAAATATTCTGTAGGGTTTCAAAGACATCCTGATCCTCGTAAAACTCAATTTCCACCTTATCCTAACATCGATTCTTTTTCATAACTTTTGAACTCATGAGATGCTAATTATTTTTTATATATTGGCATTAATCTAGAGTAAAAATAGTTGATTTTACTATTACGAACTCTTATATAATTTGGATTATACCTTTCCAGCTGAGTGAATTTTTATTCATAAGTAGCCACTAAGTCTTCTTCCAACCTCAATTCCATTAATTGTTTTTCCATTCTAAGATGATCCACCATAAGATATTATTTTTCACGAAACATACCTTTGAATTCATCCCAATCAATAACATCAATCTCATCACTGTACTTGATATTTTTCCCCATTGACCACCTCGGATCGACTTTCCCTTGAAAACATTAAACAACAAGAATAACCTTTTGATGTTTTTAACACACCCTGACATCAACAATTTTTTCCAATTCTTTAATATACCCTTCAGCTTGAACAGTTTCAGATGATCTTCTGAATGATGGAGGATGTTGCCTCATGAAATTATCCAATACTGACATGTTTCTCTATGGCTGATCAGGCTGATCTCCTACATAGATACCACCACCATTTATTTCCCCATTCAACTATATCATAACTACAAAAAACTGATCGGTTCCAATTCAGACCATCTCAGGTTGTTTATTTGGAAGGTTGTCATCCTCTTGATGTTGTCCCATTTTAGTGACCCTTTTTCCTCTGCAAAAAAACATTTTGAACACAAAAATAACATAGGCTATGCAACATGGTAATATGTAAATGCTACATCATTTCAATCTTAACTTAAAATAAATTATATATATTAACAGAACAATGTGGTAACCCCTAAATTAATTTAAACAGGACTTCGATACCAACAATAAGGACCCATCATTTACTATTACATAATCTTGAATTATGTTAATAATTTGTCTTGAGGATCTTTTTAGGATTAGTGTTTTATAGAATTTGGCCATAACTATTACATTACATCTTAATTTTTATAAAGTAGACACTTCAACTCAGTAACAATTTTTTTAATAAAATAATAAATCTTATATGAAAACAAATGATCTTTTATTGATAAAACCCATCTTGAATTTATCCTTTCTCCTACCCATCATTATATTCTATGAAAAAAATTAAAAAATGTTGGATGAGAATAAAAATATCAACAAGGGTTATAAAACAAGGATTGAAATCACGAGTCCATCAATATATAAAAATCAATGAAATCATACCTTTTAATCATTAACTTACCAGACATAATTATAATATTTATGAATAAAAAATGGAAATCATAAATCATAAATTTAATTTCTAGCATTTATAACATACATAAATTCTAGCTTTCACAACTATGTAAGGAGTTAAATTTAGAATATTGAACATAATATATTCCCTAAATCTCTTAGGGGAAACATTAATGTTTACCTTCAGCACATTACCTAATGCATTGGAGACCAATCATGGGATCACCCGCCAAAGGTTTATCACAGAATACACGTATACCTAAACAATGCCTAAGAACCGTGACATATTCATAACACTTAAAACAATCATAAAGGAATGATTACATTTTCACATTTCAATAAAATCATATCTTTTAAATATATTGACATAACCAATCCATTATCAAATCCTTTTTAAATACCAAAATATGTAAAAGAGTATATGGTATTTATTTTCCTTTTATAAAAATTACGTCTTGTTAAGGATGCCAAATATAAAATAATGCTCGCGGTGGCGGAAATGTCATTTTCACTATGGATGCTAAAAAGAAACATTCCCTTTTTGATTTAATAAAATTCTATGTAGAAAAATATTACATTTTAATGATTTGAAAATTTAACAGGTTTATAAATCGTATAAAAGAATGTCATGTATAAATCAAAATATTCCTCAAGGAAAAAATATTGAGACGAAGTCCCTTACCTCGTGTCCAACTTGAATCTTTCATTTTTTAATCTATTGAATAATAAATTAAAGTTAATTTTAACTTTCTCAAGAACCTTTTACCAGATTATTATTGTTTTTATATTTCTTATTACCACGTTATAATAATTACATAATCATTTATGTTAATAACTGTCATTTTGTTGATATTTGGAAGTTGAGTAAAAAATGAACTTCTTATAATTTAAAGTTATGCATGTGGACAATGTTACATTATCTATATAATGATATTAATGAATTAGATATCATATATATCATATAAATCTATTATATATATGCATTTATAATAGTACATAACATTTAGAGATATGAAATGAAATGCACTGTTCATGGAGACTATAAGAGGTACGTACGCATTAACGCTACTTTCATTTCTATTTCGTATTTAAGGGAATGAAAACATAATTTATGGTATGAATGAGTCATATCACTTTGAGGGGCAGTAGTCTGCACTTCTCAAATAAAATTATCTTATTTACCAGTTATGGACAACAAAAGGTATGATATAAATAGAAAATACATAATTATATATACAATATATATATATATATAATATATATAACATGTAAATAAAATTCCATCATAACGGACACCATGTGAGGCAGTAGGATATAATTTAACAATCACTGTTTTGTGGGGCAGTAGTTCACCATCCACTAAAATAGCATGTTTGTATCCAGTAGATTGGGGGTGTGTATAAGTGTATATTGAATAATTCCCATAAAAACATGATAGTATATTTAAGATACTGGTGTTTTTATAAATTAATGGAATAAATAGAGTTTAGGGGTTGGAGAAAGAAAATAAAATAATGAACTTGAGAGAAGATGTTACCTTCAAATCTATTACCTCCCTTCGGTTTGAACTGAAAGGTTTTCTTGAATTGACTTCTTCCTGGGGTGAGGCATCTAGGAGGAAGAGAGGATTGTTAAATGCTTTTTGGAGTAGAGTTTGGACGAGACAAGATGCTTGAGTGTTGTGAGTAATGGGTTAGACGTGATGTCCATTTATAAGGGAGTGGAGGGGCTCCTTAATATTGTTTGAAAATATTATTTTATTATAAAATTATATTCAGTTTCCAAAGGTACAAAATATATTTAATTAGAATATAAATTATATATAATTTTAAATATAATCATCCAATTATAATTGGATAGCCATTGGATATTTTTAATACATGTGTTTCTTAGTTAACCCTTTGTTAACTTACTTATCTTTTACCAAGTCCCCTTATATATTCATACTATATGGTTAACATATTCACTATAAAATGACATGTGACCCAAAATTGATAACTAATGACATTTTTAACATCTTATATGTCATCTGGACGAAATTTAGATTTTTAGGACTATTTTATCATTTGAGAAAATACTAAATGATTTCAAAACCCCATTTATGTCAATTTTAATACAATTCTTATCACGACATTCTTAAAAAAACTAAAAAAAACTTCATTATTTCTAAAAAACATCATTAATTCAAAGATAACAAGTCATCATAATCTATGAAATTTTTCAATTGTATAAAAAATTTCAAAATATATTTATTTTAATATTTATAATATCATTTATTTGAATCCTTTATTAATGAAGCAATTACTGCATCACTATTGTGTCATAATTAAATTTTTTTATTTAATATATGTTAATAATAAATAAAATATCACGATTTAGGAAATATTTTTAGCTTTTTAATTACTATTTATAGTTAATGATATAAATTATATAACCCCACATTAATTTTTTTTAAAAAATACATGTTTATGATATTTTTATTTTATACATTCAATAAAAATATATTAATGTCCTTATCAAACAAAAATGGATATAAAATGACAAAATTATAAGCCAAGGATTGTATGGGATGGATATTAATAATCCAATAAGGTTCGTACATGTGTTATGAAAATTTAAAATTATTATAATAATTTTTTTACATTGAATTATATTATTTACCTTTAACTCCGGTAAAGAAAAATCACAAGTTACTATTCAACAAAAATTATTTTCATCTTATTGAACAAAATTTTACTTACTAATGGCAACCATGTATGTTGTATTTTTTAAATTCAATTTATTAAAATGGTAAATTATTTTAAAATGAAAAACTCGGTTATTATTTACTATAGAGTGTTTATTGACTATTCATAAAAAATTGAATGTTTTAAGAAAAATACCAAAAATCACTCAAAGATTATTTTGATATTCTGAATTCAAAAAATATGTCTGTTTTACCAAATAAAACAAAAAAATTTCATTAATTAATTTTATATTAATCTTCTTTGTCAAAACCAAAAAGGCGTGTTTTATGGATTAATAACTATCAAAATATTGACACTTTTTAATGTTCAATTTCAATGTAAAATTACATCCAATGACCAAAATTGGATTAAATGGTAAAAATATAATCTAATAACATATTAAAATGAATTAAAAAGATAGTCTAACCATAGAAATAAATTATATTGAAATGCAGTTTTGAATTAAAAAGTAGTATTTTCACTATTCATTAAAATTGAACTTTTTCAGAAAAATACCAAAATTTCATTCAAAATATATTTTGATGTCCCAATTCTGTAGAAAAAAATTATATTTTAAAATAGAATATATAAAAGTTAAAAACCTAGATTTAAAAAGGGTTCACCATTAGAAGGTGGTAAATGAACCTTTATAAAAATATTTAAGTGTTTATGCTTAAAATTGGATTCATTCAAATATTAAGCATCTATCATGTATTGGATAAATTTAAAAATATTTACCAAACATGTATAAGCATATTGTATTTAGTTATTTACATTCCTTCCAATTCAATGTCAAGGCATTAACTAGTATTTAAAATAATATTTTATTATTATTTTTCATTATGACTCAGTATTGTGTGCAACAATAGATTTTGGAGAAACCAATTATTGTGTGTCGGGTACGCCATTTAACATAGCATCTCCTTTAAAGTAAAATTTAATTTACTTAAAAATTATTAATAAATATGAAAATATCATATTCATTATTTACCTGGGAAGTTACTTTATATGAAGGTGGGTGTTGGCGAGGACACCTGAGATGACAGAATAGGTTAAAACTAGGCTTGACCATTGTTATGAAAGTTGGATTCATGTTTGAATTAGTTTCTAGTTTATCTTCATCCCCTTCCACAGAAATTGAGGCTAACAGATGTTCTTTTTTTAATCTCTTTCCATGGGAGGTGAAGATGTGTGGTGTATTCCACATGATTCCCATGTTTATCCCCACATGGTTGGATGATATTACTCTCCTATAAAAGGTTGTGAAGATTCAATGGTAGTCCAAATACTCACCATGTTGAGCCCCTTATCTTTGGGAAGCATAGAAAGTTTTCATACAGAACCGAGTGATTTGGAATTTGAATTTTTTAACTAAGTGAATAAATTCTTAACACATGGGGTTGGAGCTTGCAAGAATGCAACACTGAGGATGAGATTTTGAGATGCTGTTGATTGTGGTTGCTTATGATTGGAGGTCATGGATATTTTTTGTAATGATAATGAAATGTAATTTTTAAGTTATAATGGTTAATTAATGGTTAAATAGTTAATTAACATAAATTGAAACCGATAAGAGATGATAATGAAACCTAATGTATCACTTTAAATGGTTGCGTGTTTATAGGATATCTATTCTTAGATGTGTTAGTCGAGATTCCAAGAGATATTAGTTGTATATGTGTATGAGACTACATTATGAACATTGTGTGGTTTTGAGATATATCATATAATGTACATTTTTTTGTTTCTATATATTACTCCACCATGTTAGTTAGTGAAACCAACACCCCATAGATTTTGATCCTCAGGGGGGGGGGGGGTTTCCCCAACATCTTGGTGAGAGGATTGATGGATGACTTCCCCCTTTTGACCCACCCTATTCCACAGTTACATACATATGCTGTTATGCACGGTGGTTAGATTACCTCATATATGTGTTTGGACGGTTGGAACAACATGTAGTTATTTCACAGACAAATATTCTGGATATAATTTCCTAATGGGTATTAATGTTATAACGTGAATGGGATGTAATGGGTTAAGGTATAATTCCTGATGTATGATACATATTATGCGGGTTAGTATGGATCCTAGAAACTACAAGTTTACATTGGTAAAATGGAAGTAGTGGTGTGATAAATGAGGTGCATGTTGACGCAAGAGGTGCTTGTTGTGGTACTTTTTCCAAGGGTCTTTTGGCTAAAAATTTTAGATATAGAACCACATGATGTGTGATGTTTGGTAAAATTGGAAAACTATTGGGGAATTGGTAGTAGGGTACCTATGATTTTCTTCGTTTTATAATATCCTCATGTTTGTGATACCTGGTGAGAGTATCCTTGGTGATATTGGGAACATACTATAAATGTTTTGAGGATGAGTTTTTTTCACAAGTTCTTCACTTTTATTTATCATGTTTTCATTATTTTTTCATGATAGGATCTAGGTATGATCAAATGAGTATAATATTATTCTCTCCCTATGTTTATATAAGTTTTTTATTTGGTTAGTTGGAGATGTTTGGAGGTGAGGCTTGTTATTACTAGCTTCTATGTTGTAGGAGATATTGGGGGTTTGTAGTCTCTATCATATTTTCTTTATTTTGGTACATAGAGTTCTCATTTGAGTTGAAGTAGTTATTTCATGATAATAAATTTATGTTCTTGGGTTTCTTATATATTGTAGTCTGAGTAGTGTTTGGTTGGTTTCTATCATATCTCTTTCTTATGTATTTTTTCCCTTTTAGGATAATGCCTCTCATATGTGTGATTATTATATATTTGGTTCTAGTTTCCAAACTACGGCCTACTAGAGGTGGGACTCAGGGGGTCACTATCTCTATACTCCAATTATCGTCCCATTTGGGGTACAATTTTTTTGGAGCGGTTCATGAAAACAATAATAGTTGTGGTTGATGATTACATTCATAGGATTTCCCCACAATTGGACCAACTAGTAGACTGATCTCTCCCCATTAGAAATTTATTCCATAATAGTAATATTTGTGATGTTTTGGAACATACACCATCGTATATAGAATTTCTCAAATTATTAGAAGTACCTAGGGTCAACATTTAATTTTACACACAATGATCCTATAGCCGCAAGAATGGGTCATGGAGATATATTTTTGATTACACATACATGGGTAACATTTTTAGTGATCAGGTTTTTTGTTGGAGTGGCCCAAGCTATGAGTTGGCATCTATTTTCTTCTTCTGCTACAATTTTTATTCTGGGTACCACATTGGATCTCAAAGATCATCCCAAAAGTTAATTACTCAAGAAATTATTAGAAAACATCATGTTTGTATTCTTATCATTTTTGAATGTCTTGTACACATTGTTAATCCATTGGGAATTTCTCTAAAATTAACAATCTTACCCAATAAAAAATGTTAAACATTAAAATTTTTTGTACTCCGATTATTGAATTCTAGGGACCATTTAAAAAAGATTATTATGCATTTTAATATAAGTTTTATTATAATTATTATGAATTTTAATTGGAGGAATAAAAGGAAAGTGGAATAGAAGAATCTCATGTGGTTATTGAGTTCATTAGATCTCAAATTTGTTAGGGGTTTTGATTGTCGAGGGTTATTATCGGGGAGTGGGGGTGTCATGTATTTAATAAAAATATAAATAAATATTCCATAAGTGTAGAGGTGTCTATAGTATATCCACATATAATCACCATAAACTAATATAAAAACATATATTTTAAATTTTAATGTCATTAAAATATTGGAGAAAAGATACAACTAAATATCCTGGATTTCAGTAAGCATTTTAAAAATAAAAAATGTATATAATATACATATTTTAAATCCTCCATCAGATTGTCAGCAAATGGATTCATATTTGTAAAATATTTCCACATCATAGTAGAGGTAGTGTAACACCTCGAGAATTTAAATTATATTTTCTCTTAAAATTTGATCACTTTTATTCATTAAAAGGAACATCAGAAAAAAAGAATCTAGAAACATTATTTAGCCATTAAAATACATCCATATAAATGGCCGATAAAATTATAGGTTACAAGAATTTGACATAGGTATATAAATAACATTAAATTTCATTCAAAATAGTAATTTTAGGATGAAAAAATTTGTTCGTGTAGTTAAATAACTTATAAATCTGATACATGCTTTCAAATGTAACATTTCTAAAAAAATTATGTGTTTTAATTAAGGAATCAAAATTAATTATATATAAAATTTATTTATTATATGAAAAATATATCATGATCATTTTTATTAAAAATTTATAGTAAATAATCAAAATAATATTTAATATTTTAAAGAAGATATTTTCCTATGAAGAAGGTATTAATTATAAATTTATGTTTGAATATAAAATTTAAATTATAATATTATATAATATGAATTTGAAAAAATAAAATTCATCTTTACATTTACAATATCTATATTATATTCAGATGAATGTTTTAGATTTTTTTTGAAACAATTTATTTTATTGTGAATTATAAAATATGTATTTTTTTGAAAACTATAAATTCTCTAAAATTAATATTATATAAAAATACCAATAAATTAATATTACATTTAAATTGATAAAAATTTTATTTATGTATTAAAAAATAATTTTTAAAATACAATTGTTGTTTTAGAGAACCTATAATTTAACATTTTATGAACATAACTAAAATGTTACTGGAAATAAAGTATTCATGATCTTTTGATTTAATTATGTCTTATTTCAATAAAATTGCGTTTCTTGAATAAATTTAATGAATGATATAGTATAATTTATTTTTTATTAGTTAATTTTTAATATGAAAATTTAAAACATCTAAAATTTTATTATACACAGAAAGTCTATGTTAAAAATATTATTTTTTGAATAATGAGTTTTTACCTATGGCATGGGTAAATTTTTTGAATATATTTTTGATAAATAGAGATTATTAACCACAATTTTTATTATCATTATTTATTAAGAATGTGTCCATTAAATATTAATTTCAAATTTATTTTTGTGCATTGAAAATAAATTATATAGGTAAGTAGTCATTACCCCAATAATAATTTCTTAACAGTGAATATTCTAAGGGAAAATGAAATTATAAAAAATTATTAAAACATGTGTTAAAATAATTTATTAAGGTACCATACACCATTTATCATACCAAAATCCTTTATTTTACATTAATTAGTCTTCTTGACATGACTAACTTGTTCCATCATTATATAATGTTTGAAATTTTTTAAAAATATCATTTTCAACCATTAAAGATTTGGCCTCCAATCACCCCTTCATGACCACACATTGAATTTTTTTCCAAAAAATAATATTGATTTTTTTTCGTTTATAATCATATTGATTTTACTTATTCCAATATTTACCTCATATTGTCCTAAGACCACTATTTCTAATGGGTCTTCCAAAGAAAATCAATTTTCCTCAACCTCAGAACTCATTTTTTTAAAACATATTTTCATTTATATCTAAATATTTACAATTAAAATTTTATAATTCATATTTAATGTCATAATTATTATTTTTACACAGAATATTTTTATTCTCTTGGAATAAATATAAACAAAATTTCCACCTTTTCTATTATAAATATAAAACTGACATTCATGAATTTTGTGGACTACTACCTCTATGATATGTCAACTCTTATTCATCTTTAACACCTCTTTTTGTTGATTATAATGATGGAATTTATGTGTAATGGTGAAATATATATTATTATTTTTATTAGAAGGTGAAAAATATTAATCCATAACTTTCCTCTCACTCATTGATAAATGAAGACATTAATCATACACTGTATAGATTTCCTCCCCCTGAAGTATCATATCTCTTTCTTTATAATGTTTTTAATATATTAAATCCAATTAAAAATTATTTATAACTATTAATGTATTTATATAAGAAAATTATTATTCTATTGGAATGATATTATGAGTAAAAAATTATAATCATAATCATTAATTAATTATGGGTTGGTTATATATAGGTCGTAATAAATCACCTACTTGAACAATGCCATAAAATAATATCATGGATGGATATGTGAACCTAATAAGTAATGATATACGATATAATAAATAATAAAATATTTATTTCAATTTTATAATGGAAATACTTAAATTACAATCATATGTCTAAATACGAACTTATTTTCATTAAAAATCATTGAAGTATGTTCATAACCTATTTCATCCTTAATTATTGTATCTAGAACAATCAAAAAATTAAACTATAAAATTATAAATAGTTATATAAAATCAGTTAAAATAAATATTTTGATATTATAGTGAATAGGTTTGGGATAAGATTGAATAAAGACACCAATATTAAAAACCAGATCAAAACAATTAAGATTATGTAGACCCGATATTGAAAATAGATAATTAAAAACTAATATGAATGCGAAGAATAATTATAACTGATTCATATAAAATATTCTTTGTTTGAATAAGGATATTTGATAGTTTATTTTCTTAGTTATTTTTATATATCATATATTCAAGTGCTTCAATTGATGTTTGGAATTAATGTATGGGTTTATTCACTCCATTTTTCACACAATGTGACTTATTCTATATAAAACACTATGTTTTAATTGATGTAGTGTATCAATTAATACTTAAATATTTTGTATCACTATCCTTTAATTACCCATGATATTTAATTTTTCATTACAATCCATATCACTTAATGGGATATGATTCAATATTATCTATGGTTGTAATGGTTTATGTTGACTCAGTTTTATTCCATTTAGTTATAGGATTTCTTATTGTACTATTTTGTTTAATTATTAGTTTATTATACCTAATTAATACCATAAATTTCATTTGAACCTTCTTTTATAGGATTCAAATAGTTTTCCTTATAAAATCACTATTAAATGTTTTAAACATGATGAATTCTATTACTTATAAGGGTTCATTTTCTTGAATTTAATTTCTATTGGAATGATGATGTTATAAATTTGTTTTCCAATTATATAGTGTATTTAATTAAAATATTATATTTTATATCATGATTATAACATTATTCATTGTGTAGAATTCTTGATCTAAAATCTTATCTTTCAATGGCTTTTGATCCTAATGTTTCTAAATAAATATGTGCTATATGTATATATTTTCTATTCCAGGAGACATGATTGATATAGGAAAAAATACAGTATATTATATGGTTTAATCACTACAACATTACATTGATCTATAATGAATGTATATAAATTAATTATATTTGAGTTTTATGGTATCCCTCTCATGTTCATTTGATTCATAAATTACTAATAGCATTATTTTTTTAAAAAAATATTTTCATTGAGTTATACTAATTATTCATGAACCCCACTACACTCTGTTGAATTATATAAAATATTATAGTGTAAAATAATATTTCCACATTTATTTTTATGTATTTAATTTTCATCATTATAACCTCCTTTTTTAGGCATATTTTTTTCAAAAAAAAAATTCACGTGTTTTTATATGAATGTTTAATTCATTTCATCAATAAGCACCCTATGAATATAATATTATATTCTCATATGATACTAGAAATGAAATATTTTTATTTCAGGAATGATCTCCAACATCTTCCCAAAATAATTTCTTCTATATTACTCCTCATAGGTATACCCAACCCAAACTATTCTTCATAATCTTTTGTAGCAGAGAATTATATAATGTGAGATCCAATGATCAGTAAGGGTAAAAATAATAGATATAAATCAATCATCATATGATTTAATAAGATAAATATAATGGTATGTCATGTTGAAAAAATGTTATGAAGTTAATACATAACTTTTCATAGATCATAAACATGATTTATGTCATAAAACAGTATCATTTCGGAAAACATAGACCATAATATTGAGAAATCAGAAGCCATAATTTCATTTCATAAATGTGTGTCACTGTAATTTATCATGTTTTTTGGGTATTATTTTTTCATATTATATAGATTATTCTTTCATCTATGCATTGAGACTGTATTTCATTCTGAGGCCTAGTGTTCTCATATTAAATGATTGAAATATATTAAATATATTAATTTTCATGTGTGTGTAGTTTTCTTGAAAATGTGTAATAACTTCTAAAAGGGTTCCCATGTCAAAAATATGAGTGTACTGTTGAGTTTAAAAAATGAGGCTTATCCTAGGTGTGACTTAACATTAGTCTTCAAGGTTTTTTTGTGGAAAAGTTATTGGGTGCGTGAAAATGAATAAAACAATTAAAATAATATATTTTAAATATTTTCAATGATGAAGGAATTTTGAATCCCTAAATAAATCATTATGACAGATTTCATGGGTTAGCCACAAAATCGTCAAACAATAAATTAGACATATCTTTCCAATAGAAAAAATTTACACATATTTCATCATGAGAGATCAATTTAATCGATATAAGGAGTGTGTTTTATTTTTTATTTTAATCACTTTATTTATTTCCATGATGAATGGAAACCAATCAATGAATAAGACAATCCACAATTTAATTATCGTGTTGTATAGCCATATTTGATGGGTTTTGACAAGAGAATAATCTCTTTGACTTAATTATATCAATATTCATTATAATAGCGACGGATCAAAATCAAGATCAACATTAGTCAAGGTTTGATCCTCAAATCTATTTCTGTTCTTTTCTCTCCCCGTTCCCCATTTATCATTGGATTTTTTTGTATCATCCGTAAATTGAAATATCCTGATCAATAGATTTTATCACAACCATTTCATTGTACAACTATATGATATCATAGATCTAAGATTATCACAACACAATGGTGGTGCGATGAAGGAACATTCGATGAATTAGACGACAGTTGAAACTCGATTTTGTGTTCTTCATCGTACAACGATGTGTGAAGATGATCTTATTTTCATATTCGATCTAAGTCCTGATACATGTTGATTTAGTGATGTAATGACCTGAAGATGCTTAATATATAGTTTTTAATCAAGTAAACCACTGGATCGATCATCGGATGATCGGCCGAAACCTGGGGAGGGAATATCAGGGATTCATGAAAATATTGACATGAACGGTGTTCAGTTTGTGATTACATGGAATGCGTTCCCTCTAAGAATCATAAAGGGTTTCATATAGAATATTAGTATCATACGACGTGTGGATCAGCCACGAAGGTGTTTGACTACTCCTTGGATACAGTACATTTACATTGTAGAGTACACAAACACAGGGTGGAGTACACGGGTGGCCTAGATAGTGTATACTTTATAACATGAACACGAGATGGACCATTTACATGGGATGATCCATGTATGGGAACACATGTAGAGTACATGAGATGCGTACGTGTTTTTTAATTCTATTGAGGCATGATTTCATGACACTGGCTATTTACACGGGCAGAACCTCGAGTCTAGAGACATGATGTGTGACCCTCACTACTTGCCTTGTATACTTTTATGCATTTCATTATCTATAGTTCTCTGTATCGTGTACATGTTTTGTAGGGTTTTGATCCTCTTATCCATTCTTATATGGTTACTATTGAATCATTTTTTACTACTATGACTATGATTCATTCAGCTAGACTGCCTAGATTGAGTCATTAGAATCTTTCATAGTGGCCAACAGTGATATTCTCTTTTCATATTTTTCCTTACATTGAGTTCATGGAATCATCAGTAACAATAATACATGGGTTTAGATACTATAATTAGAGGTTTAATCCAAAATTTGTTTTCATCACCCCATGGACTTGGTAGTGACCCTCATCTATGTATCATATTCTCTGCACACTATCATCTTGTTCTCTCTCATGATTATACTCGATGGGTAGTTAGATCTCATAAAAAGTCATTAGTTATATCAGAGTTAGGAGTGTGTTCTACTATACAAGTGCTTTGTGGAATCAATGGTCATGAATCCTAGGCTGGTATACAAATTTTTTGACAAACCCCATGACTATGTGTCTTGGATTTAGTATTTCTCGATACATTTTTTATATGTTTATTAGTCATATACTTGTGTAGAGCTGACTGTATTTCATTTTTCGTATGCTTTGTGGTTTCATGGTGCCCAACTGATTATTTTTAGACTCACCCCTTCACATTATTTTCTCGCACGTGTCATGTCTTATGAAAATGGCCAACCATTTTATAGTGTCTTAGATGAACCACGACCAGAGGGTTCATAGTTAAATCAGAAAGACCGAGGTGTGTTCATGTGTCTTTCAGATAATAGTCCTTTTTACATTCAGGTTGGAATTTGGTTTCAAACTCATTTTGGTGGGATTTTATTTTATCCAGTTTGTATTTCTTTAGTTCTTGACATACTCTGGTTGTGGGATATAGATGTATTCATTCATTATTTGTCCAGTTGTTTTTATATTTTGGCACTTCATATTATTAGTGGTGTGTGTGATGAATGGTGTTTGTTTACAAGTACATAGGCGAAGGGCTACCAAGTTAGTGATATTCCTTCATAGTGTTAGTCTCTATCCCCTATCCAATCAGAGGCAGGCTTGGGTAGTCATGACACAAGCCCCATTGGGATGAATTGTGACAGAGTGCAATTAGAGTTTGTTGGTTCCATCTTAGGGAAAAGAGTTTGTAGGATTGGTATAGGGAATAATGATACATGTTTCAAGTTTATATTTTAGGATAGAGACACCAGTTTTTGTGTGGTGGCCATTATATCCATACACCAAGACTCGGATCACATTTTTTTCAACTCATCTCAAGATAACATTGGTTGTAGGGAAAAAAAATTTAGATTCATCATATAGGATTGTGTTTTGTTTCCACATAATTCTTTGGTCATATCTCCCGATATACTCATTAAATGTGGTACATATTGTTTACTTTTAGATTCCATCAGTATGTATAGTTTCTAGGATTATTGATGATAATCAAGAACATATTCCCCTTAGTAATGATTTTTTGATTCAAGGACCAGTCCATGATATGTTAACTCTAGGTGTTGTTGTAGCCCTACCACCTATAGAGTAGAATGTGGTACCCACTGAACTAGTGGATGTGGATTGTAGGCTGAGCATGCTTTATAAGTTTGAGAGATAGAAACCCCTCAGGTTCTGAGTTGTGCCTAAACCATAGACATTTAATGAATGGTTTGAGTCAGTAACCCAGGTTTACTACCTATTTAGGACACCGATAGATTGGATAGTTGTTCTGGACGTGAGCCTTTTTAGTGTATTAATATGTAGATGGTGTTTTTTAGTTAACTAGTCTAATAATTAGGCCACACATTCATGGAATGAATTAATGAAACTTTTCTGAAATAATTTCTCACCACCGATGATGAGGGATTTACATATCCAAGAGCTTCTATATTTCTCGTATGGTATCATGGTAGTAGATGAGTATTCATTGAGGTTTACCAACCTCTCTGGGTACTCTATGTAAATGGTTTAATATTATTTATCTAGGGCTTGGACCTTCGAGTGAGTTCAGTGTAGATACACTCGCACTAGTGTTAAACCTCAAAGAATTCCTACTTTTATTGGCGTGGTTGAGTGAGATTTAGTGTTCAAGAGATTCATGGATATGCAGTTACAATGGGAAGTTGTCTGTAGAAGGCCAGAAGGAGTTGAGCCCTTAGTTGTGGGGAGCCGAAATTAGTCCATCAGACTTAGATGCAATAGATATTTTAGGCAGAGGTCCTAGGATAGAGTATCTGTATTTAAGGGCACATAGGGTGGGTCCAATAATCCAAGAGAGAGACGGTTCTAATCAGGTGATTGTAAGGGACATATCACTTGAGATTGTTCGAACTACCCTATAGCTGAAGGAGAAACCGTATATTGGACACCTAGGTAGATATAATGGTAGGGGAAAGTAGGTTCATAGGGGGTGAGTGTGGGAGAGGATATGGGAGAGTAGAAGGAGTTGGTTGACGTTTTCACATGTTACCACCACCACCCCCAGGTGGTCTATTCCAAGTTTGGGGAGCTACAGGATAGGAGAGGGGAAAACTATCGGTGGTCGAATCATATAACCCCTTGAATCTAGGAAAGATATGAGGAACAATATTAATCTTTTATACTTTTTCTACCGTAATGATAGACGTTGGAGCTAGTAATTTTTTTTCACTACATATCTTTTTTGAGTCTCAGATATTCTGGTTGAACTATATACTTGACCCTTTTTCTTATAGACTCCTACTGGAGAAAAATCATTGATTATAAACATGTTCTAACTTAGTGAAATAACTATTAGAGGCCATTTTTTGGTTGAGATCTCATGGTAGCATCATCGAGTCCTTACAACATCATTCTTTGTATTGACTAGTTATTAATAATTCATTCCCAAAATTACTATTTTAGGTGAAGGGTGTGGTTTATCCACGGTGATGGGACTAGGTTTTTATTTTTAATTGACTTGAAAATCCATTCAATTCATGATGGACTCAGGAATTAGAGGGTGCAACCAATTACTCATCAGATGGATAGATTGGTGCTTGGTGCAGTGGATCTTATGAGTTCTCAGTTTCCTATATGGGTGTGATATTTTGAGGACATGTTTCTTAAAGATGTTCCATGTTTATATCCTCACCAAATGGTATAATTCTGAATTTATCTATCCCCTGAGAAGACACCAATATCTATTTCATCATACCGAATGGATCCCGAATATCATTGGGAGCTGACAGTGTAGTTGGAGGACTTATAGTTGAAGGGATTTATTCGACCTATTGTTTCACCATGAGCAAAACCAGTATTTTTTTCCAAGAAGGAATATGTAAGATTATAGTTATGTATAGACTATTGGATATCTAACAAGGGTACCATAAATATTAAGTATCCACTATTGATGATTGATGAAGTCTTTGATCCATTGATTTGTACATGATGTATCTAAAGGTTTAACATAGATCACAATATCACCAGTTGTGATTATGTGATTAGGATATTCCATAGATGATATTCATATGTTGGTAAGGTCACTATGATTTCGTGGTGATACCCATTGGTATAAAATATTCCCCAATGGTGTCCATGGAACTCATGAACTTTACCATCTAACTATTTTTAGACTGGTTCATAGTAGTCTTGATTGATGATATCCTTGTGTACTCAGTGCCTAAGGATGAGCACATGATACACTTGAGGATGGTTCTATATGTACTTCAAGAACACCAGATTTATAGTAATACCTCAATGTGTTAGTTCCAGAAATATGTGGTCTAATTTCTGGGACACATTTTCAATGTGGATGGAGTGGTAGTAGACCTAGCCATGGTTGATGTATTGCTAGCTTAGGACCCACCTAATAGCATGACAGAGGTGTGAAACTTCCTTGGGTTGGCATTTGATTATAGGAGATTTATACAGCACCCATGAAATTGTTGACCCATAGAAGACATCATTTAGTATGGATAGAAATTTTCTAGTAGTATTTTCAATAGTTGAGGACGATTATGAAGTACGCTCCCAAATTTTTATTTCCAGAGGAAGGTGTCGACCAGGTAGTACTAAGTGATGCATTAGGAATAGGGATTGGTTTTGTTCTGATGCATATGTAATTGGTGATTTCCGATGGATCATTCAAGTTGAGACAACATGAGTATAACTAGACAACCCAAAATCATATGTTTGTAGTTTTAGTTCTTTCTTTGAATAGGTGGAGACACTTCCTGATGAGATAGTGGTTTGACATCTACATCAATCATAAGAGTCTCAAGTATATATTCTCCCAGAATGACTTTAGCATGAGATATTGGTGATAGATATAGTTTATCTAGGAATATGATTTCGAAATTTTCTATAATCATGGTAAGGGGGACATAGTAGAATATTCACTCACCAAGATATATTATTTTTAGTTACAAAATGATGAATTAGAGTAGTTAACCTCGTTACAGTTATCCATTATAGATGGAGATGGAGAAGCTTACCTCTAGTTAATGGTTGTTACCCCTCTAATTTTGCAGTTAGTTAGGAAGGAAAAGCATTGGGATTTCTAATAAAAGACCCTACAATATAATTTATATAATGGACACACTCTTGATGGATTTTCATTAGAAGGGGAGAATGCCAGTATTTTTAGAGGACACATGATGATAGTACTGACATTGTGGGAGGTGGTTCTAAGAGTGTTTCATGTGTCTCCATGGGTGGTACATCTAGGAAAGGAAAAGATGAAATATAACCTCAGATAACAATTTTTGTGGTCTAGGATGAAGATCATAGTTTTAATGTCCATATCTTGACACCTTACCTTCTAGTAGGTGAAGGATGAACACCAATTTTTAGTGGGTTTGGCAGAACCCCATAAGTTTCCAGAATGGAATTGGCATTTGATATTTATGTACATAATTATAGTCATACCATATACGTACATGGGACATGATTCCATTCTAGGGAATTTATACCATCTCACCATTTCATCCAACTTCCTAACTATATTAGAGTACAGTTCAATATAGAGCTCTCAATGCCTCTATGTGAAAATGGTAGTCTAACTCTATGGATTTCCATCGATGATTATTTCTGATCCTGGTGTTTTATTTACATCCTGGCTACTTTAGGGATTAAAAGTGGTGTTTGGAACCTATTTATACTTTAGAACAACATTTCACCCACAAACTGACAATCAGATTGAGTGGACCATTCAGGTCCTGGAGGACATGTTGTGAGCTAGGAAGCTTGTCTTTGGCTATAATTGGGAGGATCGCCTAACACTACTGTAGTTGGTATATGACAACTGTTTCCATTCCACCATTGGTATGACCCCATTCTATGGTTTTTATGGGATACCCCATAGGATACAACATTGTCGGACTAACCTATCAGAGTCAGCACTCATGCGCCCAGAGTTGGTGTGAGAAACAATAGAGAAGGTGAAAATCATCCAAGAGTTTATAAAGACTACACAAAGCCATTATAATTCATATGATGATTGGTGATAGAGGCCTTTACTGTTTGAGGATGGAGATAATGTGTTATTATAAGTTTCACCTCGATTTGGATTATAGAGATTTGGCCCAGGATACAAGCTATCTATGATTTTAATTATCCATTTTTAGATACTACATATAGTTGGGGAGGTGGAAATGTTAGCTCTACCTCCATAGATATATTGGGTACACGACGTCTTCCACATTTTTCAGTTTATAAGATACATGCAAGACCCATTATACGTCATTTAATACGATGAGCTAGACATCAAGGATGAAAATACCTTTGCTAAGTACACAATAGAGATCAAGGATCAACAAGAAATAATCCCTCATAGGTGAAAAATTATTTTAGTTCATGTATGGTGGTAGCATGAGAATATCTAGGAGAGAACCTAAGAGTCAAATGATCTGATTTATTTTTAGTACGCACACATTTTTTTGTAGACCTTGTTTTGTATTTTCAATCTTATAAAGCCCCAATTTGGGAAGAATGAAATGTATTATGTTTTTGGTGTTCAATTTTTGATATTATATGGATTATCTTCAATATTATGCGCTAAGAAGGAATATGTTTCCAAGGATCGGTGTTCCTCATTTAAATGATTTAAATATATTAATTATATTAAATAGAATGTAGATATAGTTTTAATGAAAAAGTTGAATAAATTATAAACAGTTTCCAATATCCAAAATCTGAGGGTGCCATTGAGTTCATAAGATGATTTTTACCCTATAAATTACTTAATATTTTTCAGTGGACTTTGTTTTTCAAAAAGTTATCATGTGAAGAGAAATGAATAAAATAGATAAATTAAACTATTTTAATTCATTTTATTACACAATGATTTAAGGATATGTAAATAGGTCCTTATGTCAGATATATTGGGCTACCTGCATAACCCATGAATCATTATAGGACCCATAAAGAATTATTCAAGGATTCTCTCTCTCGAGAAGAGTGTCATGATCATGGATAGATGATCAACACACCTTGGATTCAACTGATCAATCCATAAAAAATGGTGCAACATCATTCATAAATACTGATTGATTCAATCTAGGTAGGGAATCTATTTTATTTAGATTTCAACCCCATTATATATTTCTATATAGAACATAGACCAATTAAAGAAGATATTGATCAATAGTTAAATTTTCTTGTGGGATGCTAATATTTTGGTGGTTTTGAAAGGATAATTTTATTTGTGTTCTAATTATATTGATTGTCAATATAACAATTATGGATAAAGATCAGCAAAAATATTGATTGAGGCTTGTTCCTCTATTCTATTTGTGTAATTTTGTTTCCACATTAAACATTCATCACAAGCATTATTAGTTTGGACAGCAACATGACATGTCATGATTGATCGATCATTCAACACCCCTTTCATGGTTCAACAATGTGATATCATTGATCCAGGATAGAAAATACATGATTGTGGGGTTGCGATAGAAGTGACATAAAATAAAATGACAACTGATACCCGATTTCATATTCATTATCATGCAATGAAGAACAATGATGATATTGTTTTTGGAGGGGATCAAGGTCCCATTAATTTCTGATTTGGTTATAGAATTAATCAATGAGGCTTCATCTATAGTTCTTTGGCTAGGAATTTTTCATATCGAAGCATTGATCATTGGTAAGAATGCATAGAGGAAGAATCGTGATTTTGGACAATATTGATACACACACTGTGTTATATATGATTACATATTGTGTGTACCCTTCCCAGAGACTCATCATTTACATTGGGTAGTACAAAATCATGGTGGTGGAGTAAACAGGTTTCCAACATGGAATTTACTCCCCAAAAAAGACACAGGTTGGATGAAGTACATGGGTTGAGTAGTGTACTATCACACATGTAGAGTACCTAGGATGCCTACATGTTCTGTACCTCTACATGGACATGTTTTAATGACCTGACCCATTTACATGGGAAGAACCCAGGGTCAATGTACACAACATGTGACCATTACTACATGTCAGGTCATATTTTATACATGTATTGAATCTCTTGTCCTACATATCATTGAAATTTTTTGATAGGTTTTATTCCCCTTATCCTTTCCCTAAAGGTTATAGTGTAATCATTTTTAACTCCTAGGATTATGATACTTGTAGTTGGTATTCCTGGATAGTCCTTAGAATCTCCTTATAGAGGCCTATAGTGATATCCTCTTCATGTTGATGCCCTATGTGGAGTGCATGGTATTTTCATGACCAACACTATGTGGGAATCAATCATATACATAGTGGGTTAATCCATATTGTGTATGTTTTTATCACCCATGTACATGGAAGTGATCCTAATTTGTGTATCATATTCACTTCATAATATAGTCATGTTCTTTATCATGACAATAACTGATGAGAAATTACTTCTCATACCAACAACATTAGTGTTATAAGTATTAGAAGGGTGTTATCGCAGATGAGTGCTTTGTAAGATATTTTGGCTGGAATCCAAGCCTGTTAATATTTGGTTGTGACTTACCTATTGAATGTGTAATTTTTTTATCTATATAACCTTGTTATATGTTCTATATATAAATACCTTTATATTGACGATTGTATTTCCTTTGGATGTTGCATTATGGTTTTGGGTATTTCAAATGAGTATTGTTATACTCACCCCTACATGTGACTTTCTTGCATGTGTTGTGCCTTGTGAAGATGAATAGACTATTGATAGAGTCCTAGACGGGCCTGTACCAGATGATTCTTGGTGAGATCGAACAGACATAGGTGCGTTCATGCATCTTTAAAACAACAATACCAGTTACATTCATGTTGGACTTATGTTATAGAATATTTGTGGTGGGATTTCAGTGGCCAGTGTTTACTTTCCTGTAATTCATATCATAATATTTTGGTGGGATGTAGATATATTCATGAAGTATTTTTTTAGTTGTTTTTACATTTCATAATTATATAGACATGAAGACATGTGTATGTGTCTACAAGTAATTAGGCTACAGTCTTCCATGTTAGTGATGTGGCATCTCGTATCCAGTCAGTGGCCCCCATGCCAATTGGAGGCATGCTTGAGGATTCATTTTATGGGCCCCAATAGGATGGGTCATGACGGTCACCATCAAATAAATTTAAAATCATTTCTTATATCACGATTGAAAACCATGAACATCATCATAGTGGATCATGACTCATAACATATTTTCCATTGTGGATCAAGAAACTCTTGTTTCCCATAGTGGATGAAGACACACGTTTCCTAGAGTGGATAGAGAATAACCTATTTCTATGGTAGATCATTAACATTGACTAGTTTTACATATTATGTCTCATGAGATATATTGATTTAAAAAATTCATTATAGGGGAATATAGGTCCCACCCATTACATAATAAAAATAACACATATATGTTCTATAAGATCATAAAAAATTAATCATATCAAAACCCATGAAATGAAATGGGTTTCTTAGTAATTTCATTACAGCATAAACTATGGAAAGGTAATATTTTTCATATTATTTTTATCATTTCATCAAAAATAACATTTGGAAAAAGAAACGAGACTCCAAATCATTTCATCTCGGTATATGGCATAGAAGTTAAGCACATTTCATAAATATATTTTTATAATAAAAATAATCTATTTAGAGAAGTAATAATTCTGAAATCATTGAATAATATCACTATTAAAGTAATAATGACATTAATGGACATCATAATAAAATGAATATTATTTTTAAAAGACACTTAGAACATTTTTTTAGGAAAAAAAATTTCATTTGAACTTATATTTTGAAATTAGAAATCCACGAAACATTTTTGAAATTATTATCATTGAAATACAAAATAGAAAATTATAATAGAATCATAAAAATTAATTTAGAAAATTATTTTAGAAATTTAAAGATTCATTTTAAATAAATTTTTTAAAGTAAAAAGACTTATTTTTTTGAAATATTTTTCATTGATAATAAAAAATGAAACATAAAATGTAATATTTAAAAATAAATTGAAGAGTTTCATGAGGAAAGAATCATTTTTTATTTGAAATTATATTTTAAAAAAATAAAACATTTTAAAAATCCTCTAGTTTGAAAATTTCTATGAAAATTTATAAGGGATATTTTTATGAAAATAGTGATCATTATGGAGGGAAATTATTTTAATTCAATTCAAATTAAAACATATATTCTTATCACATTGTCTACAAAAAAATGGAGAATTTTGAGAAATAAATTATATTGATTAAATTCCCAAAATATAATTAACAATTCATACATGGGTATGAATGGATTTAATATAAAATAATTTTATATTAAAAACATCATTGAAATAAATTTAATAAAAAAAGGTATTGGAAAAAAGAGGATTTTGACTAATGATAGAAGAAAAGAATATTTTTTTAATATAATTATTTTAAAATATTCATTACAGGAGGATATTAAAATTAATGGAAGAAATGTATTTTATCGAAATAAAAAAATGTGAAGAAGTTTCTTGGTTTTAATGATGTATGGATCATAATACTTCATCATAAAATTCATAAACATCAGAAAACCAGATAAACAGTGAGATTACATCATCAAACCCTTAGTACTTTGGAAACATTGGTTTCATAAACCACATGTAAGAGAGATCATAAAATCTATATTAAAATACCAATAAATTTAAATCCAATCATTATAAAATATATTATTGGGACTTATATATAGCGCATAATTAAAAAATCTAATGAATATGGCATATGTCTTATATAAAATAAATGATTGAAGGAAATCTCAAACAATAAGTTTCACATTACTTCATACACAATCCTAAATCTCTTATAATAAATATATGTTTATTATTCATATATTATATAAAAAAATTATATATATCATACAATATTTGATTTATATATGAACACTTATTATTCATTTTTTAAAAATACTTTGCAAATGTAATGTCTCACGAAACAATAGTTTTTCTAATCATAAGTATTGAATTTTTTTATTATTTGTTGTATGGAATTGATTATTCTTCCATAATATCTATATTCTGATCCTCAATAAAAATATTTTATATTATTAATATATATGTACATATATTTATGCATAAAATTTAGAAACATAATATCTAATACGTTGTTCATGGTGAGGGTTTCTCGTATGTATGCATGAACATTGTTTACATTTATCCAAAATAAATAATTAAATAAATAAATGAAATATATTACTATTATATAATTTTATATATCATATATGTCACATATGTTCATTAAACCCATCCTTTTTAACTTCAATGTATTGTATGTGAATATCACATTACTTCATGAGGTCGTAGTCCACCGTAAATAAGAATGACATTATCAATTTCCCACTGAATGGATGGTAAGAAATAATATTTAATATAAATATTTAAAAAGATTTAATAAATAATAAATATATTATTATATTTTTCCTTGAGTGGTGAGGATGGAAAAATAATAACATCGGTTTACAAGGAGAAAGTCTATTGTACGGATGAATGATGATTTAATTACCAATTTGAGGAAATGGGATAATGATTTAGGATATTAAATTTAAAAAATAACAACTAAGTATCTATAATATAAAAAATTTAATATAAAATAAAGGTTTAATTACAATTTCATGATTTATAGGAAGTCATAAAATAGAATGACTGATTAGGGACATTACCTCTTCTTCAGAAAATGTCATTCGGTTTGCATCGAAATGATTAATAGGTTGGATTTAATTAAAAATAAGGATCCTAGTATGTGTAAATGGTAATAGGGATGTGAATCGGTTAGGTATTGACTGAATTAAATGGTATTGTATGTGTAAATTGAAGAGGATAGGTAGTGACCTTATATAAGTGAATTGAGTATCAGACTTGTGGTTTTTGAAAATAAAGAGGATTACCCATATATTCGGATTATATAAGGATTGAAAATGGTTAATTATAGAAAATATTGGATATAAGGTCATAATATAGAAATAAAATTAGTTTCTTATATGTTTTGTGTCATTTTTAACAATTATATTGTCTATTTAACCCCCAGAATTCATATTTTTTCCTTAACTATAGTGAATTATTTTTACAATATATATTATTTATTATGATAAAAAAATTAAGTCGATATTATTAGATATATTATATTATTCTGATTCCAAATATGGAATCCATTTTTCAAAATTCCATTAAAATAATTTTACTTTTTTAATTTAAAATTAATCTCACAGACAATAATAGAAAACAGTTTTACAATAAAATATTTTCAAAAGTATAAATTTTTTTAATTAAAAAATTCATTATAAAATTTATTATAGTGAACTAAATTGGATTATTAGATATGTAATTGATAATAAATTACCTTTATAATCATCATAAAACGTTTTATTTATTTTTTAAATAATTAAATGAAATGAAATTTTCTAAAAAATTGTATTTCTCCCAATTCATTTAAAAAATAAAATTTTTAGTAAAATCAGAGAAATCATCCTAAAATAATATTTACATTATTTTAAAAAAAATTATTTATTAATATAAAATATATATTCTAAAATTATAAGATATTGGTTTAAAATTTAGGTCCCAAAATGTAACCAAACAACTTTTTAGGAAAATGTATTTATATTTATAATGTTGGTGTTAATATAATATCTACTCTAAAAAATAGATATGATAACTGTTAAAAAAATTATTGATTTTATAACATATATATGTCTAAAAAATTATTTAATGAAAGTTATTTATTTAAATTAATGAGAAAAACATGTTTTGGGGCATACAAGTAGATTAAAAAAGGGATTACTTTATTTTTAAATGGTTTTTTATTTTTAGTTTTAATTAATTGGTCACCAAGGAATTCATTATATATAAATTTTTTAAAAATTTATATTCATAATTTTGTTATTTGTATTCATACTCTCTATTCAAATAACCTGGTGATAACTATTACATGGTAAAATTTTAATAGTACGTCATATTTCATGTATAATTGGTGTCATGTGTAATAAAGAATAAAATATATGATTTGTGTGATGAAGGATAATGTTAGTGTTACTTGTTAGGAAATATAACATTTCTGTTGTGTTTAATCCAATATAATCTAGTTTTTAGTGTAATGAAAAATAAAAATAATATTAAATTTACTTGAAAAATATATTTTTCACAATGTCATGGTGTTACATTATAACCACTTTAAAATGAAATTTACCCCATAAATTAATCCCATTGGTTTCAGAAATTGAGGATAATTTTACCTCATCACATCATTAGGATCCTAAATTTCTTCCTAAAGATACTTTTTTTCACAAAACATTTACCAGGGGAGTGGTCTTATTTCATAGTACTATCCATTATCACAAAAATAGATCATTATAAGAATGAACTTGAAAAAGTGGTACGACCTTAGACTTTAGTACATATGTGGTATTTTTTATCACTTCATGAAGAGGGGTATATTGAAAAAATCATTAACCTTGGATAGGTTTTGTGGATGCTCCAAACAAAAAGATACTGCCCAAAATGGTAAAGTATTTCAATGGAACCAATACACCTAGGACTTAACTTTTACCCATTTCTAATATGGATAATGTCATGGAAAGAACATATCACCAAATTCAGATTTTATATTTATCAGAATATTATTAGCATACCATTACTATCAATATTGTCTTTCCATCCAATGTATCATGAAAATTTAAATAGTGGAGGGTTTTGCTTCTATATGACATTTTGAATTGTTATTTTTTAGTGATCATCTATCTATGGACAATATTTAGTGTTGAAATCCAAAACATTATCTATATCTTGCTTATGAATTTTCAAAATCAATGATAAGAACCTCATATCCTAATCTGATGAAATTGAATATGTAACCCCTTTCAACCTTACCACTTCGTTACTCTTTATCCTGGAAATAGGATCAATAGGGAATTATTATCTGATGACAAAGAAGTGTTATTACTTCATAACCTGATTTAATGCAACATAAAATTACATAAAATTCAAATTTTACATAATCCATAATGGTTTATAATATCTATAATCAAATGTAAATAGAGATTCAATTCATTTCTCATTAATTAACTTCTCAATAAAAAATAAACAAAAACAAAGGATTTTATTTCCATAAGTGTCCCATAAAATATACTTAATCACAATAAAATCATATTTCATAAAATCAAAAAATTGGAGCCAATTAAATTGTTATTATGTTCAACCATAAACTCGTAATATTGTTCCGGTATCCATAACTTGTACGTTATTCATACATGGAGACATATATACATCAAACATATAATTATCCCTTTATTCCGTATATAATCCTTAATCTTAAAAAAACTCATAGCAATATTGGGTTTATCCTTTGTTTATATAGTATATGAAAATTTATTTCATTATTCTATATTCCAAATAAATTTATGTAATTTCTTGAAATTTCAATAAATTATGAACAATTATATTTTTATAGGGATCATTCATATGAAAAAAGACATGGAATTTTAAAATAATGAGTAGAGGATATGCAGGAAATAATTATTATGATTCACTTCATCTATATTTGTCTCATATGAACTGTCTTCTAATTTTAACATCTGTGGTTATTGCTTCTTATCCTCAAAAATAGAACTTGGATTGTGGAATTTATTTTCATAATTTCAAAATTCCGTGTAGTTGAATTAATGGAGTGTGGGTGGTGTATTAGTTTTAATCCTCTTATCCTATGTTTTATTTGTCATACCATTAGTTTAATATGGAAATTCACTGGTTTTATAATCAAACATTCCATACTTAAAAAATCCCCAATTCCTATTCATGAAATTCCATTGATTCTTCTTCCAAAATTTCTACCCTGTAGATTTCTTGAATTTTGGCCCACAAACTCATCATTCATGGGTATCCATTTTTCATTTCTTATAAATGCCATATGAATAGTTGTAATTTATAATTTCCATTTATACAGTTAGTAGAAATCCAATTTATTCAAAAAGGCTGCCAATTTATATTATAGACATTTGATTTCAAAGACATGGTTTAATGCCACTAAGAAAATGATCAACTTGGTTTGGATGATGTTTAAAGATGATGCATGTCTTTCAAAATCTTGAATATTTTTCTTCATAGGGACCAATATATTCAGCATAATTTTGTTAATATCAATGAATTGCTTTCCCCTTTTTTGAAATATTAGGGATATACATATATAGAAATATCCCATTAAACTCATTCAATTCCATATATACAATTTAATCTTGTTACCTTGTGTTCTTAATAAGATTCCACTATATATCTACTTCATCTCCCAAATGATATCTAACAAAATTGAATCATTCTTGATCAATATAATGAATAACCAAGAATAAATTTTCATTGATTTATATTTGTAACATAGAAACTATTAGGTCAAAAGAAACACTGAAATAAGGGGAATGTTTCCTCCTGAAAGAGTTTACATAATATTGATCCCATAATTTCTCATTTATAATATTATCATTATTCGTATCTTGAGAATGTTTTGTGAATATAGAAACTTGGTTTTTAGTTATATCCCTCTTAATATGTGGTTTCTTAGGATTAAAATGATTTATTTTTTTCCAACTCTACATTAACTTGGTTTCTTTGGGTTACAAAAATTGACTACAAATAGATTTAACATAATTCAAAATAATAATCATAGGGGAAACCCAAGTAATCATGAAAAAAATCTAATTTATGTTTAAATTATTAAACCTTCTTTTAAATCTATCCCTCCTTTAGATTTTCCTACTTCATTTATGATCATTAGATAAATCCTTCTGAATAGTTCTTAATGAATTTTTTGGAAATTCTAAATAATATCTCCACCTGGAGTGTCGAACCATGTGAGAAATAGGGAATGTAGTTCTTCACTATATGATGATCGATTACATTATAATGCACCATTTTCATAGTTATTACTCATTGGTAGATATTTTAAAGAACCACATCCACATGTAGTATTCTAATAGAGTTGCATCTTCATAGAATCCCCTTGACCGCTCCTTAATACGTGTTCCGTGATATTTTATTATTTAAATAATATCTATAATCGTATCCTTAGAGAAATCCCTAGAAATTTCACTAGACATATACATAGTAATTAAACTAAGGACATCACTAATTATTTTCTAATAATATTCTTTAAATATTGAATAATTGTTTCCAATGACAACAACCATAGAGACGCATAATTTTTATGCACAAATTTCACATTTTTTAGATTAATATTCCATAAAATTGAAAAATATGATCATGAGGACCATAATAGTATAGATAACCTTGAGAAAAAAAAATTAATTTCATTTCTTGAGGAACCGTCATCATCTACCATGAAGATCATCTCACATAGTACACCACTTAGGCCTACCCTACTAAAACCTTTCTTCATAACCTAGGGAGGGAAACTTAAAAATTATGAGGTTAGATACTTAGTAATGGTAAATATATGATATATCAGTTTATGATCATATGATATAATAGGATAAGAAAAGGAGTACATGATCATGAACATAATTTTTGAATTCCAAACCCATCCAATCATAGATCATGAATATGATTCATGGCATAAGACATTATAATTTATGAAAACATGGACCAATTGATTTATAAATCATCCCATGTCAATCATGAATCCGAATATAATTTCATAAAAGTTCTAAAAGATCATATATATTTAATATCGTTTCATATATAAAGGTTAACTACCAATAACATCAACAAGGTGGATCCAGATTCCTCAACTATTCTCCATTTTGTGTCAAGATGAAACTATTTCTCATAGTGTATTAGGATATACCTATTTCCCATATGTGATAATGGATCACCATTTTCGAATAGTGGATCATTCCCGATGACTTTTTTCCAATTTTTATCTCATGACATATAATGATTTACCCGAATCATTGGATGGAGATACTGGTTTCACCCATCAGATAATTAAAATCATACATATATGTTCCAAAAGATCATAATACATTCATCATATCTGAAAAAAGAAATGAAATTAGCTTGATAAACATTTCAATATAACATAACCTGTTGAATATAAGAATATTTAATACTCATTAAATCATTTTTTCAAAGAAAAACCTGATGGAAAATAATCAGGTTTCGTAAGAATTTTCTAATGGTATATCTTGTGGAAGATAAAACGGCTTTATAAATATCATGGCATCATAAATATTATCCATGAAAAGAAATAATAATAATTATATCCTTGGATAATGTCCCTATTTATTGAAAATTAATATCAAAGGATGTCAACTTTGATGTAGAATTCTAATTAAAACACACTTGGAGCATTTCATAAGGAAAATAAATTTTCATTGATAATTTATTTTTAATATAAATAATACATAAACATTTTGGAAATCCATTCCAATAGAAAAGCATCTTTGAAACATATACTGGAATAATTGAAAAAAATTAAATAATTATGGAGGGAAAATCATTTTATTGATTGTTTTTTCAAATCTACAACGAATAAATCATTTTCTAAATTAATTTCATTAAAAATAAAATTGCAATCAAACTGGGGAAGACTTAATTATAAATTAATTTTTTTTTGAAAAAGTTAATTTTTGAATTGCAATAATATAAATCTAATAATCATTTTGAATATTATTTTATTTGAAAATATCCTTGTAAACGTACAATATATGACCTAATGAATATATTGGTCATGATGGATGGAAATTACATTCATGCATTACAAGATTAAATCAATATTCCTTTCACATTTTTGTAAATTCTAATTGGGAAGTGTTTAGAAAAAAATATGAAGATTGATTTATTTTTTTAAAATAAAAAATTAAGGAAATTGTCTAAATATATATAATAAATCATTTTAGTAATGTAAAAAACTTTTATAAAACCATTTTTTAGAATATACTTTCTGAAAAAAGGCGTTTTTTATCGAGGGGAAAAATAAATATGTTTTTTTAAAAAAACATTATTTTTCACTCATGAACAAATAAATAGAGTAAAATGAAGATAAATCAATTATTCTCTTGATATAAACAGATGAGATGAAATTTCATGAGTTTCTTTAGAGATTGATTATAATATATCATAATTGAAAATAAAAATATAACCAACCTCGTTAAACAGTGAGATTGTATCATAAACCACTTTCAACATTTTTAAAATTAATACTATAAAACCCTTATAATAGGTATAAAAATATGGATATATAAATGAAAATAACTTTTGGTATAATAATAATTAAATAAATTCATGGTCATTATACACACCACAAAAAAGAAACGCTTGATGATTATGGCCTTTGTCTCACAGTAAAAAAGTGAGAGATAAATCCCTTAACTTATGTCTCAACATGATTAATAAAAATTTTTATCCACTCTTAAATTAAATAAATTATTATTTTAAGAATAGTACATAACCATACTTATATATATATCATGCCATATATGATTTACTTGTTACCAATTATTACTCTTTTATTAATAATTAAATGTCAATGTCTAGTTCAGTCAATAACTACATTGTTTTTCATGTAAGTTTTGATATGTTATTTTTGGTCCAATTAAATTTATCTTGGTTCAAATATCTATATATTTTTTACCACTGTATAATATTTATATTTATTCTATATATTTTTATTTACAATGCTTCATAAATTTTACTAATAAAAAATGAAATACATCCTTCATAGAGATGGTTGCTCGTACAAGCGCATGAAGATTTTTTCAATTTACCCAAAATAAAGAAATAATCAAGTTTAAATAATATTTTACCAATATATGATCATTTTAATGTCAAAAATATCTGATATTTTCATTTAAACAATTCTTATTAACTTTCAAAAAAACGATGAACCAATCACATCGCTTTTTGATGTAGAAGTTCGTCGTACACACGAATGAAATTATCATATTCTTATAGAATAGAATAAATTATGTAAAATGTTATATAATGATTCCAAAATAATAATAATTTCATAAATATCATATATACATAATTAATATATCATTATATCTGTCTATGAGAGATGTTGATGGAAAACTAATAACATTATTTCATGAGGTGGTTGTCCAACGTACTGATGAAAGATGATTTCATAATCTGTTGATAGAAGAGAAAAATGATATAAATTATTCCATTGAAATAATAACTTATAATAATATTTAAAATATTTTGTTTATTATTTAATAATTATTTAACAATAATTTAAGGATGTGGGGGATGAAATAATATAACACACTCAGTTTAGGATGTTACCTCTTATTCAAACTACTGCCGTTATTTTTCACCAAAATGTGTGTTAGGTTGGAATTATCACCAAAATAATAATTATGGAAAGATATTATTGAATTAATAAAGTTATTGGGTCATTTAGTGGACTAAATATAGGTTTTTAATGTGTGAATTAGATAAGAGTTGGTGGCCTTTAATAAAAACGTTGAGTGACACTTTGGTATTTATTTAAAATTTATCAATGTTATTCACATACCGAAATGTTATAAAATTGTTCATTATAAAAAATTAATGATATAAGGTTTACATAAGACCTTGAAATTGGTGTTGTACATGTTACGGGTTATTGTTAACCTTAATCATTTTTTTTCAACCAATGACAAACCAATTTTTAACAGAACCGTGATAAATAATCTTTACTATTTTATCAAATCGTTATAGATAAAATTTATGTTTACCATATTAAATAATATAAATTATTCTTTTAAAAAATATTTAATTCATTTTTATGAATTATATTTACAAAAGTGGCAATAATAAATTCCAAATTAATCCCCCATATATGTTGACATATAGGTCTTCCAAAGTGAAAATGATTAAAAGGTTTAACAAATTATATTAAAATTTAAATTTAAATAGATTATAATTTCCAAAATGATATTCATTGATATTTAATAAAACTTACTTTTCCATTTAACCAATACAAAAAAATGTGGATGTTATTAAATTATTTTAATGAAATGATATTTCTTAACAAAAACATTATTTTTACTATTAATAAAAAATATCTTCTTATAAATTTAAAAAAAAATTATTATAAGATATTATTGAATTTATTTTTAAAAATTTATATTAAATATTTTAAATAAAATTTATAATGGTGAGAAAATTATTTTTTAAATATGTTCGAAAAAGGATAAAACTTCTTTAAAAAAAATTGTTTTTAGTGTAAAATTGGCTTTATTAAAATGTATTGTGTATAAAAAATATTGTAAATATGAAAAATTATATTGAATATATAATATAAATAAATATCATTAATTTGTTTTAACAATTTTGATTTATTTGATTAATTGGAAGAAAAATGATTGTGCGCATAAAAATAGTTTCTTTTTAGAAATTTATTCCATTTATTTAAAAATAGATTTGATTTGATTTTAAAATTAATTAGACACCATGGAATTCATTATATATATATATATCTCTCTGTGTGTGTAAAAAATATATTTTTTAAATTTGGATTATCTTATTTATACCGATTATTCCAATGGCGAGGTGATGCCTATAGTATAATAATATTTCAATAGATATTAATGTTACTTTTAACCATGGTATTGCATGTAATGTAAGCTAAACTCTATGTTACATGTAATGAAAGATAATATCAGTGTCATAGTAATGCAATCTAAACAAGGTCCTGCATGTAACAAAATCTATAAACGGTTTTTCAATTAAATTAATATATTTAAACTATTAAAATTATTAAAAAATATATTTCACAAAATATGAGGGTGTTACAGTACCATTTCATTTTGATATTCTTAAACCATAAACCTAATACCACCCTCTACCTTCATATACATGATTTTCTATGCATACTTTCCATTTTATTTTGATTATTAATATAATTTTATTTTCAACTAAATTAGCACAAAATTTGACTTATTGAGGATATTTTTGTCTAAACTATATATCAATTACTCTATACGGTGTCAGTATGGAGATTAGTCAGTTGGAAGTTATTCAATTTATTGATTGGGTAAATATTTAAAAATTATATACTTGTTATTCTAATAGGGATTTTTTAGAATTACTAGAGCAGGCTTATTATATATTTTATGGATTATTTATTAGATTATATAATGTTTTTTCTGGAAAAACTTTGTGATGGGGGGATGATGTAATATCTCTATTATAAATCAATATATAAGTTATGTAAAACCAGTTATGATATTTTTTTGTATTCTTAGAACAAATTAATTTCAAGACACAGTACCATGATAGTTAGATAATGATTTTGAGAACTAGGATGACTTATACTTTGTAATAAAATTGACAATCTGATGTTATTACATTTATCTTCAAGGAAATTATTATTATTATCCATTTGATATCTTTATTTACAATATTTTATATAAATATAACATGATTTTAGATTCATATTATCATTGAATTATTTTGATCTATCTATTTCAGAAACATTATTAATGTGACTCTTATTTTCGTATATGATAATTTATTATTATCACTTTTGGTTCCCATTAAGTGGAATTTTATACGATCACATAATATGTTTATATTCCTAATGTTATGAATAAAATTATTACTCAAGTAATGTCTATGAGGATAGCTTGTATGGATAATTTGTTGTAGTTACTGACCATAATAACCATATATTTCATCACTAGTTCCATATTGGAAATAATGTACTCTATTACAATGTAAGGATGCAGGTTCACCTGGGTACGTGATTTTTTTATTTTTTCCCAAACAATTACGGTATGTTTTATCATTTTGGTGTTGTTTGGGATAGAAATGAAAAAATCCATAATGTCATCCATTTTTATCTTTCAATGACTATAGAACTTACATGAAACCCCTCTAGAGATTATAATGAATGATATCCAAAATTATGAATCATCTTATACTTGACACCCACATGGTTATGACTTTCCTTCACACCTCCACCTTAATTTTCATCAAGACACTGCTAATTATAGGTTTGGGAGGGTGGATGGGGATACCATATTGAATTTTTTTATTCTTTTTATAATATTTATTATTTTACTACATCTTTCTTATATTATGGTATTTTAATGTTTTTATGTCATCATATTTTAATTTTTCCTTCTTTCCATTGTTCTAGAACAATAATATAAAATTATAACCACATTATGAAATTTGTTGAAAATACATAAGACTTCCCTTATTTTCGTGTTTTTTTAAAACATAATGATTTTTTTCATAAATAAAAATTCATTTTGAGACCAAATTTAAGATTAATTGGTCATTTTTATATAATTGGAAAATTTTAAATGATATGTTCTATTTTATATTTATACATACTTTAAGATTTGGTTTCCCATTGTGTGATTTTTGATGGGATAATTATGTCATTTACCATCTCCATACATGATTTCCATAAACAATGAAGTATGAATAATTATTAATAAATTGAATGTACATATATGTCAGTTTAAGTTTATTTGAATTTCCAAAATTATTTTTTCATATGTTCATTCCTCATCACATCATTTTCATTTCAATAACATATTTATCTATGTGTTATTACCTATGTTATGACTACTATAAACCCATAAAAAATAATGGGTGTGATGAAATGAAAAAAATATGGGGATACATAGTTTGGGACCATAAGGTTTTATTTTGGTAATTATTAAGAGTTTTAGGATTGAAATTTAGAGTTATAGGGTATAAGGAAGTATTAATGGAAGGAATCTAATATCTCCTTGACTATTATTATGTTTAAATTTTAAGGACACTCATTTCTATTTATATTGATATTGACTCTATTTAATGGATTTGTTTTCTAGGATTTCTCATATGAATTGAATTTACATTGAATGTTAAATATTCATAAACATTGGAATAACCTCATGATTGCGTTTTTGAAATGTATCTTTTTTAGTGGAAATGGACATGTGTGGGTATGTCATCACTTCTTGATTAACTATTATATTTCATCCTTATTCCACAATATAAAATATTTTTTTATTGAAAATTACTATTATTTTTATATATTTCATTTATAATTTTATTCAATTAATAAATTGTTAATAATATTAAAATGTTAGATATCACATTTTTTTTTCATTGTATGATTATTTTATTTTAATGGCTCACATATATTTATAGAATATGGGTCAAACTGTTTGTAATCCCAAGAATACATGTCCACTTATATTCACATTTCAAAAAATATGTAAATAAAATTAGGTTGATATTTTTAGATCTATAATAATGTGAGATAAAACAATACAGAATAAATCCGAAACCAAATTCATCCATCTAGTTGGCCAAATAATGTGATCTATCAATAAATTCAAAATTGATCAAATTTAATTTTGCAAAACATTTTATTAAACATTTATCTTATTATTGAAGATCCATTAACTCTATGTGTGGCAAGGATATATTCAAGATGCTGATGAAAAAAAAATTATTTTTTAAAAGTACATCAAAAGTTACTTTACATTCCAAATAAATTTTATAAGTGTTTTTTTAATATTTTGTTATAGAAAACCAACTCCAACTGTTGCCAAAAAATGAGTTCCATGGGTTCTGGTTTTTAATTTTTACACATGCTGATAACTCTATAAATTTCAGGAATACAATGGAATAACATCTACATCCTAATAAATATAGATCTTTATGACCTCAGAAAGATAGTGGAAATTAAGAAGGATCTACACTTAGGCCTTATTCCTCATTCGATGAGGAGATAAATATTAAATGCTAATTAAGTGGGAGCCATGCACATGGTGAGGGAGTGAAGTGAGATTTAGAGAAAAAATATTACATTTTTTAAATAGACACCACATGGTTCATTTTTCTTCCATGGCTATATGAGTTATCAGTATTCTTTTCATGCCCTCATTTCATTAATAAAATCAGAACATTGAAAAAAAGTATTTCTACATCAATGGTTGGTTCAAGGTGCACCATTGAAAAGGGAAAATGGTGGAATCAAGATCGTGGTTAAATCTAATCAATGAATTTCCTAAAAATGTAATTATAGAACTATGAAAATTATATTATGTTTAGTAAATACGAAATGATAATATTATTCTTGTTCTTTTAAAAATTACTTCTTTAAATAAAACTCTAAAAAATATCATGTTTACTTTTTTACCTTTATTCTTTCAAACATTTTTAAAAACCCCCCGGTTATAATTATTTTTAAATCATACTATAAATATACTTTATTATTTCTCGAACACTACTTGAGAGATGAAATAGGGCTACCCTAAAAAAACTCAGTATCTTTGAATACAGTTTAATTTAATGTGTCATGAAAGCATAATTAATCACATTCCCAAATTATTGGAGGATTATAATGGATGAAAAATTTAGTGTTTAACATGAATTTTACTTTGAAAATAAAATAATAACATTTATATAACATAATATAAAGTTATATGAATGATAATAAAACAATAGAGACTAATTGATTGCGGAAATAATATTCTCCATTCTCTTTATAATTATCATTACCATCAATTGAACATATGAGTGTTCATTATAATGGTGTCTAAGAACCGAATCATCGAATAATGATACATTGTTTAATTAATTAACTTATATATTTATAACTAAACTATATATCAATTGTAGAATATGTCTTTTCATTATTCATATATTCATCTATTGGTTACATTCTTTATTTAGATAAAATCTACATATTATATCTTTATGTTTTTCAATTGATTAAATATATCTGTGATCAAAGTATTGGTTGAATTTTGTGAATTTTATGTAGTATTTAAGATGTTATCTAATATTGATATTCTATATAAAAATCATTGATCTCATTCATTTCAACATCTTACTATGATATATATTGAAGATATGGTATATCATTCCGTCTCATACCTAAGAATCTCTCATTAACGAGATGACTGTGTATACATTTCTATAAGGTCAACATTATTTATATAATTAAATATTATTTATACATAATGATCATAAATTATGATAATATTGACATATGAAATAATTGACATGTGACCAAAATATTTCTAACAAATAAATTTGATTATATTAACCAATATAGAACCCTGTATAATTAAATTCTCTATAGTAAACACATATACCTTAATAGTATTTAACATGTATGAATTAATTATAGGAATAAACTATTGGATTTAATAAATAATTTTTTAATATAAATATTATAAAATAATTTGTTTTAGGTCTCATTCGTATCAATATTTGGACTTAAGATATAACTTCATTGATCTTAGTAGTTTATCGATGGTTATATCATGTCTCACTACACAATTCATCTCCAAGAATAGTGTTTCATTTTTTTGCCCATTTATACATTTTTTATTATCACTTAGGAACTAGTTTTTTCAATATTTCAAAAATTTATATAAACCCGCTTCCTTTTATTTGGAATTTTATCTTCAAATATTTTAATTGGCCTTTGTAACTTTATTAATTGAAGTGGGAGAGTGGTGGTTTACATATAGTAATGATGGTGTAATTCTAAAACATTTATGGGGGAATATTTTAATTTTTAACTCATGACTAGATAATTTTAATAAGAAGTGTTTTTTCACTAGTCCTGAGTTACTCAAAGACCACCTCCTCAAATTTCTATCACATACAATTTATACTATCATGCTCATCATAAAAATATTACCCCATTAACTTACCACATTCATAATTCCCTTAATTTGTTTCAATTTCTATGAGAACATTACATCTTATAGAATGATTTTTTTGACACAAAATGATAATTGGGATCCAGAAAATGTGTAGACTAAAAGAGGGTGGGTCATGGGACTAGATCTATTAAGTTAAAAATGCAGGAGAGGTCATTAGGGGAAGAAATACATAAGGAATGTAATAGTATAATTCGAATTTGGATAAAAACTATTAAAAAATAAAACCACTAAATGATGATTTATGAATAAAAATACTATTTACATTGATCTAATTTTATAACCATTTATATATATTATTCTATTTTGTTTTTCTATTCAATTATTTTATTATGTTTTTCTAGTGGATTACTAAATTCAATCAATTAATTATGATAATTTGTTCATTGAAAATATAAAAATAAAATTATTTTGATTTTCCTTTATCAATGGAATTTTTTTTGATTCTAGGATATGTAATTAATTTAATTATTTTTTCATCATGTCAGCACCATAGTATATTTTTATCAGGAAAGGATGAGATTCATTCAATCATTTTTCATTACCCAGTATGTCTACGAGAATTCGAATGAGTTATATTTCATATTGGTGTATCAACAGTTTCTCTCATTCACTTGTTAATATATACTAATGAATAATATATAAAATGTATAATCCATTACAATGAGATAAAAAAAATTTCCTTTAAAATATACATATCTATTAAACTTATTGATTAATATGAGTTATTGTGATTTTTAATGTTGGAAAATACTACATCGAAATTAATTAATAGTTTTTAATAATATGTAATGGTTGTAAATTATTTGGGATTAAAAAAAAGTGGTCTGTAAAGATAAAGGATTGAGGGAATAATAAAAATTCATATTTAGTTCAAGGTGAAAGGAGAATGAGAGGGTATAATAATTATATCAATAATGTGTTGATGTATTATTTATCGCATTGATTAAATTGTATTTCATTAAGAAAAAAAAAATTGTAATAATTATCAATGATTTCATTTACTAAGATATAAGATATAACAAAAATCATGAAAGTAAGATATTATATCAAATTATTATTAGATATATAAATCATTTAACACAATTCATAAAAACATTTCCATACATATAACAAAATCATTACATTCCCCAAACATTACATTAATATATTCAACATTCAAGAAGATTTTTTTTAAAGAATTCCCTTTTCAAAAATTTCTACATTAATTATTCCACCATTTTGAGGTTGGTATTTTCAAAACCTCATATAAAAATACATTGATTTGGATTAATTTTATTAATTACGTTATTTAATATATAATTCATTTAATTTTGTGGTGCTAATCAATTAATCTTAATTATTATAACATAGTGATATTATGAATATTTTTTATTGAGTTTTATCATAGACTGGATTATAGTTAATGTAATTATGGAATCATTATAGATTTATTAATTGATGAAATATTTAATAAATTAATGTATCACCATAAAAACTCTTTGGGGATGACAATGAAACGACTTAACATTTTCTCCACATTCTAGTTTGTTTTCAATGGTTTTTATGAGTTGTTTCTACATTCATCATGAATTCTATTTGATATCACATCTCCCCCTTTTCTAAATCTTTTGAATTGATAGATACTAAAACATTATCTCCTATAAATAAAATATAGAATATTGTTATCAAATTATATTCAACTTTATAGATAATCTATGCTCTCATAATGCATTCCTAAGAGATCATGTTCAGATTTTAATTTATCCTATTTTAATTCATTAAACATTGATTCATCAAATTACTTTTATTAAATTCCCCTTATTGAGTGGGTTTCATAAAATATATATGGAATCACATACGATATTTCTAAAGTGATGAGGCTGTATCTGTGAAACCAAACATATAAATCATGGATATGAATTGTTTTGAACTATCTTCACCATCTATGGTACCCAATTATTAGTGAAATTTATCGTCAAAAAAACTATAACTTGAACTCCTCCCAATAAAAATGTATTATATAATTTGATGAACTCATACAATTTATAGTTTATGAATGGTATTTGGAGTTTCAAAGTCATTTTTTTCGTTTTCTAAATCATATTTGGGACTTGAATTTCCATCATGCATGTTTCATTAATAATTTCTAATTTTTCAAGAAGACCAAAATATTGATTCAATAAGGAGATAAATTTAGTAACTATAAAAATGATCATATCTCATAGTGACTTCATATTATCCCATATATTTTTCATATATTCCTTATGATATTATAGTACATGGTTCAGTCCCCATTAAAATTGTTGATCATCATTACTTTTTCATATATGATTATAATAATCGATGGTTTTATTCCTAGAAATATTTCAAATCCAATTATAATATAAACATATATTCATTGATGGAGTTGGATATTCATCTATCTCACCATTGATGATTTTTGGATCATTATATTTTTAAACATTCATATACTCTATTTCAAATACTACATGGTCATCCCATGACTTAGAAACAATGTAATCTTATCTTTTATAAAAACAATAATTTTATATGTTCTATTTTTATGTCCATATAGAATTGTTGGATTTTATAAACCTTCAGTTCTCTAATGGAATCTATAAACACATATAAGAAATTCAATATGGATTTTATCTTTATACATACTAAATTGATATTTTTTCTGAACTTCATAATTATTGAACCTTCCTTCTTAAAGAACTTATAATATTTGATTATTCACCTTTAGAGAATGAATATTCATTCATCATAACTAGATTCAATTCTAAAAAACATATATTTTCTCACTTATATAATTCATTTCATTGCTAAATGGGATTCATTCCAAATAATGATTATCAATGAAAACCATGTAGTGTTTAGGTTTTTTATTTTTTACCATTACATCGGAACGTGTCAAAATATCATGTTGCTGAATCTAGAATTACATTATCATTTACATTAATATTTTACTTAATAATTATATTTTATTGAATTTAGTTCCTCTGTAAAATAATTCATGAAAGACTAAATATTACCAAATTTAGTTTAATATAATTCTTTATATAAGAACTATCTTCCAATATTGTTAATGGGTTTTCTATAAAAGGATAAATATAAATGATTTTAATAATGAATGTAAGATATTCTAATTAATTGATTAGGTAAATATTATAGTCCCCATTTAGTTATATAACTAAATATATGTTGATACATTCATCATAGTTGTTCTTCATATTTAAAATTCATCTTTTTGTGGTGTCTAAGAGTCCTATTTTTAATATGTTTTTATCATCACTACCATATGGACAATCCATTTTTAGGTTCTCACCTTTCTATCATAGAATATTGAATATTATAGAATCTTTCTGTCTAAAATTCCAAGGAATCATATTGTAAAATTTCATTTTTATTGGATCTATAATCAATCCAGGATCCAAATATACAATTGTAAATAACATAATATTCTATAAGACAACTATATGTTCTTATGATCTACAAGATCATTGGTGAATGTTTCATTCTTCATTACATTATAAATTTTAATATTATATTACTTATATGATCTATATTCCCACTAATTATATATTTTATATAATTTAATTGATCATTCATTAGGAAATTATTATCCATTATTTTCAAAACACTTCAAAAACCAATTTAATGTGATCAATATAATCTTTTTTATTCGAACTGAATTAAAGAACTTGATAAATGTTGAATTCCCTGATGTAGGATTAACCATTTTCTGTGTTCTCTATTTTAATTTGTAATTTTGTTGGGAAATTATTAATTATAAATGGAATACCATTCCATTTAAATAGGAAAATAAGAATTGTTTATTTGTTTAGTGGTATTTTTTATTATTATACATAAATGTTCAAATATCGTGACTTATGATCATACATAGAGTATTACATGGGCCGCTAATTTCAATTATCTCTTATTAAATTGATGTGATTATTATAATTATATCAATCACTATTTATGGGACTATTGTTTTCTTGATAACCAATAATAGCCATTAATTTACACAATATTTTTCAAAAGGATTCATTACCTCAAGTATCAAACATTTATGAGGGAATTTACTATACCTAATTAACTAAAGGTTTATTAATTATTTAATATTTCCATAAAACTCATTAATTATTCTATATAGTGATACAAAAAATTGTCTGGATTACTATTCTATAATAGTTATGGGTAGCTTTAGATTCTGTAATTTCCATCTCCTGTAATATCATTTGTTTTTTAAGATAAATTTTTGAAATGAAATTTCTTATAATTAAAAATTCTTCTAATTGATTTGTTCATATAATATTCATTCTACCCAATTCTATCAGTAGGTCAATTTTTATCTATATTATAAATCCCCATTTAAATTGTATTCCACCTAGATAGAAACTAAATTCTTCTCTATAACAATTTTGGTTTTCTAAATATATTTATAATAAAATAATTACTTTGGAAAAATCATTTAGAAAATAATATTACATATTAACATTTACTATGAAATATATTTCCCATAACGATGATAAATAATAAATTTTAAATAAAAAATGGATTTCTCATCAAACATTCTCATATTTAGTTCAATAATATTTTATTTTACCACTTTTTGAATCCCAACATTTTCAGTACTACCTACAATAACATGTAACATTTGCGATTCATAGGGTACTCTAAAACTATATTAATATGAAAGATAAAATTCATTTTGTATCAACTTGGGAAATAAATATATTTTAACTACTTCTTATATTTTTAATTTACATCATAATTTTTTCATTTAAATGAGTAATAATGATTCATTATATATTGAATGATATTTTTAATATTCATATATTAGAATTAAAATAGTCTGTAACCTAAATATATTTATGGAAATAGATTTTCTAGGTTCTTCAGTTGATGTAACAAGATCATTTGTAACTAAGATACTGGTACTACTCTAAACGTTATGAATCATTTCTTACTAGAGATCATATATATTAAAATTTAATTAACCCAATATTGAGTCCTCTGACCAGAGATCATATTCTTATATAATATTAAATTGGAATGTATATTCCTAACTCGGTTGACCACATATATAAGATGTATATTATACCTTATCTCCCCTTCTGTATTAGGCAAATCACATTCTGCAGTATATGTGAGAATTTTAATGTCAACCACATGTGGATTCATTACCTTAATTGATGTTCCTTCATCATGGAAAATATAAACAAATCATTTAACATCATTCCTTAATGATGGTATATCAGTACTGTAAAACATTAAATTATGAAAATTTAATTATTCCAATATAAACTTTGTGCATAATAACTACATTAAATATTAGGATCACGTCGTCCATGATTCCCATGTATGTAGACATTTAAGGTTGTTTCTAATAATTCACAGTGAAAATATATGAATTTTCATATAATAATATTATTAATTTTGGAAGATATTTTTCTATTATAACATGGGCATGCATCATGATTATGATTAATAAAAAATTTATATTCTTGGAATTATTTTCAATAGATTACTAACGAATTATAGATTTGAAAAAGTCATTAAATATAATCATCTCCATATTTTATATTCAATAATTATCTATCCATCCTCAAAGATCATGGTAATTTCTAGATTAAAAACCCTTTTATTACAATGGACTAATCATCATTAAGAAAATTTTATTCTTGACAGTCTATTCCATCTGATGGGATCCCAAAATTGAACGAATGAAGTAGTTCAAATTTCATCTTCATTATCTTTTCTAGTTATAGTGTGATTATAGTGCACTACACCATACTCAAAGCATATTTATTCAACGATTGGTTAAATATATATTAGGTTTCATTCATTCCTCCTAGTATAAGTATGGTTTTTTATCTTATGAGTGATTTTAGTATTAATAAAATAGGATTTCATCATTTGAGTCTATATCTTCTCTATTTATAGCCTCAAATAATATCTCTATTTTATGAACCTGTAGTATTTCGTGGAGACACCCTATTGTTTTTTTTCGAAAATTGGATTGTGATAGCCTGATGACCATTCATCGTGTACATAAAGAATCATTCAAAACTAGATACATTATTTTATTTAGGGAATCTCCGAAATTTCTAATGTTTTACTCGATGTTTTCTCTAAAATATTTATGGATTCTATGTTTCTAAAGATATATATTAGTCTTTTATTAATTTATTCCTAAAAATTTAATTGATGGTGTTCTTTGACGAAATCCCTACTATAATTTCTTGTGTAATTTATTTCATTCAAAATTTTCACCCCCACGCTATGTTTTGACCAATTTTTACTAGTGTTTACCGAGCTCCAACCTAATTAGATCTCATAAATATCTTCCTACAATGACCTAAACCATATAGTAACATGTCAAACATATATCTAAACATTTCTCATATAATATAAGGTAATTTCTACAAACAATATTATTTTAACACTTTCCATCATATTTATACTAGAACACCCAATGTAACTTTGTAATTTTTACATAGAGAAAGATAATTATTTATGGATTACTAAACTACTCTAGTCCAACAACATGAAATTTTGTAGATAAATAAATATAAACCATATTTTTTCTATCATGAAAAAATATGACAATACCAATGATGGAATATTAAAATATATTCCTCAAAATAACACATCATAGTGATATGCATTGTGATTATAGTTGTGTTATCTCTTTTGACAAAATCATTATCTTGATTAAATAGTGAATTTCCCATAAACATCAGTTTGAGGATATGAAATACTACTTATATACAAATGATTTGTAACGTTTTGTATTCCAAGATAGTAATTCCTACATCATATTTTCAAATAAAAGTATCTGAAAGTCACTCTACATTAACCCTCTCGGTTGAAATGTGGTTCACCTATTTCAAATTATATAAAAATGAAAATATTATATCTGATTTATAATTTTTTAAAAATTATATAATGTTTATATATATATGATTTTGAGAATATGTGATGTGTATAGGGTTTGGATTATATTTAATAAGAAATTTACAGATAAATTAATTCCAATTAATAATAAAATAAAAATGTCTATTGGTTTTTAACCCCCAAAAATACCACATTCTTGAATTTATTAAAAATTAATTGAATAAAATGTAAAAAAATAACTAAAATCTAAAGTAAAAAATCATATACAGGAAAAATAATCTTGAAATTATAATAAATAAATAAATTATAAACATTAGTGATTATTAATTAAAAAATAATTTACAATAATGATAAAAATCATTGCATTCTTTTCAATCATGAAAATTATCAAATATAAAATATTCAAATTAAAAACATTTTTTTAACAATAATTAAAATATTTTTTTCCAAAATAAAATTAAATTTTCCTTATATTTAGATATTTAATTGAGAATTTATTTGTGTCTACAAACCAAAAAAGAATGTATTAGAACATAAAAAATATAGGACCAAATTCATTACATTTAATATATTAATTATAAAATATAAAAAACAATTTTTTTGGTAAAAAATTAACTAATAAAAATAATTTAAAAAAATTTCAATAAACATATGAAAGACATTATGAAATTAATATTTTTATTAATAAATTAATAAAAACATATATGAAATTCCTTTTATAAATTTATTTTTGTAAATAATATATAAATTTTTAAAAATGATTTCTTTTAAAAAATAATATAAAAGAATCATCAAAAACTTATTTTCTATTCAAAATTAATAAATATTAAAACATATATATATATATATATATTTATAAAAAAAGTAATATAAGGATACGAAACCTATGAATTGTGTAGAAACCCAAATTTTTCATATAAATCATGTAAATACTCTTCATAAAGTTTTAGGACCCAATCATGCATCTGATGTGTTAATGTTTAAATCATTTGTTCTTGAATTATATAAAAATTTTAATATTTTAAAAACCTGACCGCACACAAAGATGTTTTTAAATCATCGATTTACCTTATATGGTCCCCTATATAGAAAATTCCATTAATATTTTGACTCATAAATATTCATTTTAAAATGTAGATGTACAATTTTTACTCTCATTTAGGGACATAGAACAAACTCATTTTGGGTGTTTAATAAAATATAATTTCATAAAATGCTATCATTATAAATAATTCACTAATATATCTAATTTATAGTTATGTCATCTCTACTGAAACCCAATGGAGATTTTTATTTTTCATTTATTATATATGAACCTATAAAATCTCCAAGGTCATGTCCAAGAATTGTGGTTTTAGGAAATTTCCAACATGGTAAAACAATATTATAAAATTTGTACCTCATTATTCATGTAGTATAATTTTTAACCATCAATTTTCCCATTATCATTCCAAATGATCTATTTTAGTTTCATATAATCATGTTAATGGTCTAACTATCCTAAAAGCATATTTTTTTCATAATAATATTTAAAAAGTTTAAAAATCAATTTTTATAATCTATTTATATAAAAATTATTTTTCTAATGAATTATTTCATATTTAAATTCTATTTTAATAAAAACATCAATTTTTATCATTATTGAATATATATTTTTCATAATCGTTAAAAAGTTTCAATCAATTTTCAAAAAATTATTTTATTCTATCGTCGTTGATCATTAATGATGATAAAAATATTATTAAAACTGATCTCTAATTTATGTAACTATATGTATAACTCATTTTTTTAATAATAAACATAGAGAAATATTAATGTTATTTACTTGTTTTTATAGGAGTGATGAGATGTTTTATGATATGTAAAATGAAATATGTTTTAGAAAATATGGAAAAATCGCTAGATAATTTAGGTATCTCAAAATTCCCTTATCATTATATTGTTGTAATTTTATTTTAATATTAATTATTATTAATTTATTTCTGATAATTAAATAGGGGAATATATTTTTTCCTCTAACCATTATTTTAGTTTAATGATCACCCAAACACTAAAAATTGTTTATCATTTACATTTTTGTTATGTGGATATAGCCTTTATGAAAATCTAATATATGCTTTCTAATAACTCTTTTAAAAAGGTTTAATTTGTTTTCTAATGCCTCATAAAAGGGAATGAAATTCCAAATTGGTTTTTTTGATTGATATATAGAAGGCCTTTTCTGAATCTAGTGGATTCAGGAAGAATCATCCATCAAGTGTAGTGCCAACAACCATCCGATGGCATTCCCAATAGATTTATTTTCCTATTGGAATCCAATATCTACCCATTAAGGGAGTAATGATGTGTCAATTTGGATAGGTTGTAGGAACATAAAGAAAATACTTCCACCAACTATATAGTGTAATAAGTTATTGTGCATTATCTTATAATAATCCCATTGACTAACAAATAGAGGATTCATGGAATCCTAGGGTATTAGCCAAAAAATTTTGAGACTATATTTTATATTGGTAAAAATTATTTGAACACATATATAATTTATTTAAACAAACCATATGGATTCCAAAATAATACCAATGTAAATGGAGAAAATAATTTGATTCATTTGTGGCCATTAAAACTCACTTCCTCATTCTATCTTCATTGTGAACATGATCAATTACACAGTTTCACTCTAATATCTATTATTTTATTTAATCTTAATCAATATTGAATATGGGAATAAGTAGTAATATTCAATCACTTCATTATTTTATTCTAATTTCCTCATTTAATTTATCATATTTTTTGAGCGAATTGAGACCCTGATAGAAATTTATTACTCATATATATTCTCATTCATCCTCTTATTTACTCTATATGTATTGTTCACTAAATTAATGTGAGAGACCATGGATTTATTTCCCTTCCATTAATAATGAAAATCAAAAAATCACTTTTGGATTCTATCATCCCCATTAAAGACCTAGTGTCAATTGTAATTCCAATTTCTTTATAAACCTAAAAATACAGGGAAAATTATTGTATCTTTTAAAAGGTGAATTCCAAATTACCAATTTGTTAAATCCTAATGTGATTGAGATCGTAGATATATGGTCACATTTAGAGTTTTTTTGAACATCCTTACCAAATATATTATACTATTAAATTTTTTCAATTTCAATTATTCATGTCTTTCTTTAGTTTTTTTTTCAAATTATTAAATCCATCAATTAATAAATAATATCGTAATAATATTCATATTTCAATCGGTTAATATTTTAAAACATGTAAATGAAACTATTGTTTCAGTTATTATTTTAATTTTTAACATTCATCATTGATTATATTGTTTATATTGTCTATTGAAACATTTTAAATTCATTCAATATTTGACAAAGTTATTTTTAAATATGGACTACCTACATATATTTTTTAAATGAAAATTCACCCCCACCACTTTTCCTTTTATATAAATTTGAAATACACAGGATATATTGTTCCACATAGAAGGAGGTTATATTAGTGGTACTTTAAATACTTTAATTTTTTGAAGTAAACCTATGTGAGTTGTTAGATTATGATCAACTAAAGTAATCTATCTCACCTTCACTCTAAGGAAGCAGATATTTTAATCAGTAAAATTTTACTATGAATCATATAAGTTTATACTCTAATGCAGGTGACTAAATCAATTTGGGGTTTTGGTAAATTCATAGGCATAATTTTTTCATTAAAATAAAATCTTATTACACATTACAAGGGAAGGTATCACCCTTAATGTATTGGTTTTTTTGGAAACATTTTTATAATAAAATGGTTTATATTGGTTCCCTAGAGTTGATAACTATAATCTATAAATAATGGTGAAAACTATATTTAAACAAAATATATTGTAGAACATCATCACCATATGATATATTCTTCTTTAACTTCATGAAATTCGAAAACCAATTTAAAATTATAAACACTTAATTCATGTCAAACATCACAGAGTATTGAAAAAAATTATTTCAAATGAATTTAGTTGTCAATCCATTCTAATTTCTTCTTCATTTTTATTTTAAGAAAATATATTTTTATCTATATCTGTACATTTAATACTCGATATGGTTACTAAACTGTTTTATTGAAACTATTTATACTTATTATTCAAAAATAAAAAAATTATCCTATTTTACATCATAATATATTTTCATTCATTACAATATTAATTAATGAATCACATGAACATTTTTAAAAAAATTCGAATATGGAAATTTCCCTTGATTTGTTCATGTATGATCTTCTCCTCAATTCTTATTCCATCACTGTTAATGATCTATATTCAATTGTCCAAGAGACTCAATATTATTCTTTTTCAATATTTAAATGAAATATATATATACTTTCCATGTATGGAAACCTTACGAAATTTGGGGCAATCATTGTTCCCATGAATAGAAACGTTGTGACATCAAATATGAAATCACCATATGATTGTAACACATTATTACCATTCCACAACTACCAGTGTATTGGCGGTCTATTCAAAATTTAATTTATTTATTCATCAAAAAATATTGTAGAGTCTTGCATTCATGTAAAAAAATACATTTCATTTACCATGCTTCTTTTTTCATCACATAATAAAATTTTATATTATCCTCAAGGAATAAAATCTTATGAAATAACATAATTATCTATCACATATATCATATCCTCAAAAACCAACACTTTGTGGTCTACTTATTCATGCAATGAAACTTCAATTCATAGAATGTACTTCTTCTACAAGGAAAGAGGAACTCTTCACTATGAAATACAACCAATATAATTAATTTAATATCTTCCATAACATCTTCACCAAAAAAATTATTTAATTCTATGAATTACATAATATATATAATTAATTATGAATCATAGATAAATTTTTTTATTTTTTTTATGAATAATTTGGAAAATATCCTACATATCACTTTGAAAGAAATTATGTGTCATTTTAGACTTATTAGAATTTTCCAAATTTTAAATTCATTGAATTTCTTATATATCAACCTCCATTGTCATCCCTTTTCACATTTACACATTCTCAGAAATGTTATGTATTAATCGTGTATCATTCATATCACTTTAAATAAAATACAATTTCCCATTCCTATAATTTCATGGGATATTAAATATCCTTAAGATATATTATTACACATTAAAAAACAATTGGACATTCATTATTTTATATTCTCTAGAATATATTATTTATCAAAAAAAATATATTATGTATATTTATGAGAGATTCAATATTAAATGAATCAATATATTAAAGGATAATATATGTGATCCTAATGTATGTTGTGTATAAAGTGAGTTTAAATAACAAAAAAAATTGGTCTAAGGAGAGTCTTAATCATGTCATGTCATTTAATATTTCATCTTCAAAAATGAATTCCAAAATTCAACTAGTAATATATGAACATCTTAAAATTCCCTTAGGATAGATATAAACTCCAAATATTATTTGAAAAAACTAAAAAACTAAAAAAATTATAATCAAATTCAAAAGATTTCACTAATCGATCGAAAAATAAAATCAATTATCGATTTCGTTGAATTCACCACCCTTGTTAGAAATGAATGTGAAACCAGATCCAAAACCATCCATTAGAAAATAAATTCATAGAATTGTTGAACTCCAGCATTACCAAATAAAATTAGAACCTACTTCTTCCATTTAAATAAATATAAAATAAATATAGATATATTCAATATAGATAAAATGTAATCATAAAAATAAATTGGTTCTATAAGCCATTAATTATTCCTTAGGATAAACCTGGTTCTACACCTAAACATTTAATTCTACTCATAAATTTGGTCATATAACCAATTGTGTTTCTTTTAATTGATTCCATGCCAGATGTCCAACCAACCCAGGAAAATAAAATTTTAACACCTCGTTATACGCACTTAGTATAATCAATTAATTTTTGTTTTTGATATAATATAGAAAAATATTATTCTCATGATGAAATTTTACCACTAGAATGTTCGATCACATTCTGTAATGTAAATTATTCAAGGTGAACAATAACTCTCTCAAGAGAGTATGGCTATTTAATATTTTTTTCCTCATAAAAAATATAGATAACTAAATATCACATTACAAAACATTTCCTTTTAATTTATCATTGATGTAATCCATTAAACTGAGATCCACCCGGTATTATATCCATATGATGGGTTAAAATCTCTATCTGGTATGTCTCTATAAAGAAATCCTCAAATATATTCAATATAGTATGTTGTGTTCTGTCTAATGAACCTAAATTTTACATTATAATGTTTGATGTATCTTAATATGATGAATCATAACCCGATGTAAAATTTTCCACTCAGTCAGATATCTGTCAACAATTCTTTCTTTTAATATTCTTTGAATAAAAATCAGTCTTATGACCCTTTATTGAAGAACAGTTGTCAGATTCTCTTCACTAAACCAAGCATAAATATGGTTGGATACTCAAAAAAATAATTTTGAACATCCACTCCACCACATTTGAATAGTGTTCCATAGTCATAATGTTGCTTTTTATTTTTATAGGTGCACCTCCCAGTTGTAAATGTGGGAATTCATAAAAAATCCATGCTCAACTGAATGTAAAATTTTAGATATTCCACTCCTTTCAATATCACAAGATACATCTCTAATATTATAGAATATTATTGAATCATCTGACAAACTCAAAATTATTCAATATTCATTGACATGGAGATATAATATTATGTGAATGAATAACCAAACATTCTTTCATTATGGACATTATGTTGTCTATGTAAAGCTTCATAGAACTTTATTCCCCAATTTTAAATATGATATACTTTTTAGGAACTCCTCATTCGGATTATACATCTCCATCTTTCATTATCTAATGGACTCACAAGACCATTATTGATCTAATATGTCTTCTTCTCTTTACAATATATTATGAATACTCTCACTAGTAAAATATTTGAATTTAATGTGCTAAAAGTGTCCTTTGGATGTGTAAAAAATGTATTAACTATTTGATCATGATTAAAAGATATTGAATTTAATCTATACTTTTAAAAGTTCTAATATAGGGACACATCATTAGTTCTTATATAATAACTTATAAATAGAATTTTTATTAGAACTTGTAGAAGCGTGGATAAAGGGACCCTTTATCCACACATGTAATTGTACTGATAAAGGGGAATATTTCATTGTGAGTCTAAATTTATATCACACAATAACACCGAAAATAGCAAAAGTATAATACAGATTTCACAAGAACAAGCCGGCATGTACAATACAGAATATAAATGAAATAAAATTATAAAAAAGAATAAAAAAATATATTATGTACTTTTCAAAAATTATTATATGCTAATACATGTGTATGTACAGATTATCATAGACCTGTAAAAACATAAATGTTAATTTTACTTCGGGCCTGGGCACCCACTCAAGTTATTTACAAAAAAACCATCCCAAATCAATAAAAATAATTCACCTGCACTAGAAAAAAATACTTACATTAGTAATACTATAAAGAAATAAACTAAATAGAAATTGTTAATTTTGAATTGAAATTTTAACCTATTCTTTTATTTATACCTGAAATATTGTGTATCAGATTCTGTTGTTGTAGATTATTACCCGTCACCACATTTCTTATTCACGATTAAAAATTATAATTTTTTAAATTAACAAATAAATTATAATATTAAAATTATATGAATCTTAATTATATAATATCTAATAAAATGATGAGAAAAAATATGTTATCTTTTTCGTAGTTTTTGAAATGTGGTGTGGGGTTTAAACAAATAATGGCACAAAAATATTGAAAACACCCACTTAGATTTATACCAATCACGCTAAGAATAGGATTTAGGTGTGGATAATACATATGTTTCCCAAATGACGTATAGATCAATTTAATAAATTATAAAATCCATCTAAATCTGTTTTAGGGAAATAGAGTATGTCACTTGTGTTTTTTTTAAATGGTAATTTCAAACTGGAAACACAATATTTGACACTTATGAGAAACATATTTAACAGTTTTTAAATTATTATGATTCTTACATGTCATAGGTGAAATATGAACCATTTTTCTAAATTATCATGAAAATCGATGAATGTTATCTTAGATTTTACTCAGTGACACTTTTTGAACTAAACTGTCAATTTTTAACTAACAAGGGACACATTGATTAATAAAAGGAACATAATATATCTGATTATAGTGTGGATAATTCCTAAACATCATAAATTAAATATAAATAATCTTCATATAGTATCAAAACAATATGATTATGTTTTCACATATTTGAGTAATCTCGTTGACTTATTCACAAAACAATAATGCCATTTTTTAATAAAAAGTAACATTTATAGTCATAATAGTCAAGCATTGAACTAGATTGCAGTGAAACTAGTTCCTACACTTCTTGAATGAAATAAGTACCTTTTTCAAATAGTATCAAAATAATTTCATTTTCATTTTTTGGTTTTGAGTATGTCACATATGATTTTTACTAAAATGTTATTCTTAACTAGAAACACAAACATTGAGTCATAACAGTCACTTAATGTGTCGATTAGATGTGATAATGATTCATACATTCCATAAATGAATTATTAATTATTATTCAAAATTATTAATAAAAATCAAGTTCACTTTATTTGATTTTAGAAAGTAAAATATTTTTAACTAAAATGTCAATATTAAACTGATAACAGACACATTGACTCACAAAGAGCAATCATGCTTCATATTAAAATTTACATAACTCATACACACACAAAAATAACTTATAGATCATATTCCAATATTATAAAAATAATAATTTTTTTTATCAATGTTTATTTTTCCAGTTCCCTTCTTTGCTAAAATAAATGTCAATTGTTTTTTAAAAATTTCACACATAGTGTCTTACAAGTCACACCATGAATCATATTGAGTATTAGATGAGTCATACTTGTTCCAAATTAATTAAGGATTAGGTACCAAATGTTTTAAAAACATACAAATGAGTGTTTTTATTTTGATTATGTTAGTTTTTGTTTTTTATAAAATTTCCTTTTATATTCCAAACACACACATTGAGTCACATCGGTCACATCATGTGTCAGTTTGACCTGAGACTGATTCCTACATATTAAAAATTAATTATGAATTTTTTACCAAAATTAAAAAAAACAATCAATGCAGTTCTATCAATTTTTAATGATTGTCCTTTAATGAACTAAAATTTCAATTTGAATATGATAATAGACACTTTGAGTAATATATGGAAGAAATGTATCAAATTTAGGTGTATATGATTCTGAAATATTAAAAACATAACATGAAACATTTTCAAAAAGAATCCAACAAATATGATAGAGTTTTCATGGTTTTGTGTTTGTTAATTTATTTTTTGAAAAAATTAATGTTAAATTTATTTAAAAAACACCTGAAATCATACTAGAAACACCATGTGTCGGATTGAGATGCATTTGACTCATAGAAATCTTACACGACAAACAAATAGTTTAACTAATTTTTTAAAACAATAAAAAATATTTTTCTTTGTTTTGAGTATGTCCCACTTTTTTATCAATAATGTCATTTAAAACTATGAATACACAATATGAGTCATACCAATCACCCAATTTTTTATTTTGATGTGATAATGATACTAACATGTTAAAAATTAATTACGATTCATTTTTTAAAAATATTAATAAAATATGAGAACATTTTCTCAGTTTTCCAAGTGTTAAACTTTTTAAACTAAAATATCAATTTTAAATTGGTAACGGACATTGAAGTCATACCGAGAACTTCATGTATTATACTATTATGGGTGTAATTCCATAACATGAAAAATTTCTTATTGATCTGTTTCATAATGTATCAAATCAATAGGAATTGTTTGTTTAGTTTTTAGTATATGAGTATCCTTTTTTACAAAAACTAAAACATATTTTAATTAATAAGATACACATAGAGTTATACTGATATCATCATGCGTCAAATTGTGGTGTTGTATATTTCTAAACATCAAAAATGAAATAGGAATCATATTGCTACTATTTTAAAAATCATAATGTGTTTTCCCTATTTTATGTATCTTACTTATTTTTTTACTAAATTAATATCAACACTAAATAATAAGTTGTACTTGGAGTCATACTGGTCACAAAATGCATCAGATTGATTTTATGGTGATTCTATCCCATCCAAAATAACTTATGTACTGTTTTCCAAATTTCTCAAAATAATAAAAATGTGTTTCCTCAGTTTTGGGTTTGTCAAATTTTTTACTAAAATTTCATTTTAAACTAGAAACATACACAATGACTCATATCAGTCACATGATGTGTTGGTTTGATGTAAGAATGATTGAAATACATCGAAAAAGACATATGAATTGTTCTCATAAATTATAAATAGAATTTGAGAAATTTTCCTTTGATTTCACAGAGTTGCACTTTTTGAAAAAAAATATCAATTTTTAACTAATAACTGACACTATGAGTCAAACTATCACATCGTGCATCAGATACAACTATGGTTTATTATTACAATTAAAATATGTTATGTGGATAATTTGCTAAAATACAAAAACAATCAAATTTTGTTTTATTGAATTTTAGATTTCAATTTGACTTTTTTCATAAAATTAATGATAATTTTAAATAAAATGGAATACATATCATCATACTAGTCACACAAGGTATCAAATTTTTGTGTGGCTAATTCCTATATATCATAAACGAATTATGGTTATTTTTATTGAAATACAAAAAATCATAAACTAATTTATTGGTATTGAGTTTGGAACATTTTTTATTTATTAAAAAAATAATGAATATTTTATAGAAAAACGTGCACTTTGAGTGGTGTAGGTACAACATTGCACATAATTGAGGAGTGAATAATTCTTACACATCCCAAATAACATATGGATCATTTTCCTAATGTTTCAAAAAAATATGAATGTGTTTTCTCAATTTTTTATGTAACTTGTATTATTTGATTAAATTAACGTTAATTTTAAATAAAAAGACCCTCATGGTGTCACACCGGTCATACTATGTATCATATTGGGGAGTGGATAATTTTAAAACCTCAAAAATGATTTATGGTTCATCATAATAATGTATCAAAACAATCTAATTTTTTCTCTGTTTTCTGTATGTTAATTTTCTTTACTAAAACATCAATTTAGAATGAGAATGATAACTTTGAGTCATACTATCCACATATTATGTCAGTTTGATGTTAGACCAATTTTAGTTCACCACGAATTATGTATGAAACATTTTTTAAATTTATCAATTAAATAAGATTATGTATTATTTGTTTTTTGTGAGTGGAACAGGTTTTCACCTAAAATTTGCAGTTTAAACTGATACATGACACTATGTGTCATATCTAGAATGATGTATATTGAATTGAAAGACGAATGAATCCTACATGTTAGAAAACTGTTTTAGATCATTTTCATAAAGTATCAGAATAATAATAATGGGTCTTCATGGTTTTGAGTATGTCTCTAATGAAACTGATTTCCCTAGGCCATCCCTTTCGAAAAAATCAGTGTTTAGGGTGTTCTAGGGGAAAATGGTGGCTCATTTTAAGTTCTTGTCAAATTTCTAGTTTTTCTAGTTTTTTCATCGGTAACATAGGGATTCTGTGTCAAAATGTCAGTGAGTCCACATGTTAGTGCATCATTACATTAGTGTGTCGTCATGTTAGTGCATCAGTATTTCAATACATCAGTGTGTCAAAGGTGTCGGCATTAGTGGGTCAGGAATGTCAGTGTTGGTGAGTCGAGGGCATCGGTGTCGGTGAGTCAGTGTATCATTAAGTCACAACATTGATACGTCACTTTGTATATAGGTTTCTATGTTAATATATTGAAATTGGTGTCTCAGCATCGTTCGGTTACGTCGGTAGCTCACACATCTATGGCTCCGCGCCGGTGACTAATTCATCGGGGACTCATTTCCAATTTTTTAGATTTTCTTAGTTTTCATGTTTCTCCCCTCAGAAATATTATTTTATGTAAATTTAGTTTAAGGAATTGTTTCGGAGTTTTTAGGTTTTTTAAGGACATTTTATATATTTAATATCCTAACATTTTAGGGGATTTGAGATACTCATACAGTATAATCTTGACCATGATAACACGATTCATATATTTTAGAAGATTTCTTCCTTTAAAATATAATTTGGGTATTCAAAACTGTGATATTCCCTTCCAATTTTATTTTTTAATCCCTCATAGTGCACCTAGATGTTTTCTCCCTAGATGATTAATCTTATTATTTTGGAGCCCCTCATGCTAGGATTTCCTAGATTTCTTCCCCATTGCTCGAGTGATCCCCTATACTTAATGCAAACGGTTTTTGGTTGCATGCTGCGTTAGGTTGGAATTTGTTCTATCTCTATTTAAATATGTATCTTTTGGGGTTGGTTTACTACCAATTCCATGTGATTAGAGAATTCATAATTTTCGTAATGATAAATAAATGAAGGGAGGGGAGTTTGATCAAAAGATAACAAGATTAATGAAATAATGGATTGAGAGTGGTTTGATGTTGAATGCCTATTTTATTTGTTATCCTTGTTGATGGCGTGATTTTTTGTGGTTGTAAAGCCTCCTATTAATCAAAGACATTGGTGTTATTTTCATGTGCGTGGGTGATTCTTTATATCTATTTTACCTCATAAACAACTAGGGTGAATACAAATATGACTAATCACGTAAACCGGATTTAATGAAATAGGTTCCCAAAGATGAAAAACCTTGTATAATCTCCCATGTTTATCAAGTGGATTAAATAAATTTTTTTACCAAATATAAATACACACATAGACACACACAGATATATATATGTATATATTTATATATATATTGTTTATCGGTGTTATTGATTGCGGTGTTCTGTAAGGTTTTGGTGTGAGTAGTGTGGTGATGTTGTTTGGAGCATGATTATGGGTACAAGGGTGGTATGGGAGTGAGTTCTCTATGAAGTGTGTGGTATGTGTGTTTAGTGAGTAAATATTAGTTCTTGTGGGTTTTTTGATTGGTCCAGGTCATGTGGGTTGTAAGAGACTCAATATGAGATACTGATTGATTGTGGAATAGATTGACTTGTAGGTAGTGTGACTACCTTTGTTTGTGTTTTGGCAATCAAACAATGTACGGTAGTGGGATTGAAGTGTGGTTATGTACTTTTAATATAGTGGGACTGGATCTAGGAATTATTTGAGCAGTGGGGATATCAGGATGGGTTGTGAGATAAATATTGTGTTGTATAACATTGAATAATGATAGATGGTTGTGGTTGAAAGGGGACGTGCAGGGGGACATCAAATATAGTTTTGTTGTTGTCTGGATATGGTTGTGATTGATAGTTACCTATTTGTACAAGAATAAATTTGAGTAAATCTCTTAATTAATAAATCAAAAGAGGTTAAATTAAAAAGGGGTTGTGTTATGATTTTTCAATAGCTGTTGTGTATTTGTGCATGTTGGGGTAGCAGAAAGAGTAGTACTGGTGGGCTTGTTTGTTGGGTTGATTGAATCTCGTAGGGTAGGCTGTGTTTTCTCTCTCTCTCTCTCTCTCACACACACACACACACATATATATATATTACAGTTACTTGTGATTTCTAATTGAACCCCACCCTTGTAGATCAACATGTTCTAAACACACCTATTCATGGGGGAGGGTGTCTTTTCCAACATCCTGGTGGGAGGACGGATAGATGGTTATAAAAATTCTTCCTCACACCCTCTTCTTGGTTCTTACTGCTTGAGCATATTTGGGAACGCTATAATAGATTATGGATTACCATATTTCCATATCTCTTGGGTAGGTGTGTTGTGGATGAGAGGCCATGGTGTTTGTGGGATAGTATTTTTTCCCCAAGTGACTTCAGGATGAGGCCCATGTGTTTTCAGGTGAGAGGTATTCTTATTGTGTCCTAGGTGTCTATTGGTGGGATTGTGTGTGGTTTGAGGCTTTGGTGTGTGCGGTTAGGCTATGGTTGTGGGAATATGTATGGGAAGAGTGTTAGATTCAAGATGATATCTATTAGGAATGACTAGTTAACCAGTGGGAAAGTGGTGCGGGGTACCTAAATGATGATGTGCTTATACTATTACATTACATAAGTGGTGAAATTTGGTGAGAGTTACTTGGTGAAGAAATGATGGTTAGTAATTCTTTGTAGGTGATTTTGGGATCTATTATTTTCTCACAGGTAAATTAGTATGTTCCCCCACATGTGTTGGGGAAGATTTAGTTTCCCTACTGTGTATACTCATATGGTCTTCCTACGAATATAATATTTTTTCTAGCGTCCAGGATCACACATAGAACATTGTTGTACTTTACTAGCTTAGGTGTTAGGATTGGTTTTAGTTAATACATAGTCTACATTTGTATTGGTACTTGTTTTTGTACTTTTGATGTACTTTGTGTCATCTTTACTGTTGAAGATGCATCTGGGATTGGATTTTTCCATTACATATAATTTCAGTATTTGGAGTTTCATAGAATTTACCATCTTCTCTATCGATCATTTTCTATAAAAAGTGTAATGACTTGAATATTGTATGAGATTCTATATCCTTGGTTCTAATATCCACTACAAGGAATATAAAACGTGGGACTCGGGGGGGGGGGGGGGGGTCATTAGCTCTCCTTCATCTTGGTAAAGGAAGGGTGTGGAACATTGTTGGTTGTCTCCTCATCATGAAGAAGGTGGGTCATCACAAAATTGAATCAGAGGGAGGTCTTGGGAATTTGAGGGGTATGATAGAGTTTAGATTTAGGAAATGTGGGGATTTCATGGGATAGTAAGTCAATGGTGTTAGGAAATATTCATATATGAAATAGGCCAGGTAATACCGTCTAGGATCTCGGATTTTAAGGCCCCCCATGATACAATGGAGGACTCTAGACCTACTAAATGACCAAGTAAGGCGAAACTGATTATAGGGTAGAGACCCCTGGAAAGGCATATACATCATAATAACTTGCGTTCTGGTGTGTCTTGGGTTTTTTTGGAATTTAAAATAAAAGTATAGTTAAATTGAATTTAAAAGAAAATTTCCACACTATTCGAGCATAGGAGTTCCTTGATTACATTTTCAGCTATGGATCCAAGACATCACCCATGTTTTGTATGCGTTTTTGAGGCCCAAAAGATTTATATTGTTGACCACTAGAGGGCTGCTCGAGAGGAGGAAGATGACTAGTGGATGAAGATGCTTCATTACATCCAATGATAGACTCTAGTAAAGTACGAGGGCATCATTTTGGACATGTAGATGGAGAGTTGGAGCGAGGAGCTCGTGATTTCATTCCACATGATTCAGACTCTGACAAAGTACTAGGTTTTTTTGCAGTAATCCAGATAAGGGAAGTAGTGCATCTGTGGGGGATTCTTTACCTCAGGTAAAGGAAGGTGACTGATGTTTTTAGCGATGAATTTGAGGAGTTATATGCGAATTTCCTTTCATCCTTGATGAAGGATGAGATTAGAAAGGTGGTAATCTCCCTTGATAAAGGGATTCTATTGAAAAAGGAACTGGGGATCAAGTTTAATTATCTTATACTCTTTACACTGGATATCTTTCTGGATGAAGAGTCTCATGTTCGATTCTTGGAGGAGGCATTATGACCTTCTCTTATATATTTTGTCTCTCCCTTCACTCTACTGACATACATAGATGTTCAGATAAAGGATGATATAGTGGAAAAGATACACTAACTGGGTGGTGTGTTGTGATAGGGGAGACATCCACGTTCACAAAGGGGAAGTCTATTAGCAGCAGGTCTCCAACATCAGGGCCTTACAGGTTTCGACCAGTTTGAAGTAGGACTCAGTAGTTCCATTTCTAATATCATAGTCCTCGCCCTTTCCCTAGGGTCCTAGGATCGAGGTTCGTTGTCTACAAAGTATGTGGATTTATTTGGAACCAATTACCCATTCGAACATAGTACGGTGTGGGTGGGAAGGTTCATCTCCCACCCCAAAAGCATCAGTTGTCGGTCAAGCCCTTTCATCAACAGGGATAGCGAGCTCCAGCTCAACTGAGTGTAGATGATGCTGAAAGAGTCTGACCATATGGGACTCCTCCAAGTCCTTGACGAGGGTGTTTTCATGGATACAGACAACAAAATATGAGTAGAGAAGCTAGGCTCTAGATGTTATATTCTGTAGAGGCATTAGTTCTAGTGGGACTGAAGGATGTTTGAGGTACGATCAATCCGTTTAGTACTATTGCATGTTCATTTATTGATTCAGGAGGTTCACACTCCTTTCTTTCAGCTAGTCTAACTCATTACATATGTCTAGATATAGAGAGACTTTATATTACCTTGGTGTTGAGTATGAAAATTGGAGGTCAAACTTTTATGTTTGATTTGTGCCAGAGTTGTAGAATTATGATGGGACAACATCAATCTAGTGGGGATCTATTTTTCCAATAGATGCAGCCATACGTTGTCATCCAAGGCATCGACTGCTTGTTTTCTATGAATTTTGTTATCAACTACTTCTGGAGAGGATTCGTGTTCTCATATATGGATGGAAAGATCATAGATTTCCTTGGAGAATGATGTTTTTAGGTGGACCGCCATCATGTGGACCCAATTATTTATTTTTTGGATGAGTTATCTATAGAATCAATAGGAATAGAGATGGTGATAGTTATGGGAGTTGTTATAGAGTTTCTAGATTTCATTCTAGAGATGGTTTTGACTCTACTCCCTCAATGTTATGTTGAGTTCGGTATAGACTTACAATATGGTGCCCATACAATTTTGATGGATCCTTATCTGATGGTTCCCTGTTAGTTGCAGGAGATTCAAATTCAAGTTGACTATCTAATGAAGAAGGGTTTCATCTAACCAAGAGTGTTATTATGTGGAACTCCGGAATTTTCTAAATAGAATAAATATGGTGGTCTAAGTCTATGAATAGACTACTAGAGACCGAATTAGATAACGATCCAGAATTATTACCCATTCGAGGATCAATAATAATTTCGGCCAGTTAAAGGGAGTTGGAAGGTTTTCTATGTTCGATATGTGGTCTACATATCAGTAGTTGAGGGTGAAGTACGGTGACATCTCAAGGACTACTTTTAGATGCATGTATGTGCACTTGGAGTTCATAGTCATGCACTTCGGTGTTACAAATTCACCAATCATGCTTATGGTCCCAATAAATCAGTCTTCCATGAGTTCCTAGACATGGTTTTCATTGAGTTCTTCGTTATCATGTTGATCTACTCAAGGTTATAGGAGGATCATGTTGTGTGTCATAAGACTAACTTGGAGGTCCTCTGACATCACCATCTCTACAGAATGTTTTTCAAGTGCATTTTCTAGACTCGATAGGTGCACATCCTTAGAAACATAGTGTATCGACATGGGATAGTAGTGGACCCATAAAAGGTCAAAGCAGTTTTTTCTTGGGAATCTCCCAAGAATGTGGTGGAGGTTTGTAGCTTCTTGGATCTAGAAGGATATTACCCGAGATTTGTACCTAACTTCACTTGTGTTTTCATCCTGTTGACGACATTGAATAGAAAATATCAAGCCTTTGTATGAAGTTCGTAGTTTCAAGTAGCTTTCATCTACGTGAAGGGGAAGCTAGTCACTACACCAGTGCTTAGGTTTCCATATTAAGGGATGATGTTCAGTGTGTTTTGGGACACTTCCAATCAAGGATTAGGGTGTGTGATGTTGTAGTAGTGTAGATTGATCTCTTATGCGTATATGTATTTTTGTCCCCATGAATGTGACTACTCCACCAATGAATTCGATCGTATGACAGTCATGTTCATATCGAAGATGTGGAAGTATTACCTCGTCAAAGAAATCATTATGGTATTCATGGATAAGAATATCATGAGGTATATGTTCAACCAACGAGACATGAACTTTTGATAGTATAGATGGATGGATTTTCTCCTGGACTACGACATCACGATATCTTAAACCCTTCAAAAGTGGAATTTGGTGGTCGATGCTTTGAGGAGGAAGCTGCTAAATGTGTTAGTTTGGGAATTCAATGATACATGGAAGACAACAGAGGAGTTAGCTGCTTTGCGTTTTGATTCGATAGTGGATGGTATAGGGGGTAGTCTATTTAATATAACAATTTAGTCTTCCATAATGCGGATGGTGTAAAAGTTTTAGTAGGGAGACTTAGAGGATCAGGTGATGCATGATCAAACTACCCATGGTGATGATCCTGAGGGATGGTTGGAAGATAGTCATAATCGAATATTATTCGGTGGGGCATTTTTTGTCGTAGTGGAAATGCAGGAGGGAGTTCCCTGTGAGTTCCATAATTCACCCTTTGCAGTGCGTCCATGAGTTTCTGAAGATGTACTAAGGCTTCAGGGAAAATTATAGTGGACTTTGATGAAGTGGTTGTGGCAGAGATTATGGAAAGGTGCCTAGTGTGTCAGTAGGTGAATGATGATCACCATATTCTTGATGATATTTTTCATCCCATAGATGTTTATGAGTGGATGTAGGATGAAATATCTATGGATTTTTTCACCAGATTTCCCAGAGATCAGGGATGATACGATGCTATTTTGGTAGTACTGGACTAGTTGATGAAATCAGTTCACTTCTTAGTGATCAGGTAGTTCAGTAATGTGGATGCATTGGCATACAAGTATGAGGATGTCATGGTGCGACTGCATGGAGTTCCAAGATCCATAGTCATGGATCGAGATACATGTTTTAAATCATGAATCTTGATCGAATTTCTGCCTATCTTTGACACCTAGTTATGCCATATCAATTCATTCATCCCATAGAATGTTGGGAAGAAATAGAGGACCATCCAGGAATTAGAGGATATGTTGCGAGTGCGCAATCTGGACATTAGAGGATCATGGGTATGACACCATACTTTTATTGAGTTTTGTTACAATAAAAGATATCACACTACTATTAGCATGGTACCATTTTAGTCCTTGTACAAAAGAAAATTTTTTCCACCCATATACAGGATAGAGGATGGGGAGGCAGGTTTTCTTAGCCCTTAAGAGGTGAAGAGCATGATGGAGAAGGACCATCTAGTGTGTGAGAGGATGAAGGTAGCACAATACCAACAAAATTTGTATGCCAATCATAAGAGAAACACTTTGATGTTAGAGGATATGGGACCATGATTTTTAGAAGGTTTCCTGTCAACATGGTCATCATAGGTTCAACAAGGGACCCAAGATTTCTACCAGGTTCATCTGACCTTTTGAGGTGTTTAGGTGAGTTGGTGAGGTGGAATACCTGCGGGAATTTCTACTCTGGTTGGAGATAATACCCCACATCTTCTATGTCTCTCAGATCCATCGGTATCTGTATGATGAATTGTATATTTTTGACTGGGGTGTGTTAGATATCGAGGAAGACATGAAGTTCACATAACACCCAGTAATAATCGAGGATCGTGAGGATATTGTGCTATATGGATTGTGGAGACCCAAAGCATGACATACAAGGACATTACATTACTTCTACGTAATACTTAGTACATAACAAAAAAAGACACAGAAGTACTATAATAGTTTAGTGTCTTTGGAAACACGGAATATTATCTTTTAATCATGGTGAAAGATATTCGACATCTCCAATAAAGATCATCCCCTTTTTTTACCTAAAACCTTTCTTTATATCCTGGGGAAAAGAAAATATAAAAGGGGTGAGCTCAAATTCCCAGTAAGGGTAATCATAGAGAACATAAAACAATCCATAAACATTTGAATGCAAAAACATGAACATCAAATCTAAACATCAAAATATTGAGCAAAGACATGAATCTTGGATGTACGTATGACATATATCATAAGGGAACATCAATCCTCATAAAATAGTAAGGGAATAAAACATGTAATTGTGGAAACCATTAAGCGCATGTCATGATTTCCATACTAGCCACGACATTTCTGCCAAGACCATCTTAGTGGACAATGTCCCTTTCTAAATCGAGTTCACTCCTCGTTTCTGTCTAGTAACACTGAACCAGATTAACTTACCATTCCAGCCATGTCTATCTCATGAGATATAAATCTTTACCCAATCAATTGGAGGGAGATATAGGTCCCACCCATCTCATAATGAAATCATTCTTACTTTTGCAACAAATTAAACATACATCATTCATAATAACACAATAAATAAAATGGGTTTCATAAACATCATCCCATAATCACATAATCCATATAGAAGAAATTGATATCATTTCATAATAAGAAAAGTGAATCCATGTAAATCATAGAGACATTAAACTTGAAACATACACATATGAAATAATGTCATCTTAGATGGAAAATGGTTTTGATAAAACATTTGAAATGAATTCTTGAGGAAAATATCCTTTCTTATTCAAAATCATTTTCTTTTCAAAAAATTTCAATAACTTTTAAAATAAATGTATTTTGTTGAAAATATTCATAAAATCTTGTAGAGTAAGCTTCATGAAAATGAGGCGTTATGAAAACGTAAAAATCTGTTCACGCCGTATAAGTTAAAAATAGCATTATTCTCGTACTTTTGTCGGAAAAGTCAAAAAGTTCCTTTGTATGGTAAACAAAAAAAGATTCATTACATACCATGTTTTAAAAGTCAAAATGGGTAAAAAGGACTTTAAACATACATGAAAACATTTTTAGAAAACATGGTCTTGGATGATAAAGATAACCCCAGTAAATACTTACGAATAAAAAATCATGGATAAAAATGTGATTAATAAATTATCCCTTACATTAGGTCTGATATGATTCGTTTCCAAACCTCTTGTATAATGATTTATATAATTTCATTGACTTATTACAGAATAATATTTATTGTTATGATATCATATATGGTTCACTTATGACTTTATATTACCCGTACGTACGCATGAGTGAGGATATCATTCCCATGATCGTGGAATTGCTTTGAAGTGTATGTATAATATTTCAGAATCAATATCACTTTGTAATAATGATATATAGTTCTTTATTGACACCATTATACCCATTCATGTAAGGTGGTGGTCGAAAATAGATTACACCACGGCGTGGAGACGGTATTATGTACGTATGCACGCGCGGTGATTTCATTTTCCGTAGGATGGATAGATGGTGAAATAGGGTTGTTTAATACTTATAATAACATATCACTATATGAGTGATACTTATGTTATTACTTCATAATTAAACAACTAAATAAGAAGAAGTAAAAGAAGAAATAAAGTTGAAAGAATCGGTAACGGATATTACCTCTTCTTTTGACATGCCTTTTTGAAACCTCCTCTTAGGGCACTAAGATTGGTATTTGAAGAATCCCAGAACCTCTAGGATGTTTCTAGGGAAGTTGAGAAGGGAAATTGGTAGGGTTTGACCGAGCATTAAGGCTCAAAGTGGTGTGAGGAAGAGAGGGAGGAGGTGCCATTTTATAAGGGAGGAGTGGGGAACCTTTGGAATAACTAAAAATATTATATTATTATAAACTAATTTTCAGTTTTTAATAGCTCTTAATTGAGTTATTTAGAAGGTAAGGTGGGGATGGGTCTAAATCCTCTCATCCAATAGAATTTAGAAATGTTTAGGTTTCTATTTTAACCTTATCATTTAGATTTAACGTTAAGTTAAATAATTTTTCTTTTATAGTGTCTTCTTATTTTCTTTCACTATAAGGTTAATAAACTTAATATAACAATCCAAAAGAACCCCAAGATGTTTATTATTAATATATATAACCTTATATAAGTCTTTTCGCCGAACCATAGATTTTTAGGAATATAATAACAATTAATAATATAATATTTGTTTTAGAAACTATTTTATGTAAATTTTGACACTATTTGGTAAATGATTGTTGTGAAAATCATAACAAAATTATTAGTTAGAAAAAAGTAAACTAAATCAACACTAAAATGTCATATTTACCTAGAAAATTAATTTAATTCATGAAAAGTCTCAAATTACATTTATTTGTGTATTTATAACATCTATTATGTCAATATTTCATTAATAAGATAATTAATCCATCATCATTGTGTCATAAATAAATTAAATTATTTAATGTCTAAAAATTATAAATAAAACACAATTATGTAGGAAATATTTTTAGATTTCTAATGAATATTTATAGTCTAATTTATCATATGAATAACCCTATATTAAAAATGATTTAGTTATTAAACATTGATTTTAACAATTTTAACCCTTCATTAAATAAATAAATAATAAATGTCCAAATCTAGTCCAAGTAGGCCTAAATGGTCATATTTTATTTCTAAGATTGTTTTGGTAAAATTAAACTTATCCAATAGAACTTGGACATGTGTTAGGGTAATAATAATATCATTTTTACCCTTAATTACCCTATTTACTTTTAACTATGGTAAAAAAGTAAAAAGTTACTATTCACGAAAAATTATTTTCATCTCATTGAACCACATTTTAGTCTTTGATATTAACCGTGTGTCTCGGATTTTCAAAATTTCACTCACAGAAGCGGTAAAATTATGTTTAATGTGAATTTCCAAATTCTCCTAGGAGATAGGTAAAAGATGGTGAAAAGTTCAATAAAATTTTTATGTATCTAAAATTATTATAAAATGCCTCCAATGAATTTTATTGAACTTATATAGGTATTATGTATCAATTTTTACCTAAAATAAATTTAAATAAAATAAATAATTATTTAAATAAAAAGTCAGTTTTTAAATTGTTAGCCAGTGTTTTCACTATTCATCAAAAATTGAAAGTTTTCAGAAAAATACCAAAATTTCACCCTAGGCTAATTTAGATATTCCAAATCCAAAAATGAAGTCCATTTAGAAAGATAAAATTTATAAACTTTCAAAAGGTGGTTATTACTATTCATAACGGCTAGTTCATAATAATAATATAATAATATCTCGTTTAGTGAAACTCTCTACTGTGTACTACACACGCTATCGAGGAGGGTCGCGATTGCGTGTAATGCCATCCATGTTAGGTATGCGTGTTGTGCAAGCTCCTTTCGGTGTACTGTACAACGCAATACATTAATGAAATTAAAAAGAATATTTTTCATAAAATCTTAGGGTGTTACATTCTATCCCCCTTAAAATGAATTTCGCCCTTGAAATTCTTCGGGGTTGTAAATGGTTTACTACTCGAAAGTTTCTTTAATAGAAACCCACATCGTAAAAAGAATACCAAAACATGGCTTTAAAAACTAATGTATGAAAGGTAATGGTTACCCAAATTAACTAATCACTGGGTTTCAAGATAAGAGAATATACGTGAAAATATGGATATGGAAGAGAAATATAACTGTCATGTTCTGATGGATAGTGGTAGAAAACATGGATATGAAAAAGCCATCAAACACAAAGCCAAAAAAATTTTATGATCTAAGGTACCATCTGATTCATTAGATATAAGAGCACTAGGACAACATTTTTGGTTGTCAGGGTCTTTTCCATAAAGTGGAAGAATTTGAATTAGAATAAATACTTACTTTATTTTGGTATAATCTCACTGTTGTTCATGCCTTGAACAATTTCCACTAATTATATTTAGGAAATGAAGTTGAATTTTTCTTTCACGAAGTTTTAGCAGATCATGTTATAGAATGATATGTCATTCCATATGTCTCAAACATAAGTTAGCAAACGTTATATACATAATTCCATCTATGGTGAGATTAATCATATATGGTTCCAAAATGGACTTATACTTCATCAATCATCCTATATAATAAAATAAAACTAGTTTCTAATAACCAGGGACTTCCTGTAGGCTAGTGGTAGGTGATAAAGGCCAGTCGCACTTCAGTTCTGGGTTCGATTCTGACAGCCTTGTCCGACACGATGGGATGTCGCCCATCCTGCAGGTTGTCCCTTTTTTTCTAAAAATACATTATTATAACATTCCATCAATAATATCGAAAAAGTTCTTGCCTTAAACAATACTAACTTATGTCCAACATAATCCATTCAAATCTTTAGGTTTATCTAAAATACTCTTATCCTATCTCATATTATAGTGAAAATGATTACCAAAGAGTTCATATAACAAGCATGTTAATACCCTCGTTGATCCCCATATATCATAAGATATGTATTGTTGGTCACATTCCAAACATTCTAAGGCCTTAATCATGAATTATATTGAAAACTGAATACCCATTGAACCTTAGTGAAAACATGAGTGCATCTAAAAGTTAACACATTCCACATACCAAAATCCTCATTATTCTATATACTCAACCCATGATATCACATTGTACTTATATCAATCATGATCTCATGAATACTGTCAAACATTTCATTTTCTCCTTATCCCTTCATTATAAGCATATCATCTACTTTCCAAAATATTTGATTCACTTTTCATGGTTACCGGTACCATAAAATTATTGAAAACCACAATAGACTAATAAAAAAACATTCTAATATACCATAAAAGTACCTCAAAAACATTATTATTGAATACCAACACATAAAAACTTCAATCCATCCTCTTTAATTATTGTCTTGGAATAATTCCGTCCTTGATTTAGAAGTAACTTTTTAGGTCAGGGCATCGAGTTGGGTAATGCCCATGTTCTCCACAAATAAGACATTGAACTCCATAACAGTCTATCACTCTATGACCCTTTTCTCCACACAAATAACATGTGTCCCTACATTTTAGGTATTCCTCAAGGTTATTCTTCCCTTCTTTAGAAATCTCAATCTTCCTTTCTTTATGCTCCTCAACATGCGAACTTGTATAAAAGTCTACCTTCCTCTTATTTGATGAATTAGGCATACCAATAAATTTCACCTTGTTAATCATATATCATGATGACTGATTTGGCATAATCACAATATATTTCTCTCTAGGAATTACTCAATTTTGTTTCCCATAGTCACCAATTTGTCCATTGGATTCAATGTTAACCAAATTCCTTCTGGTTCCCTCCAATGACTAAAACACAGAAAGAATTATGTGAGAGGAAAAAATCATAAAAGGAAAATAACATAATCAAGGGGGAGTACCTTCGACATCATACATCATATGTTTAATTCTAATATTGTTACCTTAATTCTAGGACTATAACCTATACTTATACTTAACCTTAGGGACATACCTTTGAAATATCTCTAGGGATATCACAAAAGTTCTTGCATCCATGTTTCCAAAGGTTGACTAATCCTTTCCTCTGATACCAACTATAGAGACCCAAAATATGACGTACATTGACATTACATTACTTTTGCAGAATACATAGTACATAAAAAACAGACACACAAGTAACGTAACAGTTTAGTGTCTTTGGAAACTCGGAATATAATCTTCTAATCGTGGTGAAAGATCATCAACATATCCAATAAAAATATTCACCTTTTTTTACCTAAATACATTCTTTATATCCTGGGGAAAAGAAAACATAAAAAGGGTGAGCTCAAATGCCCAGTAAGGGTAAACATAGAGAACATAAAACCATCCATAAACAATTGAATTCAAAAACATGAACATAAAATCTAAACATCAAAATCTTGAGCAAAGACATGAATCTTGGAAGTACGTATGGAATATATCATAAGGGAACATCAATCATGATAAAATAGAATGAGAATAAAACATGTAATTGTGTCAACCATTATGCACATGTTATGATTTCCATAGTAGGCAAGGAATTGCTGCCAATACCATCTTAGTGGACAATGTCCCTTTCTGAATCGAGTTCACTCCTCGTTTCAGTCCTGTAACACTGAACTGGATTAACTTACCGTTCCAGCCATATCTATCTCATGAGATATAAATCTTTACCCAATGTATTGGAGAGAGATATAGGTCCCACCCATCTCATAATGATATCATTCTTACTTGTGCCACAAAATAAACATACATCATTCATAATAACCCAATAAATAAAATGGATATCATAAACATCATCCCATCATCACATAATCCATATAAATGAAATGGATATCATTTTATAATAAGAAATGTGATACCATGTAAATCATAGAGACATTAAACTTGAAACATACACATATGAAATTATGTCATCTTAGATGAAAAATGGTTTTGATAAAACATTTGAAATGAATTCTAGAGGAAAATATCCTTTCTTTTTCAAAATCATTTTCTTTTCACAAAATGTAGTGCACTTTTAAAATAAAATTATTTTTTTGAAAATATTGATAAAATCTTGTAGAGTATGCTTCATAAAAATGAGGCATTATGAAACTGTAAAAATCTGTTCACGCCGTATAAGTTAAAAATAACATTCTTCTCGTACTTTTGTCGTAAAAGTCAAAAAGTACCTCGTATGGTAAACACAAAAATATTCCTTACATACCATGTAGTAAAATTCAAAAATGGGTAAAAAGGACTTTTAACATACATGAAAACATTTGTAGAAAACATGGGCTTGGATGATAAAGATAACCCCAGGAAATACTTACGAATAAACAATCTCGGATAAAAATAAGATTGATAAATTATCCATTACCGTAGGTCTGATATGCTTCGTTTCTGAAACTCATGTGTAATGATTTAAATAATGTCATAGCCTTATTACAGAATAAAATTCATTGTTATGATATCATATATGGTTCACTTATGACTTTATATTACCTGTTCTTTTGTAAGTTCTATGTTAAAGCAATGATTTGGCTTAAATCATTTTATTTATCGTACATGTTTGGACTTTTTGTTCATTATATTATTAGTTATATCCTGATTTACCTAATTTCAGAATGAAAAACATGATTTATATATAATATATATTCAGTATATACATATATATATGATATATCAATTAAATGGAATGAAATTCACCGTTCATGGAGACGGTAGGCCGTACGTACGAATGAACGTTGTTTTCGTTTCCTTATTGAATTTAATGAAATTAAGTAGATGACATACATATATATACACATTAATCCAGTATCATTATTATGTCATATATTTCATGATTACATATTATATATACTTTATAATCATTCATGAATGGTTAACATGGAGAATGAATATCATCGTGTCGTGGAGACGGTAGTCCGTACATACACAAGAGCGATGATATCATTCCCATGATTATGGAATTGAATTGAAGTGTATGTATAATATTTCATAATCAATATCACTTTGTAATAATCATATATAGTTATTTATTTACACCATTATACCAATTCAAGTATGGTGGTGGTCGAAAACAGATTACACCACGGCGTGGAGACGGTATTCTGTACGTACGCACGTGCGGTGATTTCGTTTTCCGTATGATGGATAGATGGTGAAATAGGGTTGTTTCATACATATAATAAAATATCAATATATGAGTGATACTGATTTTATTACTTAATAATTAAACAACTAAAGAAGAAGAATTAGAAGAAGAAATAATGTTGAAAGAATCTGTAACGGATATTACCTCTTCTTTCGACACGCCATTTTGAAACCTCCTCTTAGGGCACTAAGATTGGCCTTTGAAGAATACCAGAACCTCTAGTATGTTTCTAAGGATGTGGAGAATAGAAATTGTCAGGTGTTGGCCGAGCATGAAGGCTCAATGTGGTGTGAGGAGGAGAGGGAGGAGGTTCCCTTTTATAAGGGAGGAGAGGGGCACCTTTGGAATAACAAAAATATTATTTTATTATAAAGTCATATTAGGTTTTTAATAGCTATAAATTGAGTTATTTTGAAGATAAGGTGGGTATGGGTCTAAATAATCTCATCCAATAGAATTTATACATGTTTAGGTTTCTATTTTAACCTTATCATTTAGATTTAACTTTAAGTTATATAATTATCCTTTTACCGTGTCTTCTTGTTTTCTTACACTATAAGGTTAATAAACTTACTATAACAAGACAAAAGAACCCCAAGATGCTTATTATTAATATATATAACCTTTGATAAGTCATTTGGCCAAACCGTAGATTTTTAGGAATAATATAACAATTAATTATATAATATTTGTTTTAAAAACTATTTTATGTCAATTTTGACACTATTTGGTAATTGATTTTTGTGAAAATCATAACAGAATTATTAGTTCAAAAAAGTCAGCTAAATCAATAAAAACATGTCATATTAACCTATCAAATTAATTTAATTCATAAAAAGTCTCAAATTACTTTTATTTTGGTATTTATAACTTCAATTATGTCAATATTTAATTAATATTATAATTACTGCATCATCATTGTGTCATAAATAAATTAAATTATTTAATGTCTAAAAATTATAAATAAAACAAAATTATGTAGGAAATATTTTTATATTTTTAATGAATATTTATAGTCGAATTTATCTTATGTATAACCCAATATTAAAAATGATTTAGTTATTAAACATTGATGTTAACTATTTTAACCCTTCTTTAAATAAATTAATAATAAATTTCCTAATCTAATCCATGTGGGCCTAAATGGTCGTATATCATTCCTAAGGTTGTTTTTGGTCGAATTAAACTTATCCAATAGAATTAGGACATGTGTTAGGGTAATAATAATATCATTTTTACCCTTAATTACCCTATTTACTTTTAATCGTGGTAAAAAAAAGTAAAAAGTTACTATTCACCAAAAATTATTTTCATCTCATTGAACCACATTTTAGTTCTTGATATTAACCGTGTCTCTCAGATTTTCAAAATTTCACTCACAAAAGTGGTAAAATTATGTTTTATGTGAATTTCCAAATTCTCCTAGGAGGTAGGTAAAAGACGGTGAACAGTTCAATAAAATTTTTATATATCTAAAATTATTATAAAATGCCTCCAATGAATTTTATTGAACTTATATAGGTATTATGTATCAATTTTGAACAAAAATAAATTTAAATAAAATAAATAATTATTTAAATAAAAAGTCGGTTTTTAAATAGTAACCCAGTGTTTTCACTATTCATCAAAAAATGAATGTTTTCAGAAAAAATACCAAAATTTCACCCTAGGATAATTTCGATATTCCAAATCCAAAAATGAAGTCCATTTTGAAAGTTAAAATTTATAGAATTTCAAAATGTGGTTATTACTATTCATTACGGCTAGTTCATAATAATATCTCATTTAGTGAAACTCGGTATTGCGTACTACACACGCTATCGAGGAAGGTCACGATTGCATGTAATGCTAGCCATGTCAGGGATGCGTGTTGTGAAAGCTCCTTTTGGTGTAGCGTACAACACAAGACATTAATGAAATTAAAAAGAATATTTTTCATAAAATCTCTGGGTGTTACATGGATGGTCCATTCCTTTGGTTCGTAATTTATAGATTCATGGTGGCCTCGAGGATAGAAAATGGGAGTGAGAAGCATTGATGCGAGCCCAGTACCCATATATGTTCTATTTTTTTTTCTTTTATTTACTTTTGTGCTTTTTTTATGACGTAATGTTTGACCATGCTTGTTATCCGATAAGTTGTTCCCCTGTTATCTGAATGTGTGTAAAATATTTTGGACCATGGGGAGTGGAATACCTAATCCCAAATAATGATTTATTAATGAAGATTCTATTAAACCCATACAGGTAAGACAGAGCCACCAAAAGTGGATAATATATTGACATGGAGAAACGAGATACCAAATCCATCTATTTAGATGGTGTGACATTGGTGTTTGTGTGGTTTTTTTTGGATAGTGGGTGAATTATTATTTCTCTAGTTATTTAGGATATATATGTCAATGTGGTTTGCTTATATATTGAGGTTTTCACTACATCTTTCTAGTAACACTTATCCGTTTTTTATTGAGGTGTATCTTAAGGGATGATTGTTTAGACATCTTTTCTGTTGGTTATTTTTGCGTTCTCGAGGATAAGATTAGTTCCAGAGGTATCTGATGTAATGACACAGATTTCACCGTACATTCCCTTTGTAAAAAACCAGTATTTAGGGTGTTCTCAGAGGAAATGGTGGCTCATTTCAAATGTTTTCCTAATTTATAGTTTTTGATTTTTTTTCATCAGTAATTGGGGGCGTCAATATTAGCATGTTAGTGCGTCGGCATGTCAGTACGTTTACATGTCAGTGCATCATTGAGTAAAATTCATCAGTGTCTATGAGTCAGGGTGTCAATAAGACAGGGTGTTGGTAGGTCACTGCATCAGTAGCATAGTGTCGATGGCTCAACATTAGTAGATCACGTTGGCATCTCACCCATCTTTGGCTCCACATCGGTGACTTTTCCATCGGGGACTCATTTCTAGTTTTCCCATATTTTCCCAGTCTTCCAGTTTCAACTCTCTTTCTTCTTATTTGATATGAACCGATTTTAATTCATTTTTTGACGTTTTAAGGGTGTTTTCATCGATATTAATTGTATATTTATATCCAAAAATTTCTAAGGATTTGAGATACTAAATCCTTATAATATTGACAACGATCACACAATTAATGGATTTGGGAACCATTCTTCCCTTAAAATATGATCTAGGTTATCAAATCCATGATCTTCCATTCCTTGTATGTTTTTTCTTTCCCTCCAAGTTCACCTAGTGTTTTCCTCCCTCGAAGAGTCTTGAAAATATTCTACAGCCCTTCCAACTCATCATTTTTATAGTTCTTTCCCTACTGCTTGAATGACCCCTTATTCTTGATGAAAATAAGCGTTTGATTTATTTTTTTCTTCAGGTAGCGACTTCTTATATTGCTCTGTATGTGTGCATCATGCTGGGTGGGTGTACTAACTGTTATTTGTGATGAACTATAGAATCCTTTTCATAAGAAGAAATAAATTATGGGAAGGGAGTATGATCAAAAGATAACAGGATCAATAAAATAATAGGCTGAGAGTGGTTTCATGTTGATTTCCTATTTTATTTGTTACCCTTATTGATAGTGTGACATGTTGTGGCTATAATGTCTTATATAAATTATGTCCATTGGTGTTATTTTTTGATGCTTGGGTGACTCTTTATAACTATTGTTGTTTCCTTATAAAAAATTGGATTTAATACTAATCTGACTAATCACATATATCAGATTAAATGAAATGGATGCCCTCGGATGAAAACCCTTGAATGATCACCCTTGTTTATCATGTAGATTAAATAATAGTGTTTACCAAGTCTGAATATATACATATATATGTCTTGATGATAGGTTTTGATGAGTTCTGTGTTTTTTTGCGTTTTTGTGTGAGTTTTGTAGTGTTGTTGTTGGATGCATGACTATGGGTACAAGTAAGGTAGTGTAGATGGTTGTCTAAGAAGAGATTGGTACATGTGTGTAGTAGGGATTTGGGTTAATTGTACTTATTGTGGGTTTTGTGTGTGGGGTGGTATGTGCTTCTTGTTTTAGTCATAGGATGATAGACTGATTGATTGTTAAATTTATGGACTTGTAAATAGTGGGACTGCCTTTGTTTTTCTTGTGGTCGTCAAACGACATTGGGCAATGAGACTACAGTGTGGTTATGGACTTGTTATATAGTGGGACATCATTTTGGATTTTTTTCAGTAGTGGGGATATATGGATGGGTTCGAGAGCAGGATTGTGTGGTATAACATTGAAAATGATAGTTTCCAGTGCTTGAATAGGGGCTTGTAGTGGGACTGAAAATCTGGTATTGTTTTTGTTTTGATATGGTTGTGGTTGATAGTTTCCCAATAGTAATTGAATAAATTAAATTTAACCCCATAATTAATAATTGGAAATTTGTTAAATGATAAAGGGTTTGGATAATTCTTTGGCAGTGGCAGTTCTACGATTGTGCATATAGGGGTAGAATAAAATGTAGTGCTGGTGGGCTCATTTGATTCTTTGTTTGGAACCCATAGGTTGGGATGAGGGCTTACATGCCTATATATATATATTATATTTCCTTGTAATTTTTATATGCATCCCACCAATGTATAAAACCATAATCAAAGTACCCCCATGCAAGTGGGAGGGTGTCATTCCAAACATCTTGGTGAGAGGATGTGTGGCTAGTTAATGACATTCTTCATCGCACCTTCTTTTGAGTTCATAACACTTGATCTTATATAAAGATGTTATATTTTCATCAGGATTACCATAGTCCCAGATCTTTTGGGAAGGTTTTTTGGGGATTAGAGCCATATGTGTTTGCAAGCCAAGATTGTTTTACGAAGTGTCTTCGAAATGTGGTCTAGGTGTCTTCAGGTGAGAGGCATGGTTGTTCTGGCCCTGGTGACTTCTTGTGGGATTATTTGTGGTTTGAGGCCCAGTTGTGTGAGGGAGGGTTTTGTAAGTGGGATAAATATGGGAATATTTCTAGTGTGTAGAATTTATCCATCAGTATTGAGTAGTTAATTAGTGGGAAGGTGTTGTGGGGTACAAATATGTCGATGTGATTATACAATTACATTACTAGACTTCTGATATTTGGTAAGAATGCCTTAGAGAGGCTTGGATGGTTAGTAGTCATTGGTAGGTTAAAAGAGGTTCTACTATTTTCTCATAGGGAAATTAGTTTGTCCCCTCACTTGTTCATGGGTAGGTTTATTTTCCCTTCTGAGTATATTTGTATGCTCACACAATGTATATAAACTGTTTTCAAGTTTTCAAGATGAAATTGAGGACCGTACTGGACTTTTCTAGCTCATGCGTTGGGATTTGTTGATGTGGCTTATTAGTCTCATTTTCCATTGGAACTTTTTTTGGTACATTTTTTGTTCTTTGTATCATCATTACATTTAAACATGTATGTGGGAATGGATTTTGGCATTATGTCTACTTTTATTATTTTGAGATCCTTGGGATTTACCATCTTATCTAATAGTATTTTTCAATAAAAAGGGCACTTCCTTCGATATTGTGGGTGATTTTATTCCCTTGGAGCTAGACACTACGTCATGGACAATTAAATATTGGAATCAGTGATCATTATCTTTCTTTCATCTTGGTTAAGGAAATGCATGTCACTTTTTTGTCCCTCCCCTCATCATGAAGAAGGCAGGTCCTGGCAATGTTAGTTATCATTTTTACTAAAATGAATGTCACTTTAAAATAAGAAGGCACACATGGAGTCATACCTACAACACCATGCATCATATTGAGGTTCATATTATTCATATATGACAAAAATGACTTATGGATGGTTTTCTTAATGTATCAAATCTATCTTAATGAATTTTCATGGAATTGAGTATTTGACGTGTTTGAAACTAAAATGTAAATAATAAACTAAAAATACATATTTCGAGTCGTTTCAAGCACAATGTGTATCAAATTGAGTTCCATCTGATTGATAATATGACACATATTTTTCGTTCAACTATCTACAAAAAGGATGAAAAGAGATAAAATTTTCTATTTTGTTTGACGGGGACATATTATTTTTACTGGACTCGGCCTTTACCAATCTCTCATTTAGAGTCTTCATGTCCACATAGGGTGTTCTGGAATATGCTGAATAAGTATGGAATATTATGAAACCTTATAGAAATGAAGATATTTATTCAGGATTCTAGAAAACATATTCCCCAAACCAACTATCCATATAAGGACCCAACCTTAAACATTACTAAATCTCGAGAAAATTTATAATTTACAGTGAGGATATTTTTATGGTTAGAGTTATAGATAATCAGGTCATAAATAATACATAAAAAATCATATAATTACAAAGTGGAAACTTCCAATAGTATTCATTTCAATGATATAATAAAATCTTTTAAAAAATATATGTTGTTTGTTTTCATGTTAAATCATAAATTTTCCTTGATCCCCTCCTTGACACTATTCTTCCTTAAAACCTATGAAAAAAATTTCAAAACATAAGATGATCATAAAAAGCTCAGAAAGGGATATAAAAAAAGGAAAACTATTAGTCTTTTGGAAACATGTAATCCATGAATACTTTTCCATAATGTAATACTTTTCACTTAAAATAAGTATAAACATACACTTCACTGAGTATAAGTTCATTGATGACCCTTTTTTGTAATCTAAAGAATACCACAAAATCCATAGAATATAAAAAATATCATATAAAGTCAACATGGGTAATAAAAATTCTTAAATGGAATAACCATACATCCGACTTCCACACATATCACTAAATGAAATATCCATACGGTCGACTTCCATATGTAATGAATTGGAGGTTATAACATACTCACCCATCATTGGATTATCATGGAAGCACCCATATTTTGTTTATCACATAACCAACCTACTTTGATTTATCGCATAACAACCGATCAACTGTCCATGTTCCATTATATAAACTTAATAGATAAATATTGAAATTAAAAACATTTTACTCTTAACATATAATTTGTGATCACATGAAATAATTTATAGATTTTGAAATTGTATATCCACTTTCAAGAAAAATTCAATAACAAAACAAAAAAAATGTGAATAAGGTATTTCATTTCCTAAAAAAATTAAGTCTTGTAGAGGAAGACAAGTATAAAATAATAGTTATGGGGGTAGAGAATCCATTATCGCCACATATGTTAAAATAGTCCTTTGAATGATTAATAAAACACATTATAGAAAAATATTCCATTAAAAAACAATTGAATGAAATTTACATTCAATGTGGACAATATTACAACATGTAAAATATGGATGTGAATATTATCAATATATGCCTCAATAAAAGGATAAAAAGTCGAAGTACATTACAAATATCGCATCATTAGATTAAGGATAAATTAATTACATGATTATGTGTGACAAATATAATCAACCCAATATAAGTGGATATTCAATATAAAATAATATGTGTTAATTCGTACATATTCATAGAATACCATAACCAACAACATAGATATTTAACTCAATGAATGGAGATTGAGTTATGATTACCCTTACCTTGAGTCTGAATTGACTTGTTCATTTTTATCTTCATAAATTTTAAAAATAGGTAAATTTAAACTTTATTTAGAACCATTTTCAATTTTATTTATTCCCTTTATATCACATATTACTATGTTATATGAATTAGTTAATTATTTTAGTTTATGTTAGACATTTGGTTGATATTGAGTACTTGAGTCCAAAATTAACATGGCATGGTGTAATTTTTCCATGTGGTTATATGTCCATAATCTCAATATTAGTATTCATTACATATTTATCAATTTTTAACATTAATCATAATTTTTAATTCAATCTATTTACTAATGTTAAGAAAAATGGACAATGCTATAATCATGGGGATGGTAGGTCGTATGTACGCCTGAGTAACGTTTCCATTTTTTATTGATCATTATGGAAATAAGGTAATTATCATTTTAAATTTCAATAAATATAATGATATTACTATCTTCTTTATTAAAATTTTTATATATTTATATATATCATAAAAGTTATATATTGAATAAAAATGAGTCACAACGCTCCGTAGAGGTGATAGTATACACGTACGCACGAACATTGTAATTATTTCTATGCACATGGAAGTAAGAACATAATTGATATATTATTATTTTATAATGATTACTATGTCATTAATATAATATATAAACATTAATTACATTATTATAACCAGTCATGATGGACTGTTATGGAAAATGAATTAGATCGGTTCATGGAGGTGATATTTCACATTTACACATAAATGAATAATTCCTTTCCACATTAATGGATGTGGATATGGATTAAGGTGATGAAATTAGCGTAATAACAACATAGTATATTAATGATACAATAGTTATTATCTCATCATGGTTGATTTATATTTTAACAAAGTGGAAGAATAAATAAAATGGAACAACATAATGAATATGATACCTCTTATTTGGTTGATCAATTTTGATGAACACCTTAACACCTCAAAGAAGGATATTCTGCTTAATATAAGGCTTTAAAAATGTGCATTGGGATTATAGGAAGAATGAGGGATAGAGAATGTCTGAACCAAAATTATATTTATGTGTGAATAAAAGAGAAGGGGAAATTACCTTTGATTGGAGAGGTGAGGTGCACTTTAGAGGAGTATTGAAATATTAATTTATTATAAATAGATTTTTGCATTCTAATGGTCCAAACTCATTAATTAATAAAATAATATGATATTGTGTGGTATCCCTATTATCCAAATAAAATTAGACAAGTTTTTAATTTTTTTAATCATTATCAATTGGTTTTAAGGCTTATTTGACCTTTTTTAATCTTACAATGATAACTTGTTATTTATAGTTTATTTATTAATGTATTTACTATAACAAGTCAAAAGGACAAAAAAATTGTCATTTATAAAATTTAAAATCTCACCATAACCATTTAGTCTAATCATATATTTTTATTAATTTTATAACATTTAATAAAATATTTTATATTGTGAGTAATTAATTATGTGAATTTTAACACTATTCATACATGAATGTATTTAAAAAATCATAAAAACATGATTATTTCGAACAAAGCACTTTAAATAAATCCTAACATGATAAGGTATCCATGAAATCCATGTATGGAATCAACTATGTAAATTAATATTTATTTTAACATTTATAATATCATTTATTTGAATATTTTATTAATAAAGTTATAACAGAATCACCATTGTGTCATAATTAAATTTATTTATTTAATGATTAATATTTATAAATTAAATACAATAATGTAGTAAATATTTTATGATTTCTAGTAAATATTTACAGTCTAAGAGATCATTTATATAAACCTATATTAAATCTATTTTTTGTAATAAAATTCATGTTTATTATATATTTCCCTTAACTTTATATTCGAAGTTATAATAGTCGTAATCACACCAAAATTGATTCAAAATGACATATTTTTATCCCAACAGTTGTATGGTTTTACCATATGTGATAATATAGGATTATGTTGCCTGATAGGGTAGTTTCATATTATTATATTATTATTTTTCCTGTTATTTACCTTATTTACCCTTTAACCGTAATAAATTCCAATAATTACTAAAGTTACTATTCATAATGTTAAAAAATAAAAGTAACCGATTTATATAATTTGGAATGTCTAATTCCAAATTTGGAATTATATTTTATAAATTCAAAACACTAGTTGAAGTTAATAATTTAGAATTATTTTTCATTGTTAAAACAGGAATACATGTTTTTTTAATGTAAAACCATAAAAATATTGACATGTCTTTATATCAAATTTCAATGTAAAAATATCTCCAATGAATAAAATGGATTAATTGAAAAAAAATTAATCAAATTATACATCAAAACCAATTAACAATAAAATATAACATTAAAAAAAATTTGATTAAAAAGATGTATCGAATTAAAATGCAGTATTTTTCACTATTTTAAAAAATGAATTTTATCCAAAATATACCAAATTAAATCAAAATAAATTAGTAACTCCCTCTTCAAATGAATCAGTTTATTTTATCCAAAATTGTATATCAAATTGTACAAAAATATATTTAATAAGGGTTATAAATCAAATGGTGGTAAAAATTCTTTTTTAATTACTTCTTTTGTGATAATAATTGAATTTGTTCTAATATCATATCTAGAAAACATATAACGTGAATTATAAACACCTAATTGAGATTATATTTCATTAAAATAATACAATAATAGTGATATGATTTCATAAAAAAATTACTTTAATTTAAATATGGTTTTATAAAGACATCATTTATATTCAATTGGTTTATATTTCCATTTTAAATAAATTTTTTATACATTGAATCATTTTATAAACATGTGTAAACCATGTTTTCATAATTCAGTTAACACTATTCATTCTCACCATTCCAAAAGATAAGTTATTATGGTAATATTTAAAAAATAATGTTTGTTTGTTTGTTTATACTCAACATAATTCATCCTGAAACCTATTGAACATAATGTTTCTTTCTTAAAAATGGGGATCTTAAATCCTATCCCATTTAACAAACTACAGCCTCAAAATTTTAATTTGGGGTCGGTTCATGACCCGTCCTCGGGGCCCGTGCCGTGACTACCCCAAGCCCGCCTTCCATAGGCCAGGGGCTGGCGACTAGCACCAAAGGCGTAAAATCCCGATAACTGGGAAGGCATTGCCTTTATAAAGAAAACAAGCACCACAGAGTACAAGCGGAAGTAAAACACTAAGTACAAAAAGAAGAGCTGAAAAGTAAAAAGGGGCCGGAAATACAAGCCCAACTGTAAAGTACAACTCGAAAGGGAAAACAGCGACTGAAAAGTAAAGCTGCTACGCTGAGATGTCCACTGGAAATCCCACCTGAAGGGTGGGTACAGATAGCTCCTCTGCTCCTCGGGTCCCGCCGTCTGCTCCGAGTATGTCCCGCCCAGTGGTCTGCCTCTGGGTACCGCCTCGTCGTATAGTCCACCTCCAGGTACCGTCCAGTCCTCGAACACTCGGCCTCTGCCAGTACTGGCCGTCGTCTGCAACCAACACAACGAGGTGCGGGCATTGCCCGTGCAGGGGTGAGTATAACGATACTCAGTAGGGACCCCGAGACCCTCAAGGTCTCACTAAAACCAACAAGGATAAACACAAGAAGATCTCAACAGATAAACTCTACTTAGGTGTATGCCCATACATATACCTAAGTTATCAAGTAACCCATCTCAATCATGAGGAAACACAAGGATTGTGAAAACGACGGATAACCACTACCCGGGTATATGCCCATACATATACCAAAGTTAGCAAGTGACCCATCTAAATCATGAAGTAAACACAAGGTCAAAAGTCTCAGCTCAAACCAGGATTTTCATTATCGAAACCGTAACTGCTGAAGAGCTCCGTCTCTGGAGTGTGCAGTGGTCCTGTCACGACTCTGAGGTACTGCTCACTAACCTAAGACTGCTGAAGTACTCCTCCTGTCGAGTACTGCGGGCCAGCCACCCAAACACAGTAGTGCTTCCCGCCGAGGTATGTCACCCAAACTCCGTAGTGCACACCCCCTAGTAGCCTCCTGAGGTACTCTCCGGACGAGCACCGCGAGTCTGCACTGTCACACAGGTAGTGCTCCGTCCGCCATGGGTCTGCACCTCAGAAAGTAGTGCTCCGTCCACTGGGCTAGTCGACTCACTCCAAGTCGAGTCGGTCAAGCAGTCGTCAGGTCTCAGCCAGCTACACGGTCTCCGTACATCGCATGCTCGTCACTGGGAGGGTCCGCTCCACGAGCTACAGGTCGATACTCCAAGTATCTCAAAGTCCCACGAAGAAGTGTCTCAAAGGTCCGTCTCGTCACAGGGGTCTCAACGCAACAAACGGCGCGTCAATCGGACGCCCGGTCTGTGAGTTATTAGCCTTTTCGTCCCAGGGGCCCGGTTGGTTTCGAGAGCGAAACCAATTCCGGCCGTATCTCAACTGTACCCCGAACTTCCATAGGGTTTACTCAAAGGGACCGTTACTCAACGTAACTACCAACGCTGCTGACGGCTCGTCAAGCGGACGTCCTGTCTGAAAGATATCAGCTTTCCCGTTCCAGGGGCCCGATTGGATTTCGGGTACAATCCAACCCGGCCATACTCCGACTGCATCCAAAACTCGGGCGGAGTATGTCAAAAGTTCCGTCTCATCAAGAGGAAGTCAACGAAACAGACGGCACGTCAATCGGACGCCCGGTCTGTGAGTTATTGGCTTTTTCGTCTCCGGGGCCCGGTTGGTTTTTAAGGCAAAACCAACCCGACCGTACTCCACCTGCGTCCAAACCTCGGGCGGAGTATGCCAAAAGATCCGTCTCATTAAAAGGAACGCAACGCGACTGACGGCGCGTCAATCAGACGTTCGTGGCTCAAGATATGAGCGTTTCCGCTCCGAAGGCCCGGTTGGTTTCGTGAACGAACCAACCCGGCCGAACTCAAAGTAATCCGAAACCTTGAGTGCGATATACCGAAACGACCGTCTCGATCCAAGGATCGCGTTGCCGCAGACAGTTCGTCATTCGGAGGTCCGAGGCTCAAGTTATGAGCCAAAAACCAAATCAGGTTCGAAACGGGGGGGTCCGGGTCCGGGCCGACCCGGCCCGACCCCCCCCCCCCCCCCGGGGCGGCGCGGCGGCCGGCGGCGGCGGCGATGCGGCGGCGGCGGCGGGCCGCGGTGGCGGCGGCGGCGGGCCGCGATGTCGGCGGCGGGCCGCGGCGCACGCGGGGGGCTAAGCCCCCGCTGTTCTTCAAGTGGCGCGGCGTAAGTGCCGCGCCGGTTTTTTTTTTTAAACCGCCCCCCCCCCCCCCCCCCCCTCACGTGGGGGGCCTGCTGGCGCCGAACCAAGGGGGCACTGCCCCCTTCCCTCAAGAACCGCCCCCCCTCATTAAGAGGGGGGTTTTAAAGGATGGCAGGGGGATTAATTCCCCCGGTTTTTTAAGACATCCGGCCGGCCAGCTGGCCGGCCGGTTTTGTCAAACGGGACCGGAATTTCCGGTCCCCTTCTTCGGCTTCCGACGCCGGCGGCCCGGCCGTCGGTCTTCCCTTCCGCCGCGGCCAGGAACCGGCCGCGGTCTCCTCGTCCCGCCGCGGCCCGGAACTGGCCGCGGTCTTCTCGTCCCGCCGCGGCCCGGAACCGGCCGCGGCGTTCGTCATCCGGCGCGGTGCGTCGGCACCGCGCCCCTTCGCCGTGCTTCGATTCTTTTCAACGCGGCGCGACGGCGTCACGTTCTTGAAGATTTTCCCTCGGTGTGGTGCGACGGCGCCGCGTAAATTAATTGTACGATCATCCGCGTGGTGCGACGGCACCACGCTACTTGCTTCCACCCGCATGAATAAACATGAACGTTGGAGGGGGGTTCGGCCGTGTTCGTGCGGTCCGGCCCCCCTCACGTTACAATAAAACGCAACTTAAAATAAATCACGTCACACGTTAGTCTTGATAGAATCACGATCAAAAATAAAAATTAAGGAAACCAAAAGAAAACGACAACCCCTACCTCGGGTTTAAGATTCGAAGAATCGTCTACGTTCCGCGGAAGACGGCGTCGCGGAGGTCGGGCGTCGCGGTCGTCGTTCGTCAAATCCGTTGACGAAGAGATATGCCCGAAGAGTTACGTCGTTGGCGAAACTTGCACGCCGACGAAGGTTGTCCGAGGAAGGTGCGGTGTTCTCTCTCGTTGACACCGAAGATGAAGAAGAGCGGAGCGGCGTTCTTCGTCGGATCTTGAGTGTTCTACGTCAAGTCTTGAGGAAAGTCAAATAAAAAGGAAACAACGAACTAAAGAACCCTTACCTCGATAGTCGCACGTTGACGGAGTCGTGGAATATCGGTGTCGATTCCTTTGACGTCGGAGGAAGAGTCGTTGTCGATGGCGTTCGACGCGGAAAAGATGATGCGGAAGAAGAACGTCACGTCGCGGATATGGCGTCGCGGAAAGACCGTGTTCTTCGGCGAAGAAGTTCTTCGTTGAAGAACGACGTTCTTCACGTTCTTCGTTGAGTTTGAAGAAGAAGAAGAGGCTCTCCAAAAGCTCTCAAGGAGACAAAACAAACAACCCAAAATAAAATAAGACCACTTCTTATTTTATTATTACAATACACAATAGAATTTCAAAAGTTTGAAATTCAAAAAGGTTAAACTCCCAAAATTAATTAAGAACTCAAGTTGACAACATTTAATGAAATGAGTTAAAGGGGAGGTTTTGAGAGAATTTGAGGAGTTGGGGTTCGTGTGGACCCCACCTCACTTAATCCTCCCAAGGGAGGTTAAGTGGATGTGGGTCCCACTCCCAACTCCCTTTGGTAGGACTTAACTAGTTAAAAGAAATAAAATTTGTTCCTCACAAATTTTATTTAACTTAAACTAAAAACCCAAAAACTAACTTTCAACCCGCATCATACGCAACTCCCGAAAAGGTCTCATTAAGCGAATATCGGCGCTGCGAGTTCATCGGTGCCCTCGGATTTCAATTCCGAGCACCGTATCAAAAGTTAGAAATTCCCGCTCGTTCGTTCACTGAACGTACCCGAGCCAAACTTCGGAAATTAATTCCGGGCACTCCGGGCCTCGGAATCAGGTGCCGTCTGAAACCGCGCTCTTGTAAAATTCTAAAGAAAATTAAGAAAAAATTTCCCTTGAATTTTACGGGTCTTTACATTACTCCCACCTCAGGACTTTACGTCCCCGTAAAGATACACCAAAAACTAGGGAAACAAAGAGGGTACTGAGCACGCATCTGAGCCTCCCGCTCCCATGTGCTCTCCTGGAGATTCCCGTGCCGCCATCTGATGCGCACAAGAGGAATCGATCGCCCAAGTAGGACCCGCTCCTGTCGATCCTCTATCTCCACCGGGACCTCCGTAAAAGTCGCCCCATCGTCAACGTCAAGCACCCCATGATCAAAGATGAGCGTCGGGTCGTGCACGTATCTCCTCAGTTGAGACACGTGGAAGACGTCGTGCACCCGGTGTAACTGAGGTGGTAGAGCCAGGCGATAAGCCACCTCACCAACCCTGCTGAGGACCTGGAAGGGTCCGATGAAGCGCGGAGATAACTTGTCGCCTCGGCCAAATCTCCGAATACCACGTCGAGGTGAGACCCGCAAGAAGACGTGGTCACCATCCTCTAACTCTAGTGGCCTCCGCCTCCTGTCAGCGTATGACTTCTGCCAGCTCTGTGTTTTCCTCATCCGCTCCTGGATGACATGGACCTCTTCTGACGTGGCCCGGACCATCTCTGGTCCCACAAGAGCTGCGAGATTCCTTCTTTGCCGATAAGAGAAACCTGGTCTCATCCCCTGGATGAACCACATTCTTTGCCTAAAACAGTCAATCCTAACATGGATGATACTAATCCATACCAAGGATGACGTCGTAAGGCCTCGACGCTACTACTAAGAGATCCAACCGTTACTCTCGCCTCCAAGGGTTGAGTCACACTGTCGGCATCAGTGTGTGGTAACTGGGTCTCCTCCAGTAGATGTCTCACAAGTGAGGGTCAAGTCAAAAGTCAACTGGAACCTCTTAGTAACATCACAAAAGAGGACAGGAAAGAAAACATCACAAAGGTATGCGTCTTTTATTATTGCAGCTCATATTACAAGACGCTACACAAAAGCAACGACAACATGGAACTAGAAGTACAAAAGACGTATCCTCTAGTTCCTCCCCTGTCCACCTGCTCCCAGAGCTCCAGCATTTGTCGCTGCCTCAACCTCGGTGGCTCCCTCCAAGCCTGCGGATCGAGGAGTCGGACAGTCACGTGCCAGGTGACCCTTTCCGCCACAGGAGTAACATTGTCCGTTTCTGGCACGCCTGGCTCTGACCCCACCTCGGGTGCCCCGCACCACCGGTCCTAAAACCCGAGATCGCCTAACTGCTGGTCTGGTCCTCCTGGACCTCTGCATCATCTGTCTACTGCCCACAGATGACTCGGCTTCTGATCGAAAAACACGCGGCAAAGGCAGAATCTCCTGTACACGCTCGGGGTGTAGAGATACTGGCACAAACTCCACCCTGAAGAAGGTCTCGAAGTCTTCCCATGCGAAGTTCATCTCATCGCAAAACTGAAACAAGTGGCTCCACCACCTACCTGCTGCTGCCTGAAGGAGGCTGGTAGCAAAGATCACCATGAAGTCTGCCGGCATCCCCACTAGCCTGAAGACTCTCACCACAGCCTCCAGCCAAACCTCAGCCGCCTGCGGGTCCGTCTCTCCCCGGAACCTGGGTGGCCTCTGGCGCTGGAACTCGTGCAGCGCGCTCAAGCGTCGTGCATCGCCTACTGCTGGGGCTGGTGGCATCGGTGGCCCAACGTATGGTAGTACCGCTGGTGCCTCCGCTGGTGCCTCAACTGCAAGAGGGCCCTGCACTGAAGCCTCGTCGCTCGACAGACTGTCAGCACGCTCATCCCTCCGGGCTCTAGCTGGTCGTCTGAGAAAAGACATCCTGAAAGAAACAACGTAACACGATCAAACGATTATACCTGGTGAGCTGACCTGGTTTGAGCTGTTTTAAGGGGAAAAACCTTTGAAAACACACACGCAATCAGTGTTTTCGTGCACAAAGTCGGAAATCAGTTGTCAGGGTCCTGGTGTATGGATACGTCGGCCGCCCGCACCAACACTGGACTCCCTGAACTAAAAACTACACTCGGTACCCTTAACACTATTGCTTCACAGAAAGAAAGATCAGAGTTATAAGTTCTGCGGTAGAACCGAACTCCTCTGATACCAATTTGTCACGACCCGTCCTCGGGGCCCGTGCCGTGACTACCCCAAGCCCGCCTTCCATAGGCCAGGGGCTGGCGACTAGCACCAAAGGCGTAAAATCCCGATAACTGGGAAGGCATTGCCTTTATAAAGAAAACAAGCACCACAGAGTACAAGCGGAAGTAAAACACTAAGTACAAAAAGAAGAGCTGAAAAGTAAAAAGGGGCCGGAAATACAAGCCCAACTGTAAAGTACAACTCGAAAGGGAAAACAGCGACTGAAAAGTAAAGCTGCTACGCTGAGATGTCCACTGGAAATCCCACCTGAAGGGTGGGTACAGATAGCTCCTCTGCTCCTCGGGTCCCGCCGTCTGCTCCGAGTATGTCCCGCCCAGTGGTCTGCCTCTGGGTACCGCCTCGTCGTATAGTCCACCTCCAGGTACCGTCCAGTCCTCGAACACTCGGCCTCTGCCAGTACTGGCCGTCGTCTGCAACAAACACAACGAGGTGCGGGCATAGCCCGTGCAGGGGTGAGTATAACGATACTCAGTAGGGACCCCGAGACCCTCAAGGTCTCACTAAAACCAACAAGGATAAACACAAGAAGATCTCAACAGATAAACTCTACTTAGGTGTATGCCCATACATATACCTATGTTATCAAGTAACCCATCTCAATCATGAGGAAACACAAGGATTGTGAAAACGACGGATAACCACTACCCGGGTATATGCCCATACATATACCAAAGTTAGCAAGTGACCCATCTAAATCATGAAGTAAACACAAGGTCAAAAGTCTCAGCTCAAACCAGGATTTTCATTATCGAAACTGTAACTGCTGAAGAGCTCCGTCTCTGGAGTGTGCAGTGGTCCTGTCACGACTCCGAGGTACTGCTCACTAACCTAAGACTGCTGAAGTACTCCTCCTGTCGAGTACTGCGGGCCAGCCACCCAAACACAGTAGTGCTTCCCGCCGAGGTATGTCACCCAAACTCCGTAGTGCACACCCCCTAGTAGCCTGCTGAGGTACTCTCCGGACGAGCACCGCGGGTCTGCACTGTCACACAGGTAGTGCTCCGTCCGCCATGGGTCTGCACCTCAGAAAGTAGTGCTCCGTCCACTGGGCTAGTCGACTCACTCCAAGTCGAGTCGGTCAAGCAGTCGTCAGGTCTCAGCCAGCTACACGGTCTCCGTACATCGCATGCTCGTCACTGGGAGGGTCCGCTCCACGAGCTACAGGTCGATACTCCAAGTATCTCAAAGTCCCACGAAGAAGTGTCTCAAAGGTCCGTCTCGTCACAGGGGTCTCAACGCAACAAACGGCGCGTCAATCGGACGCCCGGTCTGTGAGTTATTAGCCTTTTCGTCCCAGGGGCCCGGTTGGTTTCGAGAGCGAAACCAATTCCGGCCGTATCTCAACTGTACCCCGAACTTCCATAGGGTTTACTCAAAGGGACCGTTACTCAACGTAACTACCAACGCTGCTGACGGCTCGTCAAGCGGACGTCCTGTCTGAAAGATATCAGCTTTCCCGTTCCAGGGGCCCGATTGGATTTCGGGTACAATCCAACCCGGCCATACTCCGACTGCATCCAAAACTCGGGCGGAGTATGTCAAAAGTTCCGTCTCATCAAGAGGAAGTCAACGAAACAGACGGCACGTCAATCGGACGCCCGGTCTGTGAGTTATTGGCTTTTTCGTCTCCGGGGCCCGGTTGGTTTTTAAGGCAAAACCAACCCGACCGTACTCCACCTGCGTCCAAACCTCGGGCGGAGTATGCCAAAAGATCCGACTCATTAAAAGGAACGCAACGCGACTGACGGCGCGTCAATCAGACGTTCGTGGCTCAAGATATGAGCGTTTCCGCTCCGAAGGCCCGGTTGGTTCCGTGAACGAACCAACCCGGCCGAACTCAAAGTAATCCGAAACCTTGAGTGCGATATACCGAAACGACCGTCTCGATCCAAGGATCGCGTTTCCACAGACGGTTCGTCATTCGGAGGTCCGAGGCTCAAGTTATGAGCCAAAAACCAAATCAGGTTCGAAACGGGGGGGTCCGGGTCCGGGCCGACCCGGCCCGACCCCCCCCCCCCCCCCCCCGGGGCGGCGCGGCGGCGGCGCGGCGGCCGGCGGCGGCGGCGATGCGGCGGCGGCGGCGGGCCGCGGTGGCGGCGGCGGCGGGCCGCGATGTCGGCGGCGGGCCGCGGCGCACGCGGGGGGCTAAGCCCCCGCTGTTCTTCAAGGGGCGCGGCCTAAGTGCCGCGCCGGTTTTTTTTTTTAAACCCCCCCCCCCCCCCCCCCCCCCCCTCACGTGGGGGGCCTGCTGGCGCCGAACCAAGGGGGCACTGCCCCCTTCCCTCAAGAACCGCCCCCCCCTCATTAAGAGGGGGGTTTTAAAGGATGGCCGGGGGATTAATTCCCCCGGTTTTTTAAGACATCCGGCCGGCCAGCTGGCCGGCCAGTTTTGTCAAACGGGACCGGAATTTCCGGTCCCCTTCTTCGGCTTCCGACGCCGGCGGCCCGGCCGTCGGTCTTCCCTTCCGCCGCGGCCCGGAACCGGCCGCGGTCTCCTCGTCCCGCCGCGGCCCGGAACCGGCCGCGGTCTTCTCGTCCCGCCGCGGCCCGGAACCGGCCGCGGCGTTCGTCATCCGGCGCGGTGCGTCGGCACCGCGCCCCTTCGCCGTGCTTCGATTCTTTTCAACGCGGCGCGACGGCGTCACGTTCTTGAAGATTTTCCCTCGGCGTGGCGCGACGGCGCCGCGTAAATTAATTGTACGATCATCCGCGTGGTGCGACGGCACCACGCTACTTGCTTCCACCCGCATGAATAAACATGAACGTTGGAGGGGGGTTCGGCCGTGTTCGTGCGGTCTGGCCCCCCTCACATTACAATAAAACGCAACTTAAAATAAATCAAGTCACACGTTAGTCTTGATAGAATCACGATCAAAAATAAAAATTAAGGAAACCAAAAGAAAACGACAACCCCTACCTCGGGTTTAAGATTCGAAGAATCGTCTACGTTCCGCGGAAGACGGCGTCGCGGAGGTCGGGCGTCGCGGTCGTCGTTCGTCAAATCCGTTGACGAAGAGATATGCCCGAAGAGTTACGTCGTTGGCGAAACTTGCACGCCGACGAAGGTTGTCCGAGGAAGGTGCGGTGTTCTCTCTCGTTGACACCGAAGACGAAGAAGAGCGGAGCGGCGTTCTTCGTCGGATCTTGAGTGTTCTACGTCAAGTCTTGAGGAAAGTCAAATAAAAAGGAAACAACGAACTAAAGAACCCTTACCTCGATAGTCGCACGTTGACGGAGTCGTGGAATATCGGTGTCGATTCCTTTGACGTCGGAGGAAGAGTCGTTGTCGATGGCGTTCGACGCAGAAAAGATGATGCGGAAGAAGAACGTCACGTCGCGGATATGGCGTCGCGGAAAGACCGTGTTCTTCGGCGAAGAAGTTCTTCGTTGAAGAACGACGTTCTTCACGTTCTTCGTTGAGTTTGAAGAAGAAGAAGAGGCTCTCCAAAAGCTCTCAAGGAGACAAAACAAACAACCCAAAATAAAATAAGACCACTTCTTATTTTATTATTACAATACACAATAGAATTTCAAAAGTTTGAAATTCAAAAAGGTTAAACTCCCAAAATTAATTAAGAACTCAAGTTGACAACATTTAATGAAATGAGTTAAAGGGGAGGTTTTGAGAGAATTTGAGGAGTTGGGGTTCGTGTGGACCCCACCTCACATAATCCTCCCAAGGGAGGTTAAGTGGATGTGGGTCCCACTCCCAACTCCCTTTGGTAGGACTTAACTAGTTAAAAGAAATAAAATTTGTTCCTCACAAATTTTATTTAACTTAAACTAAAAACCCAAAAACTAACTTTCAACCCGCATCAAACGCAACTCCCGAAAAGGTCTCATTAAGCGAATATCGGCGCTGCGAGTTCATCGGTGCCCTCAGATTTCAATTCCGAGCACCGTATCAAAAGTTAGAAATTCCCGCTCGTTCGTTCACTGAACGTACCCGAGCCAAACTTCGGAAATTAATTCCGGGCACTCCGGGCCTCGGAATCAGGTGCCGTCTGAAACCGCGCTCTTGTAAAATTCTAAAGAAAATTAAGAAAAAATTTCCCTTGAATTTTACGGGTCTTTACAGGTTTGACATGTCAAAATACCGTTATTATGAACCCACATTGTAAAAATGGTTAATAAAACATTAACATTAATAGAATGATAGAGAAGTAAAAAAGGTCAGCTGAGATAATCCATACAAGTATTAAATGTTGACGATCCTTGATATGAAAGAAAAACGAACCATCTTGTTTGGATGGAGAGTGATAGAAAACATGATTAAGATATAGTTAACAATAAAATAACCACAAACCTGTTATGTGTTAAATGGTATTTTTTTCATTGTAGAAAAATAAAATAGAAAAAAAATTGATTTAAAAATATTTTCAAAAATTTGAGGGATTTATTTACGAGAATGAGTAAGAACATGAGGAAAAATACTTACTTGTCAATTAGAGTTCCATACATTAATAAAATTATAACACAAACTCAACTTTTCTCCAGACAATAAGTATTCAAGATGAATTGATCACACCTAATGAACTAGAATAAAAATCTAAATCATCAAATAATTCACTAAGGATTAACCATCTAATCATATTTTCCTAAAATATTAACCAAAACCAAAAAAGGATTTTATAAAATCAGATAATTCACCCCAAAGGGTAAAGTAGTGTATAATGAAAAACTACTTTTAAATCTCAAAAAATTTAATAGTAATATCCAAGTTCAACAAAGATTATTTTATAAAAAAACTAATTTTAAAATTATTCAAATTTTTCCAAACTATGATATAAAGGAAAAAAATTAGAAAGATTTGATAAGATAGTCATCCACGATAAATTTTATCATGTTGATCCAAATACCATCAAACACTCATAAGGTATCATACCAAAAAACTATTTATCCTAATCACATTTTCGACAAGATAGGTTAATCACATACATAAATAACTGAAATCACCATAAGTACATAATTAAAACAGTTATTTCCCAAAAAAATTGAACCAATTTTCTATAAAAAAATCACATATTATTCTATTATACTCAGTCATCTAAGCTTTCCAAAATAGTGAACATCTTCCCAAATTACATTTATCACTTAATCATAAAATAATTTTACAATATAATGATTATCTATAAGATAAAATATAGGTCTCCAAATTAAACAAATTCTTAATCAATAAAATATTTTAACTAAAAAAAATAAGTCATTCGTAGCAAGGACATCACATAGGACAAGGGTAGGCGATACAACCTTGTTGCCCTTTAGTTGTGGTTTCTATCCCAATAGCCTTTCCAGACGCGACTTGTTGTCACCCATCCTGTGGGTTGTGATTTTTCAAAAACAATATAATTATAATAATATTTTAAAAATATTATAATGAACTTAAAATAACCATAACAGGTTTTAAACATAAAATATTATCTCATACCTCGCATTTTGCATCGCAAAAACTAATAAATCATAATTTACTCAATGGGGAATGTCTCCAAAAATATTATTATTCACCATAGTATGTAAGATCATAGAGCCTAAAATGGGGTTTCTAAAACATTGAACTTTTGATCAACATTAAAATTAGAAACCCAAGATGATATCCAAAATTTTTAAGAAAACATCCAGATCTCCAATGTAGTCTAACCCATACTCTTATACCAACTATAAGGACCTAGCCTAAAACATTACTTAATAATGAGATAAGTAAAAAATTATCATTGAGGATATTTTCATGTTATGATTTTTAGAGAATTATCCTATAACTCATACATAACAAAACCTTATAAATAAAAATTTAACACTTCCAACAGTATCTATTTCACCCCTAAAATATAAAATTTTAAAATGAAATGTGGTTTAATTTCTTTTTAAATAATAACATTATGTTGATCCCATTCTTACCTATATTATTCTTTAAAACCTATCAAAAATATTTCAAAACATGGGATGAAAAAAAAAGCTCAGCATGGTATACAAAAATAAATAAAACTATTAGTCTTTCAAAATCATGGAAACCATGAATAATTTCTCAAAATATAATATTTATTCCTTTTTGAAGTAGTAAAATACACTTCCCTAAATGTAACTTCATTACTTACCCTTTTTTTAAAATAAAAATATTATGATAAAACCTATAGAATGTAACATATAACATTTAAAGGTATCATGGTAGAAAATCCTACATAATTGAAATTACCTTAATGTTGACTTCCACGCATATCACTAAATGGAATAGTCATATGTACGACTACCATACCCATTGAATTGGATGTTATAACTTAACCACCTATCCTTTTGTTATCATGGAACCACACATATTTTTTTATCATTTAACCACCAATCATTCTTTTATCACTTAAAAACCCATAAAATTTCCATGTACCATTATATAATCATACCACATAATGATTTAAAATAAAATAATTTTAATCTTAACATTTCATTTGAAATCATAGGAAATAATTTAAAGATACTAAAATAATAAATCCTCATTTCAAACCATTTTCAATACTAGAGCACCCAAAATTTGAATAAGGTATTTAATTTCCTAAAAAACGTCAAGGATTATAGAGGAAGACCAATATCTAAAAACAATTACCCTGGAGAAGACTTCATTGTCACCGCATATGTTAAAATAATTATTCATTTTGACATTTAGTATAATGCATCATTGAAAAATATTCATTTTAAATAACAAATGAATGAAATTAAATGTGAAAGGGGATAATTATACAACATATAAAATTATGAGGTGTATGTTATCAAGAGATGCCTCAATTAGTGGAGGTTTATACGAAGTCCTTTATAATGATTGTGTCATTAGATTATGGAAAAAATCAAAGATATAATTATGTTTGGTAAATATTTTTCCACTCAATATAAGTGGATATTTAGTATAAAACAATCAGGGTTTTTCAAAAATATTAATCGATGAACATAACCAATGAAATATATATTTAACTCAATGAATGATGATTTAGATAAGATTCCCATTACGTTGAGTCCAACATGACCTGTCCATTATTTATATTCATAATAAATAAACACAGGTTAATTTTTACTTGCTTCAAAAACTTTTTCTGATTTTTTATTCTACTTTTATCACTTATTACCATGTTATATAAATTAGATAATTTATAGAGTTCATGTCGGATGTATTGTCAATATTTTGTACTTGAGTTGAAAATGAACGCGATATTATGTAATTTTCCCATGTGGTAATAATTACATCATCTCCATAATATTATTCATTACACAATAATCACTTTTATACATTAATCATACTTTTTATATCAATCCATTAATTATGGTTATGAAAAATGAACGATGTTATAATCCTGGAGACGGTATGCTGTATGTACGCATGAGTAACGTTTTCGTTTATCATTGATCATTACATAAAAAAATTAATTATAATTTTATATTTTCATAATTAAGATGATATTATTAACTTAAAAATAATCATTTAAACAAATGTATATATATCATACACGTTATATAATGAATCAAAATGAGTCTCACCGCTACGTGGAGATAATAGTTCACACGTATGTACAAACAACAATATCATTTTTATGCACATGGAAGTAAGAAAATAATTGAAATATTGTTATTTTATAGTGAATAATATTTCATTGATATCACATATGATCATTAATTCTATTATTAAATCTAGTCATGAGTGATGGTTGTGGAAGATGAATTAGACTGCTTTGTGATGGTAATAGTTCACATGTATGCATGAATGATTAATTACAGTCCAATTTAATGAAAGTGGGTTAGGTTAGGTGATGATATTATCATAATAAAATATTAATATATTAAGGATACTTTATTTTTTATCTAAGCATGGTTTGAGGATATTTGAATGAAATTTGAAGAAGAAATAAAATAGAAACACTAAAATAAAATGTTACCTCTTCCTCAGTTGATCGCCATTGATGAACACCATAACTCCTGTATGAAGAGTGTTATGCCTAAATTACATCTTTAGAAATTTGGGTAGATATTATAGGAAGATTTTTGGATTGATATTGTTTCATACAAAAGGATTTTAATGTGTGAATAAACAAATAACGAAAATTTATATTTTATAGGAGAGATGAGGGGCACATTAGGAATGTATGGAAATATTAATTTATTATAAATTTAATTTTGGTTTCTAAGTTTCATAAACTCATTTATTTCAGATATAATATGATTTTTAGTCATATCACCATAATCCAATTAAAATTGGAGATGTTTTAAATATTTTTTAATCCTTATCTTTTTCGGTATAACCCTTATTTTAACTTTTTTTCTCATAACATGATAACTAGTTATTTGCACATTCTGTGATAATGTATTCACAATAACATTTCAAAAGGAAAATAGAAAATGGAATTTATCACATATTATTTTATATCCTAACCAATTGGTAAAATCATATATTTTTAGGAATTTTATAACATTTAATAAACTATTTTATATTTTAGGTTTTGAAATATGTAAAATTTCAAATTATTCATAGTTGACTTTTAAAAAAACATCACAACATTATTCCCTCAAAAAATAAATTAGCTCAATTATAACATTTCAAATTATTCCATAAAATGAGTGGATAGCATCAAATATTTCATATAATATTCTTTAAACATTTAAAATATCATTTATGTGAATCATTTTTTAAAGAAGTAATCACTCTATCAAATTATGTCATAATTAAATTTATTTATTTAATGTCTAAAAAATATAAATAAAATACCATGATGTAGTAAATATTTTTATCTTTCTAATTACTATTTATATCTGAAGGGATCATTTATATAAACTTATATATAAATTTTTTTAGTGAGAATATTCATCTTTATAACATATTTTTCTTTACATTAAATTGAAAGTCATTAGTTTCATATTCACATCCAATTATATTAAAAATTCCAAATTTTCGTCCCAACGGTTGTCTGGGTCGGAGATTTGTCATCTTATAGGAATTTGATATATTTTACGGTAGGTTTTTATTGTTATAATATAATAGTTTCCCTTATTTACCCAATTAACCCTTTAACCATGGTAAATTATAATAATTACAACGGTTTCAATTCATAATGTAAAAAAATAAAATTGACCAGTTTACATAATTCAGAACATATAATTCTAAACATGGGTTTAATTTTTATAAATTCTAAGCAAAAGTTGATGTTATAAATGTAAAATTAATTCATATTATCAAAACCGGAAAATTTTATTTTTAAAAGTAAAAAACCATCAAAAGATTGACATGTGTTTATATCAAATTTCATTGTGAAATTAGATTCAATGATAATAATTGTATTAAATGATAAAAAAATAATCTAGTTATACTTTAAAACTTTTTAAAAGGAAAATATAACTATATAAAAATTATATTAAAGTGCATTTTTTAAATAAAATGCAATGTTTTTCTCTATTCCAAAACAAATGAATTTTATCAGAAATATACCTAAATTAAACAAAAGTATATTTTAAAACCGAATTATAAAAATGGTTTTATTTTTAAAAATATAAAAAATATAATTGTAAAAAAATATTTTAAAAGGGTTCTCCATTAAAAGGTAGTAAAAATACATTATTTGAAAAATAATTATTTTATGCTTACAATTGATTTTGTTCATATATCTTGTTTAGATATCATATAATATTATTTTTAAACATCTCTTTGAGTTTATATTTCATTAATATATTATAGTATTATTTATATGAGGTTATAAACATATTTATTCTAATTTAAATATCTTTTCATAAAAAACACATCATTTATATTCAATTGGTTTATATTTCCATTTGTAAAAAATTTGGAAACCAATGAATCATTATATAAACTTGTTTAAAATATATATGTATAATTCATTTAATACTTTTCATTATCAACATTTCAATGACTAGGTTAATGTTATAACATATAAATTATATTATTTAGTTATTTTTTTCTCCTGATGTAGTGTATCATGTATTCTATTGAACATAATGTTACTTTCTAAAAACTTGGGATGATACAATCCATGTGGTGGGGGAGTGAAATCATGAAAACTAAAACACTTAACATTTTAGGAACCATTGGGTTTACACATCCAATAGAAATGAAATTGTTCTTTAAAACCTTTCATGACCACATATAGCTTTAAAAAAAACCACCACAACTAGAGGAAAAGAATCCACCTATACAAGAAAACAACTTTTTGTTAATAATAATATATATAAATAAATTAAACCCAAATACGAAATAATAAATTCATATTCCCATAGTTTAAAACTATGATTAAAAACTAAAAAGTTTTTGATTCACCCACTTTGGATTTATATATGTGACATATTATAGAAGATCAAAAACAACAACCTAATATATTTAACCAATTTACATTAAAAAGGTAGTAACATATTACACCAAATTGCAATAAAAACTTTTATCTTTCTTTTATTGGTGTAAACTCATATAAATATATTTTCATTTCTATTTTGTAAAAAATACCACCATACCCCATTATATATTCCTAGATGATAGTAAACATTATTATATATATTTATGTATTTCTGGAAAACATTAACCATTAGTATAATCCATAAGAATTAATTAATTGAATGTGAATAAATATTTTGATTTTAGTGTTTATGGAATATAATAAAATCTATATTTCTATTCCACTATTATAGAGAGTAAAAAAACATCATGTAAAAACCATTTACCATCTTTAATGGGAAAAAATTATTGTTACCCATTTTATATTTTCAGAAGACACAAAACTCTGTTAAAAACTATTATCCATGTTTAGGCAGTATTAAACATCTGTATAGTATTTTATATTATCCAAATGACACTAAAATATAGTGCATATATTATTTCTTCTTATTTTATTTTATAGATCATTATGTAATTTTTAAAATTCTTGGTATTGATGAACTCTAAAAAAACCACATCATTCTTGGTTCATCAAAATAAAAACATCTATACTATCCTGTATTTTTTATTAATAATGATGAAGGGTCTATTAATAATGAACATATGAAAATGGATCATTTTACATAAATAATGTGAATAGGAATATTAGTAACAATTTAGTGGACACGTTTTTTTGATGGTCTGACAGTGAAAAAGTATCTATATTCATAACAATGATTATTTGAAAACCTATACTCTTGTAATGACTGAGAGATTCTATGTGATTTAATTTTGGGATGGTTTAATTTCACTTCATCAAAATTAAAAAGAATCAGTTTTAGTAAATCCATTTCACTAATTAAAACTTGATATGTTATCTATATGGATTTCACAGGCATTTTTGAAATTATATCATGTATCTAATTGGTTATTGAATAGCTAAAATAATCCAACTACCCACTAAAGTGTAACCAATTTATTTTTATTTCCTTATAACATTTTTCTTGACCCATGATAGAACCCAATAGAGGGAATTAGAATAATTTTTTTCTAAAAATAATAATAAAATTAAATAAAAAATTATAAAAAATGTAGTGAAAATTATCTAAATAAGTTTTGGGGATCCAATTACTCATTAGGCATGTAATAATTAGGAGATGATATTTTCTGCATGCTTTTAAAAGAATTCATTTCCTCCATTATACTTATCCTTGAAAAATAAATCAGAAATAATATACATTAATTATGATAGAAATTAATCACACAAAAAACAAAATATTAAGGATATATCACATACTAGAAAAAAAATTTAGTTTTTAATCACCTAGATTTTTTATCTGTAAATATTCTTAAAAAATGAATGTTTCCCAATAATCTTTTAAAAAATATACATCTTCTTTTGAGTAAGAAGGTTCTAAATAATTTTAAAAACTACTTAAAAAATATAGAAAACAAATTATTAAGAATTATTTTTAATGAAATTGTAATTAACTATGTAAATTTTATGTTCAGTGATGGTTGTCCTTTCATGGTTTTCGTTCTCTCTCCAAAATTATAAAACATAATATCAACAAATATTTCTATTATATTAGTTCAAACAATACAGAATTTTTTTCAAAATAAGTAAAATGTATTGAAATGTTTATTTATATTTAAATCATTCTATATATACCATAATCTAATTCCAATTGAAGTAATAATCTTGTTTTTTTATGTTCAATCACCGACCCCATGTCAGGTTTAGCCTCTATTTATTAATATCCCTAACATAAAAAATATATTTCAAATACAAACTAAAATATAAAATTTGATGGTTATCTAAGAAAATTTGATATCATTTTATTATAGATTCACTTTAAACATCATATTTGGTCTATTTGTGGAATAACAATAAATTTAATCTAAAAAAAATTATCTAGATTGAGTGATATCATCATCTGGTGATTCCTAAAAAATAATTAATGAAAAGGAAAATTTTTTGATATTAGATTTTATTATTTTAATGACTCATTTTAGAAATAAAAAATAGTCTGTAGTCTATTATTTTTTTCTCAACCACATCATATAGTTAATAATTATTCTTTTCATTTTTCTATTCTCCAAAAAAAAATTCATTGAAATGATACTGATAATAATGTATCCAAATCCGTTTTCACACATTTTTTCTTTTATATATTAGTAATTTAAATTCCTGTAGAAAATAAGATTATATAGTAACAGTAACGAACATATTAGTTCACTATTTGAAAAAAATTATTATGAAAATTTAACTATTATATTATTCCACAACATAGGCTTCAAGATATTAAAAAATGAGAATCTCATTTAAACTCTTGAGAGAAACTACATATTTAAAAAAGTCCCAATTATTTATTCTTCACATTGAATGTAAGACATATTTTCATTTTTAAATGTGTTCTCTAAATGAAGTTCTAATGATAATAAATTTTTATGTGGAATTGTTAGGGAGAGGGTACTCCCATATGGTATATCTAATTTCACTGATGATTCACCATATTTTCATAATATGAACATTTATTACCCATATCATTATCCATCAATAATACCAATCCTCTAATAAAGCATTTTCATTAACTAGTATTGTTTTTTTAATAAGAATTTTTTTAGATATGTACCTCATGAATCATTATAAGATTAAATAGTCATTCAATGAAAATTACAAAAACATCATTTACCATTGTAATCTATAGATCATCAGGGGTAATTGGATACTCTGCGGTTGGCTCTTGATCTTCCTCAATCACTACTCTAATGTGATATTTTTTAATCTCATTGTTGTATAGACTGTCCCGTAGGATATAATACACCATACACCTATCAATAAGGAATTACATTGGTGTTTACAGATATAAATCTCATTCAATATCTCCTTGTAGAGTTTCTATAATATAAAGTTATCGGAAATTTTTCCATTCACATTTTCAAGAAAGAGTATTTAAAAATTCATTACAATGGGTAAGGTATGGGGTTGATGTAACACCCCAGGTAAATAAAGAATATGACATTTTTATATTTATCCCTATTTGTGAATAAAATGTTAATATTAATTTAAAGGGAACACTATGCTTGATGGATTACCCAATACGCAACAACGAGTTCCTTTGAAATCTTATGTTGCACTATAATAAAAAAATAATATTATTTTAAATGGTAGTTAACGCCTAGTAGTTGTAATGGAGGGAATGAACAGAAATAACTATAAAATGGTTATATATGTTTTTCAAATATATTTTCTTTTTACAATAAATGTTAGAGGATTAAAAATGTGACTGAATTCATTTTTAAGCGTAAACATTCTAATATTCTTTAGAAGGTCGATTAACCACCTTTTGATGGAGAACCACTTTTAAATACACTTTTTGTCAATTTTCTATGTTATATTTGACAAAATAAAATTCTTCTTTAGAATCGAGACATCAAAATTTTCTTTGTGTAAATTTTTGGTATCTTTCCGATAAACTTTGTTTTTTTTAATGAATAGTGAAAAATGTTGTATTTTAATTCAAAACCACTTTTTAATATGATTTATTTATATGATTAGATTATCTTTTGAATTGTTTTTAAAGAAAAATTATAATATATTTTTACCATTTAATCTAATAGTGGTCATTGAATTAATTTCACTTTGAAATTGGACTTAAACTAGTGTCAATCTTTTGATACTTATTATTTCATAAAAACATGCTATTTGCTCTGACAGCGAGAATTAATTATTAAATTAATTAATGCAACATATATGTTTTTAAATTTGTAAAATAGACATCATTTTTGAATTCGGAATATAAAATATAGCTTAGGGTGATTTTTTGGTATTTTTCTGAAAAAAACTTCAATTTTTGATTAATAGTGAAACCACTAAGTGGTACTTATAAAAACTAATTTTTCTTTTAAATGAAATTTTACCACTTCTGTGTTTTGAATTTCAAAAATCTGACACACATGGTTGTCATTATGAAGTAAAATGCGGTTCAATGGGATTAAAATAATTTTTCTGGTGAATAGTAACTTTTAAGTTTTTAATCGCGATTAGAGGTAATTAGTGTAGTTTAATGTAAAAATAATGTTTTAATAATATGAAATAAACTTGACACATGTCCTACCCTTATTGGATGTGTCATGGCCGACCAAGAAAATCCATGGGTCAACTTGGGGACCCCATGGAACCACTTTAGTTGGAAAATGACATTAATAGATTTTTATTTAATGTTAAAATAAAAATGTCAAAAACATGAGTTGTTTTACTAAAACAAATTTTACATGGGGTTATACAAGTCCGATTTTTGACAATAAATATTCATTGGAAAGATAAAAAGATTTAATAGATCATGATATTTGTTTAATAATTATTAGACATTAAATAAATTAAATTATTTATGACACCATGATGATGCAGTGATTACCTCATTATTTAACGATTTAAATAAAATAGAATGATAATGTAAAATATAAGACCTACACATGTCCAAAACATATTGGATGGGTGGATTTATAACCCTTATCACCTTATCCTCGAACAAAATCAATTTGGGGCCATTAAAATCCGAAACTCATTCTATAATTAAGTAACATTTTCTTACATTCCATGAATGCCCCTCCTCTCCTCTTATAAAAAGCCCCCACCTCTACCACCTTACCCACACTTCCAAAGCCTTTGACTCGGAAAACCCCTGCCCATTTTGTCTCTCCACGTCCCTATATTACTCCTTGAAGCCTCACTTTGGGAATAAGTCTTCCCAAAGAAGCCTTTGAGCTCAAATCTAAGAGAGTTACCCGATTTTAAGGTAGTGAGTTCACTTGTGTTCTTTTTTTTATTTTGATTCTCCAACCCCCTAAACTCATTTTATTCATATATTTTGTAACAACTCCAGTATCTTCAATATACTAGGATTTTGTTATAATAAGAATTCTAGCTACACTTACACACATCTACATCTAATGGTTAAAGAACATAATGTTTCTGTGGTTGGCGAATTTCTGCCTCACAAAACGATGATTGTTCAATCTTCTTTTAAACACCTTTAATGGTGGCCATTAAGATGTCACTATATTTATATATGATATATATTATTTTTATGTTTTCCTTATGCTTCTGTATTTTTCACTTGTGTTATACCTTTATGGTTTCCATTGTGGGTAAACACGATAATTTCATTTTAAGAAGTGCAGACTACCGCCACCTCAAAGTGATTTGATTCGTTAATTCCATATGTGGGGCGTATAAAGGATGGATTTAAAGTTATTATATATGATTTTATACTGAAATTATAATATACCTATATATAATTATTAATTTTATTTCCATTAAAGTATGAGATTTAAATGAAAGTAGCGTTCATGCGTACGTATGGCTTACCGTCTCCATGGACGGTGCATTTCATTTCTTATCACCATATGTAATGTACTATAATAAGTACATATATATAATGGATATATATGATTTATGTTACATCTATATGATAAATATAATTCCTGAATTAAAATATACATATATCTCATTTAGTTTTAATTCCATTAATATGACATAGAAATGAAAGTAGCGTTCATGCGTACGTACAGCTTACCGTCTCCATGATCGGTGCATTTCATTTCATAGCTCTAAATGATTGTGTAATATTATAAATACAAGTATATTCTGGATATATATGATATATATGATATACAAATCATGAATATCATTCTGTATTTAATTAACCATTGACCACACGAACAACATGTAATTGTAAGAAGTCCACTTTCGACTTAAGAACCAAATATCGACAAAACAAACATTACTAACATAAATGATAAAATAATGTTTATAACATGGAAATAAGTGATATAAAAGGAATAATTAACATGAAAAAGGTTCTTAAGCATGTATAAATTAACTCAAGTTTATTATTCAGGACGTTAAAGAACGATCGAGTCAAGTCGTACCAGAGGTAAGGGATCCAACCTCTTTCTTTCTTTTTAAGTACTCTCTTTTATGTCATTTCTTTTAAGCTCATATTTCTTATGTTTGAGGATGTTATTTTATATTCCTCATACTGTAATTTTATTTTCATATTATGAGAAACCCTATTTGATATCATAAATCCATTTTTGAAAGTTTTATGTGGCGACGTTATGCTGCCGAGTTTTCATAAGGGATTTTTCATCTCACTTTTATTCCCGTGATATTTATGCTAAGTTTGCCACTATTTACTTTGAGTGGTGTATGTAATTACCATTATTATACTCCTTGTGTAATATAATTTCATTTATGGGTATTTACATATTCATTGTATGACCCTTCTTCAATGGGGTGTACGTTTCGAAAGTTACCCAAGTCGGTAAGGGAACCTTTCACCCTCCTCCTTTTAAAAGACTTCTTTTGTTATGTATTTTAATTTACATCTTATTATGTTGGGATATGTTCTTATATATACTTATTGATGTAATTTCTATGTCCTAGTGATGAGATACCATTCACTCACTCATCGACTAATTTACTTAATTTTGAAGTAATGTCATTGGGCTGTCGAATTTTTACAAGGGTACGTCTTAACCCAATTTCGATTTCTTTGGGTTCAACTTGTACTTCTTGAAAATGTCATCCTATGAATATTTGTGAATGACCTATGATTGTTTCACAACTAATATCCACATATATTTGGTGTATTTATATTTCTCACACATAATTATGTGATAGATTTATCCTTAATTTAAGGATACCATCTTTGTAATGGAATTCATCTTAATTTACATTTCCATTGAGAAATCATTGTTTTTATGCACCAATTCACTCTTATATGGTGTGTATATTGTCCTTAGACATATTATATCATGAATACCTTTATTCTCATGATATTATAAAGCTCGGATTCCATGTTATTCCTCAATTATTTGTATTCAATAGTCTCTCATTTTGTTAAAAACTCTTTAACAAAAATATCGTTTTAAATGTTTTAAAGATTCATCATTATAAATCATTATATTTAATGTCCATGTTTTAAAAATGGTTTTTAGTATTTATTAATATGGAAATTAATGTTTTAAAATTATAATTCCATTAAAAGCTTCAATGTGGTATGTGACACTTTGATTCAAAAATCTATTTTAAATGGTTTTTAAAAACGGATTGCTTAATTCAATATCTTGGAATTACTTATTGTGATTGAAAATGAAAGGTTGTTATTGAAATGTTTATATTTTCAATATTTTATGTGTAATGATGGTACTTGGACATTTTACTGGTGGTTACGTGATAAACCATATGATGTGTGGTTCCTTGAATACCAGGACGGGTGTTTAGGTTATAACCTCCAATGCATTGGGTATGGAAGTCGGCCGTATGCCTATTCCATTAAGTATGTGTGGAAGTCGACCGTATGGTTATTCCATTTAAGTATGTTTATGTCCCAATTTACCTTTATATTTTATGTGTTCTTTATATGGGTTTTATGGTAATCTATTGGTTACAAATGGGTATGTAATGATATTTTATTCAGTGAAGAGTTTTTACTACTTTTTAAAGGTGAAAGGTATTACTTTGATAAAGTATACATGGTTTACTTGTTGTTTTGAAAAACTAACAGTTTTCATTCTTTATGTATCCCTTGCTGAGATTTTTATGCTCACCCCATGTTTTTTAGAAATGTTTTTCACATATCTTAATGTGGAATAGGGTCAAGGATGGGATCAAGGGAAAGTCATGCTATCTAATACATGGAACTAGACATGTTTCTTTTTAAGAGTTTTTATTTTATGGAAATTTAGTAGAAGTGACTACTTTGTAATCTTTTGAGATTTAATAGTTATTTCCTAATTCTCCAAAACTCTAAACCTGAAAAGATCATGAATTTTAATTATTAATTTAATTCAATATTAAGTAAGGTTTATGGTCGGGGCCTTATAGTTGGTATCAGAGTTCGGTTTAGATAGCTTTAGAGGTTAGGGTATTCTCTATGAATAAGAGACATTAACATAATCTTAAGGATTTCAGAAAGAGTCCTAGTTTTAGATAAAGTTAATGAGTAAGTATATCTTTGTGTTTATCTTCCTCTTTAGTACATTATGGTTTTGTTGATATGCTCACACTGACCTTGTTGGCTTTAGTAAATGGCTGGATCTAGCAGGCACCAAAGTAACAGTGGATGTGAAGGAAACTATGATAGTTTTATGAGCGAGCAACTGAATGATATGGGAGCTGCAATGAGAACTCTTGTGTTTATCCTCAACCAACTATCTGGAGTCATGATTGACCACCTAAAACTTAGTGATTTATATAAGGCATCATATATGCGAGAAACAAATCCCTATAGAACTACAGGTAATAATCATAAAGGTAAGTGTGTTCAAAAACCTATGTGTCAATGATGTGGAAAGAAACACCTAGGAAAATGTTTCAAAGGGACAGAAATATGTTATAGATGTGGAAATAAAGGTCATAAATCAAGAACTTTCCATGGAAAATGGAATCATCCAGTTGAATCGAGGAAAGGGAAAGATGTTCTTTCTGAGGGATCAATTTAATGTTTTAAATGTGGTGTACATGGTCATTATGAAAACACATGTCCTATAAAGAATTTTCGTGAATGGGATCACCAAGATTGTACAAATATTTGTTTACCAATACCTAATGACATTTCGATTGAGGATGAAGAAACTGACAATGACCAATCAAAGGTATAGATTATTTCATAACATTTGTTTTCCTATTTTGGAATCTTAGGATATGATTCATGATTTTGTCTGTAGGAAAGAAATATTTCAGAATAAGTTGGAAAGGAATGGTTAATGGATCATGAAGAATGTTTAATGAGTAAGAAGCAAACATAAAAGGGCATCAAGTGTTATGGTGAAATTATTAAGAGTATTAAGTCTCTTTTGATGATGGGGTTATATAAGAAGGCTTTTTATAGTATGTGTAACCCTGATGATTGATATATGAGAATTTTATTCAAGGAATAGTTATCTGTTCTTTGGCGGACATAGTTATAAAGAACCATTTGGGTTTATATGATCCTTACTTTTGAGGTAATTATGGGTTTCTATATGTTATGATGGAAAGTGAAAGGCATGAGACAAAATTGAGGTTAAATTATGTTATGGTTATTTTTTAAGATTTTATCTCATTGTTGGGGAATTTTTTATAAATTATATAGTTTTTGAAAAAAGTCATCATGCAGACCATGTGACAACCCGTCGCGTCGGACAAAGCTGCGGGAATCGAACCCACAACCAAAGTGAAACTGGTATTTATCGCCTACCACTGGACTACGTGAAGCCCCTGGTTAGTTTGACTATTTCTTTTTAGTTATATGATTTTATGAATTAAGAGTAAGTTGATTTTGGGTTATCTATGGAAATTATTAACCTATCATGGAGGATATGTGATTAGGTTAATTAATTTTCAATACGAGACTTTAAGAGCAACTGATGTTATTTGGAGATAAATGATACAATTTTACTTGGAAGAATATGTGATTAAATCCTTCAAATATTTGGGTTTCAATCTTAGTTTGGTTTACTTATGGTCTTCGTTGAACTTTGGGTTTTGTTGGACAAATTCTGGAGATTAAGAATAGATTTTCTTTTTATAAAGGGTTATCCTTTTCTGGAGTATCTGATCTTGTACTAAACTTTTTGGTTTTGGTTTTGGTTAATGTCTAAAGACATGGGAAGTACATAGTTCTCTTTTGTGGATTAGGTGATTCTCAAGAAGTTGATTATAGTACTCTTAAGGCGAACAAATCCTCCTAAATACTCGTCTTTTGGAGAAAATATAAGTTTTATTAAGGAATCTAGTAAAAGTTGAAAGACTACGTGACAGGTAAGAATGTTTCATTATGATTTAGTTAAGCTCAAAAAATAAATTCCTCAATGAAGAGTAACATAAAACCAAAATTTTGTCTGTTAACTTTTCCTACTAGGGAATCGAATACCGTTTAACCCATCACAATTTTGTGATTTTCTTATGGTTAACTTTCTCCTAAACATGTTTTCTATCACTCTCCATTAGAACATGACCCTATGTTTTCTCCTCCATGTCCATGTTTTCCTACATGGAATCCTAGTATGGGTTAACTTGGGTGACCTCTATACTTCTCTTTATTTATTTTAATGTGATTGTTTTACCGACTCTTGTTCCGATGTGGGACTTTCAATGATGTTTCCGAGACTAATTTTAAAATTGCGAGGATGCAATTCCCAAAAAGGGGGAAGGATGTAACACCCCAGGTAAATAAATAATATGACAATTTTATATTTATCCCTATTTTTGAATAAAATGTTAATATTAATTTAAAGTGAACACTATGCTGGATGGCTTACCCAATACGCAACAATGGGTTCCTTTGAAATCATAAGTTGCACTATAGTAATAAAATAATATTATTTTAAATGGTAGTTAACGCCTAGCCGTTGTAATGGAGGGAATGAAAAGAACTAACTACAAAATGATTATATATGTGTGTCAAATATTTTTACTTTTTACAATAAATGTTAGAGGAATAAAAATGTGAATGAATTCAATTTTAAGCGTAAACATTCTAATATTCTTTAGAAGGTCGATTTACCGCCTTTTGATGGAGAACCCCGTTTAAATCCACTTTTTGGCAATTTTATGTGTTATACATGACAAAATAAAATTCTTCTTTAGAATCGAGACATCAAAATTTACATTGTGTAAATTTTTGGTATCTTTCCGATAAAGTTCATTTTTTAATGAATAGTGAAAAATGTTGTATTTTAATTCAAAACCCCTTTTTAATCTAAATTTTTTTTATGATTAGAATGTCTTTTTAATTGTTTTTAAAGTAAAATTAGAATATATTTTTACCATTTAATCCAATAGTGGTCATTGGAATTAATTTTACTTTGAAATTGGACTTGAACTGGTGTCAATCTTTTGATACTTATTATTTCCTAAAAACACGTTATTCGCTCTGACATCGGGAATTAATTATTAAATTAATTAATGCAACTTATATGTTTTTAATTTTGTAAAAAAGACATAATTTCTGAATTTGGAATATCAAATATAGCTTAGGGTGAATTTTTGGTATTTTTCTGAAAAACATCAATTTTTGATTAATAGTGAAACCAATAAGTGGTACTTATAAAAACTGATTTTTCGTTTAAATGAAATTTTACCACTTATGTGTCTTGAATTTAAAAAATATGACATACATGGTTGTCATTAAGAAGTAAAATCCAGTTCAATATGATTAAAATAATTTTTTGGTGAATAGTAACATTTAAGTTTTTAATCGCGATTAGAGGTAATTAGTGTAGTTTAAGGTAAAAATAATGTTTTAATTATATGAAATGAACTTGAAACATGTTCTAACCTTACTGGATGTGTCATGGCCGACCACGAAAATCCATGGGTCAACTTGGGGACCCCATGGAGCCACTTTAGTTGGAAAATGACATTAATATCTTTTTATTTAATGCTAAAATAAAAATGTCACAAACATAAGTTGTTTTACTAAAACAATTTTTACATGGGGTTATACAAGTCCTATTTTTGACTATAAATATTAATTGGAAAGCTAAAAATATTTCATACATCATTATATTTTTTTAATAATTTTTAGACATAAATAAATTAAATTATTTATGACACCATGATGATGCGGTGATTACCTCATTATTTAACGATTTTAATAAAATGGAATGATAATGTAAAATCTAAGACCTACAGATGTCCAAAACCTATTGGATGGGTGGATTTCGAACCATTATCACCTTATCCTCAAGACACATAAATATGGGGCCATTAAAATCCGAAACTCATTCTATAATAAAGTAACATTTTCTTACATTCCAAGAGTGCCCCTCCTCTCCTCTTATAAAAGGCCCCCACCTCTACCACCTTACCGACACTTCCAATGCCTTTGGCTCGGCCAACCCCTGCCAATGTTGTCTCTAAACATCCCTATATTACTCCTTGAAGCCTCACATTGAGCAGAAGTCTTCCCAAGGAAGCCTTTGATCTCAAATCTAATAGAGTTACCCGATTTTAAGGTAATGTGTTCACTTGTGTTCTTTTGTTTTATTTTTCTTCTCCAACCCCCTAAAATCTTTTTATTCATTTCTTTTGTAACAACTCCAGTATCTTCAATATACTAGGATGTTGTTATAATAATAATTCTAGCTAAAATTACACACATCCACATCTAATGGTAAAATAACATACTGTTTTTGTGGTTGGTGAATTTCCGCCTCACGGAACGATGACTGTTCAATCTTCTTTTAAACACCTTTAATGGTGGCCATTAAGATGTCACTATATTTATATATGATATATATTATTTTTATGTTTTCCTTATTCTTCTGTATTCTTCATTTTTTGTATAACTTTATGGTTTCCATTGGGGGTAAACGCGATAATTTAATTTTAGGAAGTGCGGACTACCGCCCCCTCAAAGTGATTTGATTAGTTAATGCCATATGTGGGACGTATAAAGGATGGATTTAAAGTTATTATATATGATGTTATACTGAAATTATAATATACCTCTATTTAATTATTATTTTTCTTTCCATTAAAGTATGAGATAGAAATGAAAGTAGCAATCATGCGTATGTACGACTTATCGTCTCCATGGACGGTGCATTTCATTTCTTATCACCAAATGTAATGTACTATATAAGTACATATATATAATGGATATATATGATTTATGTTACATCTAAATGATTAATATAATTCTGGAATTAAAATATACATATCTCTCATTTAGTTTTAATTCCATTAATATGATATAGAAATGAAATTAGCGTTCATGCGTACGTACGACTTACCGTCTCCATGAACGGTGCATTTCATTTCTTACATCTAAATGATTGTGTAATATTATAAATAAATGTATATTATGGATATATATGATATATATGATATCCAAATCATGAATATCATTCTGGATATAATGAATCTTTGACCACACGAACAACATGTAATTGTAAGAATTCCACTTTCGACTTAAGAACCAAATATCGACAAAACAAGCATTATTAACTTAAATGATTACATAATGTTTATAACATGTAAATAAGTGATATAAAAGTAATAATGAACTTGAAAAAGGTTCTTAAGAAAGTATAAAGTAACTCATGTTTATTATTCAGGATGTTAAAGAACGATCGAGTCAAGTCAGACCCAAGGTAAGGGATCCAACCTCTTTCTTTCTTATTAAGTACTCTCTTTTATGTCATTTCTTTTAAGCTCATCTTTCTTATGTTTGAGGATTTTATTTTATATTCCACATACTGTACTTTTATGTTCATATTATGAAAGACCCTATTTGATATCATAAATCTATTTTTGGAAGTTTTAAGTGGTGTCGTTAGGCTGCCGAGTTTTCGTAAGGGATTTTTCATCTCACTTTTATTCCCGTGACATTTATACTACATTTTCCACTATTTACATTGATTGGTGTATGTAATTTCTATTATTATAATTCTTGTGTAATATAATTTCATTTATGGGTATTTACATATTCATTGTATGACCCTTATTCAATGGGGTGTACATTTCGAAAGTTACCCAAGTCGGTAAGGGAACCTTTCACCCTCCTCTTTTTAAAAAACTTCATTTGTTATGTCTTTTAATTTACATCTTATAATGTTAGGATATGTTCTTATATATCCTTATTTATGTAAAGTTTATTTCCAAGTGATGAGACAGCATTCACTTTCTCATCGACTAAATTCCTGAATTTTGAAGTAATTCCGTTAGGCTGTCGAATTTTTACAAGGGAACGTCTTAACCCAATTTCGATTTCTTTGGGTTTAACATGTACTTATTGAAAATGTCATCCTATGAATATGTATGAATGACCAATGATTGTTTCACACATAATATCCACTTATAATTGGTGTATTTATATTTCTCACACATAATTATGTGATAGATTTATCCTTAATTTAAGGATACCATCTTTGTAATGGATTTCATCTCAATTTACATTTCCATTGAGACTTAATTATTGTTATGAACCAATTCACACTTATATGGTGTGTATATTGTCATTTGACATATTATATCATGAATCCCTTTATTCTCATGATATTATAAAGCTTAGATTATATGTTATTCCGAAATTATTTGTATTCAAGAGTCTTTCATTTTGTTAAAAACTCTTTAACAAAAATATCGTTTTAAATGTTTTAAAGATTCATTATTCTAAATATTTATCTTTAATGTCCATGTTTTCAAAATGGTTTTCAGTATTTATTTATACATACATTAATGTTTTAAAATTATAATTCCATTAAATGCTTCAAAGTGGTATGGGACACTTTGATTCAAAAATCTCTTTTAAATGGTTTTTGAAAATGGATTGCTTAATTCAATATCTTGGAATTACTTATTGTGATTCCAAATGAAATGTTTTTATTGAAATGTTTATATTTTCAATATTTTATGTGTAATGATGGTACCTGGACATTTTACGGGTGGTTACGTGATAAACCATATGACGGGTGGTGCCGTGAATACCAGGACGGGTGGTTACGTTATAACCTCCAATGCATTGGGTATGGAAGTCGGTCGTATGTATATTACATTAAGTATGTGTGGAAGGAGACCGTACGGTTATTCCATTTAAGTATGTTTATGTCCCAAGTTACCTTTATATTTTATGTGTTCTTTATATGGGTTTTATGGTAATCTTTTGGTTACAAAAGGGTATGTAATGATATTTTATTCATTGAAGAGTTTTTACTACTTCCTAAAGGTGAAAGGTATTACTTTGATAAAGTATACATGGTTTAATTGTTGTTTTGAAAAACTAAAAGTTTTCATTCTTTATTTATCCCTTGCTGATCTTCTTATGCTCACCCAAAGTTTTTTTGAAATGTTTTTCACAGGACTTAATGTGGAATTGGGTCAAGGATGGGATCAAGGGAAAGTCATGCTATCTAATACATGGAACTCGACATGTTTCTTTTTAAGAGTTTTATTATGGAAATTTAGTAGAAGTGACTACTTTTTAATCTTTTGAGATGTAATAGTTATGTCATAATTCTCTAAAAACTCTAAACCTGAAAAGATCCTCAATGTGAATTATTCATTTAATTCAATATTAAGTAAGGTTCAAGGCTGGGTCCTTATAGTTGAAGTGAATGAGTAGCCTCAAAGATAGTGGGATAATTTTTTTCTTTATATATGGATCATTGTTCAACCTCTGATTCACATTGATCATATCTCATATATTTGTCTTCCGAACTAGACCAAAAAATAATATCTTGAAAATAACCTATTAGTGAATGTTACCCTTCCATTATCCTATATGTATATTTTTGTGCATTTGTCTTCTCAAAATTTATTTTAGTACAAACTCTAAAACCTACACTTCTAACACATCCATGGTAATCCAACCACTTCTAGGCAACTAAAAGTAGTTTTTCTATTAGTATGGTTTCTACCGATTCTACTTTTTAAATGTTATAAATAACATATTAAAATAAATATGGATTTTTCTATAATATTTTTATAAATAATTATAAATTACTATTATTCCATACATAAACATTTCTCTTGTATGAATTTTTTAATTTTCCTCAACTACTTTCCCCTCACTATTTACATGAGCCACATTCCACAACTCAAAACGTGGTATTGAGGTTCCATCAAATTCTAATTCGTCAATATTAATATAAAATAAGTAAAATATATTTTTCATATCCAATTAATCATTTATTTTTTTATTTAAAATACATAAAAATTTCTCCTCTAATGGATCGTACCATATCCTTTCTTTATGATAGGGGTACATTGGTTTTGATGAACATTTTTTATTGTGATTCCTAATTTTTTATTTCATAAATTAGAAAATATAAATAAAATTGGATTAAAATATGATGTTAAAGATCATATTATCGAATTTCTTTTACCTAAAATGATTTTTCATGGAGATGGGTAATGAATGAATTCTATGTTTCTTACATTATAATGAGTTCATAACATACTGATGGGTGGGACTTTACATTCCCCCACAATACTTTTAATATTTAACTTTGTACTAATAGTTTGGAAGCCTCTATATGAATTTATAGTGGCAAATAATACATATCTATTATGAAAATATTCAAATATAAATATACTCTTCCAAGGAATATTGAGAACTAAATAAATATTTCATTATATAATTTTTCAGCAAAATAAAGAAAGTATATCATAACATTAAATTTATTTTTTCGGAAAGTGGTACCATCATTATAGACTGGATGTGTATCCATGAATCTATATCAATCGGAACATCCATCCTTTATTTAAACCTAGAAATACAAATGAACATAAAAATGTTACGGTCAAGAGGTTTTTCATGTTAACTCAATCCATCCTAAAATCATAAAACATTTCCTTTTATATTGATAATTTAATTCAATATATTTATAATTTTTCATTTTTTATTTTGAACATGTTTTTGATCCCCAAATAATTTTGTAGTTTTAGAATCATTAGTTTTTTCTTCCATAGGATTACTTACATCATCACGTGTAGAATAACTGGTCTACATGATTGGTCAAACATTTAATAAAGAATATGTTAATGAAGTAGAGAACATATAATATTATTAGAAAATGTTTATTATATTAAAAGAAATCATTATCATTATTATTGAAATCACTTTTGTTATTTTAATGGCTGAATGTATTTGGATATTTTATCGAGAATCCAAATCCATCTCAGTATACCCATATAACGTTCATGAAACTATCTACATTGGGACCAATATGAACATATTTGGATCTCTCTATAAAGGGGTAAGGTTTAGTTGAATTTTCATCTGAACCTAATATTGTTTTATTCACAAGAAATACAATCCCATGATTATTATTTTCTAGTCTGGAGACATAAAATACTTACACTTCTTTGAGCCCATTATGAATTTCGTGTTCTTCTCCCCACCCACCCTAAGATTCACCTTCATGAAGCCCAATTTTTCAACTGTCAATGAAGTCCAATAATCTACCCATTTTCAATGTAAATGTTTTACAATCAATCTTATATATCCATTAGACAGTAAATCAATATAAAAAATTCACATAATTTTAATATTTTTTCTTGTAATCATATATGTACATCATTTCCACCGCAAGCGTCACTCCAAGAATTATCATCTTACTATATTGATCATATTATATTGTATAGGACTTATAAACATTGATAAAAAAATTAGATATAATATTTTAATTAAGTCCATTGGTTATCCATCGATGTCGTTCGATAATTAAACTCATATTTTCAGATAACTCCATCTAAATATTATCTCAAAACCACCCAATTAACTGTTGATTATGTGTATTTGAGAATCATTCTTCAGCCATTGATAGATTCAAATCACTAAGAATTTCTTTTAGGTATTTATTTTATGGATTAACATATTTAAAATAATGGTGCACTTGCATCTTCTCTATGATGGTGATTATGAAAACATCTCTTTTAGAGAAACCAATTCCCATAAGTCATCAGTTTAGATGAGACATTAGGAGAACCAAGTTTTCAACACCAGATAAGTAATGTATACATAATTCAACTCCTTCTTCAACAATATATCCTGATAAAACACATTCTTTTTTATGACATTAATTATTGACCTACCCTTTCATAAAAACTATATATGGTTCAATGGGGTATATTCATCTATAATGGTCATGAAAACATTGTTTAATCTCTCTAACCACGTGAACCATAAGATAGACAATTATATCATAGAATTATGGGGTTGAGAACTTATCTAATTCACATTATATTTCTAAAAACTCATTATTCGTGATTGGACACTTCATCATGTCTACAACAATAATGCACTTGGAAAATGAAAAGGGTCAGTGTCTAGTTTATATATGTCATGAATTTTTTGGGCAGAATCCAACGTAATGAAACGCGCATAAAATCTAGCTTCAAAACAAGATAGTATGTGATTTTATTCCCAATAACATCATTATAGACATTGAAACTACATTCATTGTATTTTATGATTACCCCTTTAAAAATTTTCTACCATTAAGGCATATTAAAATATAACGGTTTCATGCCTGAATAGAGCCTATCATACAGGAGAAATAAAACTATTTCCCTTACCCTTCATTAGTGTCAACTATTCCATTATCCCCATGTTAATCATGTCCAACCTATCCTTGATTCCATTTTTTCTATGAATATTTACTAATGTGCTCATAACAATATCAATTACATTTTTTATACATGCATTTCATCATGAAAATTTCTGATATACATACAATTCCAATATGACAATTCAATGTAAATTGATCTCATTTTCCAACTTGAATTTTTATGGTTTTTAAAAAATACTTTACTGAAACTAATATCAATATATTTTATATTATCAATTAGTTAATCAAACGTTAGTAGAGATGTTGTTGTAACATTTTTTTCATTACTATAAAATTTATTCATCATAGTTTGATATTTTATCCTCATGGAATAAATATCCAATTTCTCAAATAAATAATAATTGAGTAATGTTTCAACCACACTGAGTGTGTTCATTATTCAAAAATGGGATGCACCAAAATTTCTTTAATTGTATAACCAGAAAAATTTCCATAATTCGGAATGTCATATAACATCCCATACATCAAGGACCTCAATGTGAATTCTTCATTTATATGAGATTCATACATTGTCACACCTTCAACCCACACTATCTTTATATATTCAGTCAATTTATCCAAATAGATATCAATATCATTATCAGTTTGATTTGGTCCAGATATTAGTTGTGACAATACAATGTATTTCTGATTTGTTCAATCAACTGAAGGGTCTATGTTGGTTCTCATTGATTAATTTGTGGTTGGGATGTCATCATATGTAGGTAAATGATGATGATATCCCAAATACTAATATATATTCTCATAATGGGAAATACAAGTTTGTTGTGATGTTGTTCGGTTTAAAAAATGATCCAGTAATGTTCGTGGGGTTACTCAACATTGTGTTCCATGAGTTCGAAGATATGTACATGGTGTTTTTCATCGATGGGGTCCTGTTGTACTCACCATATAAGTAAATGCATGTTGAGAATCTTCATGTCTTGTTTGGGTTATATTCTATGAGAATTTGTTTGGGATGTTTCCAATTGTGTGTTTGGGGCTCGGGGAGTCTATTTCTTGGGGAATATTGTACCCCAACACAAGTAGTTGTGGATCTATTTAAAATATAATCTTTTTTTTGTGGGCATCCGCCAAGATAGTAGTTGAGGTGAAATGTTTCGTCTGTCTTTTAGGATATTATATGGGGTCCATTTACAATTTACCCTTAGTTAGTAATCCTCTAACTTCATTGAACAGAAATGATCAGGAATTCTTTTGGAATGATCAATTTCAAGAAGATTTTTAGTGTCTGAATGAGATGTCTGTTAGTGATGCCATTCTTTGTTTACCAACATAATGAGTTCATTTTGAAGGTTTTTTTGATTCCTTGAGTCATGGGTTGGGCTATGTTCTGATGCTGTAGATTTCAGTCATTTCTTATGGGTCTCGGTTGTTGCATGCCTATGAGCATAACTACAAAACCAAAATTCTCTATTTCTTAGTAGTAGTGTTTTCCCAGAGGTGAGAAGGCATTACCTCATGAGTGAGTGATTTATTGTCCTCACCAATCATAAGATATTGAGCTATATTTTCACCCATTGTGACTTGAACCTTCTTCATTGTTAGGGGATGTTTTTCATAGAGTATTATGAATTGTATATTTCATATAAACTTGTAAAGGGAAATGTTGGGACCAATTCATTGAGAAAAAAGTCACGCCATGATGCAGTGATTGAATGAGGTGATTCATATAGATTAATGGAAGAAAATTCCATATTATGTCTAGATATGAGAGATGTTAGGGGGGAAGAGGTTGTCTCTTTTAGATGATGGTGCATTCATCTCTAGTGGTATAAGTAGAAGAGACACAGTTTGGAGATATTGAGGTGGAGGTCTGGATAAACTGAGTTGTTTGTGGAGATCCCCCTAATGGTTGGTGTGAAGTTGAACAAATCTAAGTGTTGTTTTAGGGAAGAATTTTTGTTCCATTAGAGAGGCATGATATGGACCATAGAGTGTTTCATAGCTCACCCATGAAAGTGCATCCATGCAAGAAAGAGAAGTAATAATCTTTGAGGAGTCAGTTTTTTGTGGCATTGGATGATGCTTTTAGTTGTAGATTTTATGTCTTGATATTTAGACTACTAGAAGGTGAAGGTCGAGCACTGTGTTCTCAGTAGTTTTTTCTAGCCTTTTGATGATCATAAGTAGAAGTTGGAGGACATCTAAATGGACATTCTTACAATTTTATCGTGATATCTGATATTCAATGATGCTATATGGGTGGTGGTGGATCGTTTTATGAAATCATCCCACCTTATAGAAATAAGGGAGTTCAACTTAGTGGATGTTCGATCGAAGTAGTATCTTGAGGATGTGTTGAGACTCCATGGATTCCTAATGAAGATCATTTATGATTGAGATCTTCATTCTACTTCCATCATTTTAAGAGATCCCTAGTATGATTTTGGTTCTTGGTTATGCCGTATCACTTCATATCATCTAAAACATGACTGCCAGATAGAGCAAACCATCCAGACTCTTGAAGACATGTTTCACTCTTATGTCTTAGATATTGGAGGATTGTGGATCTAGAACCAGCCCTTTGTAGAGTTGACACTACCACAAAACAGGGCAAGGGAAGTGATGCCATTTATCAGTGCTAAACAGAAAGCACAGATAAAGGGGTATTCTTTATCAGCACTATCTAAAAGTGCTGAAAAATGTTACATTTATCAACGCGAAAATAAGTGCTATTAAAGGATAATCCTTTATCATCACTTTTTTAGCGCTGATTAAGGTATCTTTTTATCAGCGCTAAAAAAGTGCTGATAAATGAATGTTTTATCAGTGCTTTTATTTTAGCACTGATAAAACATACCATTATCAGTGCTTTTAATGAGTGCTGATAAATGTTCCGTCGGTTTTTATTTAATAACCCTAACAGGCCATCCTCACTCGCACGTGGTCAAGATTTCACGAAAGATGAACCAGGACAGTTACAGCTGTGACATCGTCCTCCTCCTCCTTGTCCTCCTCCTCCTCCGCCTCCTCTTCCTTCCTCCTCCTCGTCCCCCTGATCCTCCACCGCCGCCACCGCCTCCACCCCCATCGCCCGCTGCCACGACCGCGGCTGCCTCTGCCACCTCCACCCCCGCTTCCACGACCGCCACCACCTATTCTTCCGCCTCTACCACCGCCTCTACCGCCTCCTATGCCGCCGTCACCGCCTCTTCCTCTGCCACCACTGCAGCCAACAAGGTGGGTGTGGTTAGATGATTTTCTATGTTGGTTCCTCTATTTTTGGTTTCACTTCAGGAAACATGATCAATGATTTGTTATCTATTTATTTTACCTGTTGAGGTTTAAAATTTTGTTATAGCTAGTACTCTAAGGATTGTGTTTGTATTTTAGAAAAGATTCATCCTGATTTTCCTTAGGTTGAGTGCCAAGAGGCCATGTTAGTATTGAAATATGACGAATGATTCACTGACCTTTAGTCTGTTGCTCCATCTTTGGTTGCTAATTAGATATCCTGGGAAATTTGTTTTATGATGGTCTTCGCTGTGAGATTTAGTTTCATGTGAACATGTTCTATCTTACCATTTATGCAGATGACATGAATCAAGCACCCATCACCGAAGGAAATCTAGGAGAGTCCATGAGAAGTAGTAAAATAGTTTTATCAAGAAGTGTATAAACTATTCATGTAGAGGTAAAAGCATTGTTATAAAATTTTTATCCAATGAAATAGTTTGAAAGCATATTAGGGTAGTGGGAAGCCAGCTCAGGATCATGTTCCATTATAGAGAAATTATTGTGAAAATATTGTTCACAAAAGGCCTCAGTGTTTTTACACCACTTTGAGGTGTCATGCTTATAAAAGATTCATCCACCTACCATGGTTTTCTAGGGGAATGCAACAATAGAGCCTTTGTAGGGGAACATGAATGGAACCAGAGATTGGGTTGGACTCAGACACTACTTTGATAATAGGTAGCTAGAGTCCCATTGGATGTTTTGGTCAAATAAGGGGATGTTGTACCACCATGCAAGAATGACAGTATAAGAAAGAGTATATATCATAGGGAGTCTGGCTCTACCATAGGGTTTAGGGGCTGGTCATATGCATTTTATGTAGTCTACTATGGCTATTGTGGATTCCTGATCATCTACTGTCAATGGTACAATTCTTATATCATCTACAGTTTATTTTATTTTTTATAAAATAGAATCACATAATTTATTTCCAGTGTTTTTTTAAATGTTTTAGGCTTGGAGGTGTAAATCTTGGATAGTGTAATCACTATCTACACACTATTGGTATTGTAGTCCAAGAACATCACATGTTCCAAGGAATGATCTCTAGATATTGGTGGTTATCATTTATTTTTTGAACCACCCCTAGTTTATATAATAATATTTTATATTAGTTCTGTTATGGATTAGTTTGTTTTATAACAATCCAAAATCATTTGTTCCCAGATGAGAGTTAACTTCTTATCTCCAATATAGATAGAGTTATTTTCACTTGCATGAGAGGAATCTTATATCTGGTCATGTAGAACCAATTAAATCTATATTGAATTTTATCATGGCTCATATAGTCAAGCATATTGTAAAAGTTTCTAGAATGTTGTAGGTTTTTTTCACCAATGGTAGTGCATTCTTAGGATGTTTCTACTGATGAGGAATAAAATTTACTTCTTAAAAAAGAGATAAACTTTATAATCTAGTTAGTTTTAGGGGAAAATTCAGTTTCTATCCGAATTTCTAAAATAACACAAATAGAGCATTAGTTGTTTGAATTACAATTTGATGATATAGAATATAATGGTTTAATATGGCATAGTACTTTACCATGGGGTTTTATAGTTCTCTAAAATAGACGGTTGATTAGTATTTATTCTTTTGTTGGACTATTGGAGATTGAACCTGATAGGAGCCATGAATCGGTATCATCATCCATGCATTGATAGTCACATTGATCATCTATGAGGTTCTATGATCTTCTACAAGATATATTTGACATTAGGATACCATTAGACGAGTTGGACATCGATGGACCTACCATGGACTACTTTTAGGAGTAGTAATGGCCTGTATTAATTTTTAGCGATGATATTTGGTTTAACTAATGCATTGCTTGTATTAATCGACTTGATGAATAGGATATTTCAGCCTTTTCTAGATTAGTTTTTAGTAGATTTTTTAAATTAAATATTAGTGTACTCCCAACCCATAGATGATCTTGACCAACATTTTATCATCACCTTGAGTACATTGAGATAACATCATATTGATGACAAGATAACCATATGTAGTATCTAGATTGATAAAGTGCACTTCTTGGTCTATGTCATCTCAGAAGATAGATTACTAGTGGTCCCATAGGATGTTGTAGTTGTGGTAGCATGGTTAAATTCAACAATGTATGTGAAATTGCGATATTTATTGGTTTACTATGTTATTATTTTTACTATATCCATTCTTTCTCACAGCTCGTAGCACAGATGTTATGGATGACCATAAATGGAGTGATGTTTTTTTTCTCGAATTCATATTAGGGATATTTTTAGGTGATTAATGGAAAATTGACCTCTATATCTACCCCCACATTACATATTCTTGGTAAATAATATTATGTGTACTAAATTTCAATAGGAATTAGACTCAAAGTAGTTATGATGAAAGATAATTGGTGGTTATCATTTATTTTCATGCATTGTATTTTGGGGTTTGTGGGATGTGGTAAATGGTGTACTCAGTTTTAGATTATTTTATTCTCATGGGTTTCCCCTATTTTATGTTTTCTTTTCAATTGGAAATCTCCTCTGCTGTGCGCCTCTCCTCTACCACGAATGCTCCTCTGCCGTGTGCCAAACGACACCGTCACGGTGAGTTTTCTCCTGTTACTCATTCGTTTCCTCTTGTTCGAATGTTATTACTGTTTGATATTGATGGTTATAATGTGAAATGTATGGGTTAAATGCCTCTCTGAAAATTGTGGCTATTGGTGGTCCTTGTTTGCGCACTAAATGAATTGAATGATGGTTGGTTCGTGTTGAACATTGGAATATATAAATTAGTAATTTACGTATACTTGAATTATGAATGAACACACCAGGGTGATAAAACTTCTGTGATAACCCCTGAATTAAAAAACAAAATTGAATAATGGATGCTTTGTAAAATCTAAAACATTGATTGTTTGGTTTGTATGGTGTTGCGATTGTGATCCTGATTTTGTTTTTGTATGGTGTTTCTGTTGTTGGAATAATCTTCTGACTCAAACTTGGAATAAGTTTCATTTTAAATGTTACATGTCATGTGAACCTAGGTCACACACAATGTATCTCCATGACATATACTTCCTCATGAAACCATGTACATGCCATGAAATAATGGTAGAACCATATGACATGTGTTTTCCTTCACTCACACCATGTATAGATACCATATAGACTTGATGTGTATAGACTATACACACCTAGTGGTCATATAATGACTACACACCGTTTATTCCACAAAAATGTGATGCATAACTCGTGAGGTGACTCAATATGTATCTAAAGTACACGCCTTTATCTCAATTTTTTTTAAATGTCATTTATTTTCAAAGGCATCATTCAATCACTGTATGACTAACTTGGAATAAATTTGATATATGTCCGATTAAATCAGGTATCTTATACATTCACGATGTTCACCCTACTGGACAAACTATGTATATGGATTTGACACGTGTTTAATGGAATTTGTACCATGATTTGTTTTTATAAAACCCAAGAAATGAGACCTGATTAATTAAAACATAATATTAGGCATGTTTTCGAGATCGGACCCATAAAGATGATGAATATGAATAAAGAATGGATGAATGCCAATTGGATGCCAATAGAGTATGAAGATGGCGTGAAAGAGTTTATCATGTTTGTAGAAGATCATGCATGTGACCCTTCTCAAATACTTTGTCTATGTTTACGCTCTTGTTATTCAAGACAAATTAGTCCAGAGGAGTTGGAAGAACACCTGATCTGTCACGAAATAGATCAATGTTATATATGTTGGAATAAACAGGGGGGAAAAATGAATGTAGGCAGTGACTCGGAGAACACGACATTTCATAGATAATCTGATATGATTAGAAGCGTGAACAATGAAGACGATCATAAGGAGGATGTGATAATAGATTTGAATGATGATGAAGATCATATTGAGGAATTGGCAAGGATAGTTGAATATGAACTTCATGATTGCCCAAAATTTTTTGAAAAGTTAATGAGTTGTGCAAAAACGTCATTGTATGCCGGTTGCACTAAATAAACCGCATTGTCAGCCATATTGAAGCTGTATAATTTGAAAGCAGGAAATGGGTGGTGTGACGCCAGTTTTACAGAACTACTTGCTCTCCTGAATGACATGCTCCCAAAAGATAAATAACACCCAAGCCTAACATATGATGCAAAATGAATGCTACCATCGATGGGTATGATCTCTGAAAGAATACATGCTTTCCCGAAAGACTTTATATTTTTTCTAAAGGACCACAAATCACTTAAAGAATGCCAAATGTGTTGTGCTTCCCGATACAAGAAAGATGATTCTAGTCCTACGAAAGTAGTATGGTACTTTCCAATAATTCCTAGGATTTGAAGCATATATGGAAGTGAAGAGACTGTAGGAAAATTGACATGGCATGTAGATACAAGAATTAATGATTGGAAACTACATCACCCGGAAGACTCTCCTCAGTGAAAGAGAATTGATCACGAGTATCCTGAATTAGGGAATGAGCTGAGAAACCTTCGTCTGACATTATCTACAGATGGGGTGAATCCTTTTGGTTTTCAAAGCAGCAGTCATAGTACATGTCCGATTATGATGGTAAACTATAACATACCACCATGGTTATGAATCAAATGAATATACATCATGTTATCTATGCTTATATCAGGAACAAAACAACTAGGTAATGATATTGATGTATATTTGGCCCCATTGATTGAGGATTTGAAAATATTGTGGGATTCAGGTGTTACGATGTATGATGCATACAAAAATGAACATTTCACTTTGAAAGCTATGTTTTGTGTGATGATAAATGACTTTCCTGTTTGTGGAAATTTTTAAGGATATAGCATTAATGGAACTCAAGGGTGCCCCATTTGCGAACAAGGTACACAATCAATTAGGTTGAAATATTCATTGGGAACCGTGTTTCTAGGACATCGTAGATTTCTACCCCGAAGACATAAGTACCGATTTTGGATGACATCATTCGAAAGAAGTTCAGTAGAACGTACAACACCGTCTCTACTAACAGGTGATCAATTTTTTGAAAAAGAAAAATATTTTGACACTACTTTTGGTAAACCATTTTCGAAAAACATTACGAAAACTGGTTGGAAAAAGAGATCAGTTTTTTTTTGAATTACCATACTGGAATTGTCTGTATGTTAGACATTTTCTTGATGTTATACATGTTCAAAAAAATGTATCTGATAGTGCCATCGGCACGTTGCTAAATGCACCCGAAAAAACAAAGGATGAAATTAAGGCTAGATTGGACATGGTTGAGATGGGAATACGAGAAGAGTTGGTACCAGTGAAGGGTGAAACACGAAAATTTCTTCCTCATGCTGCTTACACTCTTTCAAGGCAGGAGAGATATCAGTTTTGAAATATCTTGAATGACGTAAAGGTTCCAGAGGGGTATTAATCAAATATCAAGAACATAGTGTCAATGGGAGATTTAAAATTAAAGGGTCTGAAATCACATGACTGCCATGTTTTGATGAAAGATCTAATTCCTATAGCTTTATGTTGAATTTTTCCCATGAATGTCCACCATACATTACCGAAGCTCTGTTTTTTCTTCAAAGCTATATGCAGGAAATTTATAGACTCGAAAAAATTGCCAACTATGGAAAGAGAAATTGCTGTCATATTATGTGAATTGGAAATCTTCTTCCTGCCGACATTTTTCGATATGATGGTTCATTTGATGGTTCATTTGGTGAGAGAGATTCGACTATGTGGTCTTGTACATTATAGATGGGCGTACCCCATTGAACGGTATATGAAGATTTTGAAAGGGTTTGTCAAAAACTGAAGTCAGCTAGAGGGTTGTATTACGGAGAAATATATTGTTGAGGAAGCTGATGAATTTTATACCGAATACCTGTCTGGTGTAGAAATAGTTGGCCTACCGAAATATCATCACAATGAGCGGCTTGATGGTGAAGGAATTTCTAGAAGAGAGGTTCTCACAATCAATATTAAAGATCGAGAGTAGGCCCACCTTTACATTTTGTATAACATTTTCGACGTTAACCCTTATGTTCAAACAAAAAAAGAAATTATCAGGATTTTGAATCCTTCTAGGGCTGAAAATGGATATCAGATACACATAATCAACAATTTATAGGATGGTTTCGAGACCATATTTTTAATCCATTATATGAAAACCTAGAGTCAATTTCAGAACGAATTAGATGGCAATCTAGTGGAGCAAGTGTGTACGTATTATCTTACAATGCATATGTAATTAATGGTTATACATTTTATACTAATGAACATGATGAAAATAGTACCATACAGAATAGTTGGGTTACAATTTTGGATGGGGCGATGCATGTTTCCGGTGCTAAGGAAAAAAATACAATTTATGAAAATATGTCATACATTGGAATCATCAAACGAATATGGGAGTTGGATTATACGAAATTCAAAGTTCCAATTTTTCAATGCAAGTGGGTTGATAATAGGAGTGTTGTTAAAATAGATGAAAGATTCATGAAAGTTGATTTCAGTAAGGAAGGGGAGAAATACAAACCATTTATAATGGCATCACAGGCAGTACAAGTATTTTATGTTCTACACCCTGCAAACAGAAATTGGTCAATTGTTCTGTTATCGACCAAAACAACTGAACGGTCATATGAAAGTTCAACAGAGGTTGACCCTTTTATAGGGATTTCACAATCATTTTTCAGTGTTCCCAATTTAGACGACGTTTTGTATATCAGAGGAGACCACAATGAAGTGATTTACATAGTCGATAGTGGAGTCAAATATCTTCAGCCTTTAAAAAAAAGAGAGTACAATAATCAGGTTATTAGTTTATTATAACATACATTGTGTTACGTTATGTTATTATCTATTCTCTGCTATTTTTATGTAATCTAAATTAAATATTAAACCACTTCTGCAGATAATGATTACTACACCTGCTGATGCGCCTAATCCCGAGGAACAAAAGGTCTCTCAACCAGTAGCTGGTGGTCCCACTGCAATGCAATAACAGGTTTCTCAACTAGATATTGGTGGACCCAGTGCAGAGAAACAATAGGTTTCTTAACCGTTTGTTGGTCGTCTTAGTGCTATGGTATGAAAGGATTCTCAACCTGTTTCAGTTGGTCCCATTCCCGATGCTAGCGCTCCGGAGGAAGATATTGATGCTACTTCTGAGGAAATGGTAGTAAATGAAACCCTGAAAGTTCAAAAAAAACAAGAGCGTCGTAGATTGATAGTGTTAGCCAAAATCATTATGGAAAAATAAAATGGCATCAAATTTGAGGTGGGATAGAATAAGCGAGGCCAACATGTTAACCCCAATAGATCCATCTTTAGTAGGTACATTGGAATCATCACTCGGAAACGCGTGCCGATTGATTTATAGTCGTGGAACCATGTTGTCACCAAGCTAAAGACACTAGTGTGGGAATAAATTATGGTAACATTATGATATCATTTTTTTAATTTATTAAAATAAAATAAAATACCAAATAGTTGACTTACTCTTCATCATCCATTGTAGAGTGCATTTATAGTAGATGCATCGATCAAGGAATATGTATTAAGAGTTGCAGGAAGGATTCATAGAGGTTTCCGCACAATTTTAATGAAATATCATCTTAAAGATGCAGAAGGGAAATTCAAGCCGCACCCACCTCCTCTATACACACACTTTATAACCCAAGGAGCATGGGATGTGTTTAGCAATCGTCATGGGGAGCAGACTTTTCAGGTACATTGTGTGGGGTAATATGTTGTTTGAATTTTTCTTGTATTCATCACTCAGATTGAATGTTTTTTATTTAATAAATAGCTACTGAGTGCTGAAAATAAAAAATGTGCAACAGAACCAGTGTAACCTTACCGTAAATCAAGGATAGGGTATGCTGAACTTGAGAAAAAATTGGCACTTCTTTTAAATCTACCATACTACTAGTATGAGACATAAAAAAACACCATAACCAAGTATCTCTATTTATATGCATATTGATGAATTTAAATCGAAAGCCATATCCATCCCATGTCATGTGCTATGGAAGGAGGATCGTGTAAATAAAGAGGGGATACTGATAGATGAAAACAAACAAAAAGTGTGGGAAAATGGGTATGTATGACAGAATATAAATTTTATTTTAGTTAAATTGCTATTACATTACAATAACTACTTATTTTTCTATATTTTCTATCTGACATAGTCACAAGAATCAACAACAACCACACCAGATGCAGACATACTTTCAGTAGCCTTGAAGCAGCCAGAACAGTATGGTCGCGTCAGAGGTGTGGGTTTTGGGGTGACACCCCGAACATATTTTCAAAAACAAAAACAACTGGAGGATAAAAATGAAAAAATGGAAAAGCTGCATAAACAATTATCTATTTTTCAAGATGAATTAAAAAACCGGAGATATATGATAGAAAAATTGATGTGGGAGAGGCAAAGAGAAGAATATAGAGGCGGATAATAGTGTTGAAGATATTCCTCCACTATTAAATGTAACTGATAATATTTGATTTATCTCAAACGTAAGGGAGATAACCCATGGAGGAAGGGGGAAGGAGGAGAGTGCGTGTATGGGATTTTTTTGAGTGGAATGAGAGATATACAAGGGTAACCTGCTTTAATGGTTGATAGTGAAAATTTGTTAATTCCACTCATTAATTAGGTGAATTATTAGGCATAAGGGTAAAATAAAACATTTTCCAGCAATATGGGAATCAATATACACACACTAATAATCCGTATAGTTTCATTGAGTGTCTTACAATCCATTATTCAACCATATAGATATACTTCCCCAAAAACTCATACCTTACACAAGTTCATCACATTATTTGAAAAACTATTAACCGTCAATGTGAGACCATCATAAACTTAGAACCAAACTGTAGGTTTATCTATTCCCCCTCGAATCATTAAATAGACCATGTCCTATTATACATTGGGCCATATGATTATTATAGATGATTATCCCTAACTAAGCACCAATTTTGTTTCTTAGTTATTTTATGTTTTGTTCCTCACTAGTATAATTACATTTAGCAACCCCATTATTTATTTCATTATTGTATTACTAACAAAATATTTGTTTTATTATGTAGTTGAAATCTTTTTCCTCAGTTCGAATGATTTGTCTGGAAACTGCCGCCATGGACGACAATTTTTTAGAGCAGATGGATGCAAAAAGGATGGAACAACATTGTTTTTTAACTGTTTGTTGGATCAGTGTAATTGTAACCAAATTAAAAATTGTTTGAAATGTATATAGTTGTGTGTTTTTTTGTATTCATGATTTCAAGTAAATATATATATCATTTTTGTTCTTCTGTGCTTTATGTGTGGGTGTTGTTTGTGCTATGTGCAGTTTTTGTTTGTGCTCTGTGAAGGTGTTGTAATGTGTGCAGGTGTTGGGCAGGTTCTGTGCAGGTTTTGGTTTGGCATAGGATGTTTGGCCTTTATCAGTGCTAGTTAAGCACTGATAAATGGATAATACATCAGCACTATTTTTAGCACGGATAAAGGTAGTTTTTATCAGCACTCAAAATAGCACTGAAAAAGGTAGTGTTTATCAGCACTATTTTTAGCGCTGATATATTATATATTTATCAGCGCTGAAAATAGCACTGATAAAGGGGCACTTTTATCAGTGCTGATAAAGGGCCACCTAAATCAGTGATTTTTTTAGCGCTGATAAAGGGGACCCCCCTTATCTTCGCCTAGATTAACAAAACCTTTTTAGCACTGTTAATGGTGGTTTTAGCGTTATTATAAGTCATATTTGTAGAAGTGAGATTAAAAAATATTATATACTAAACCATTAGTATTGATCCCTTTAAAGCATTGCCTGGACGACCATTCAGATATATATTTTGATGGACTGGGGTTGGGGATTTGGAAATTGTTGGGATGGTACTAGTAAAAAATATGATTGAGATGGTTTATGTGATTCATGAGAGGAAGAAGGTAAGGTAGGATCCTCAGAAATCTTATTGTGATTGTAGGAGGAGACATCAACATTTTGAATTTTGGAATCATGTGTTCCTGAAGGTGTTTCACCATCATGGAAAGTGAATGTTTGGTCATGGTAGTCGGCTATCTTCAAAGTATTTGGACCTTTTGTAGTGTTCAATCATGTTCAAGCCATTATGTATTGGATAGGTGTTCCCCCAAGATGAAATAGTTACCTGATTTTTTTTCATGTGTCAAAACCTTATCATTATCTTCATGATGTCTATCACATCGTTTAATGTGGTGAGATAAATGATGTCGATGATGTGGCCTTAGAGGACCATAATATAGAGATCATAGACCTCTTGGAGATGTTGTAATGATGGAGTGATAACCCCTTGGTTCATGACTTATGTAGGAACAGTTTTATAGGGTAATTTACCTGGGAATGTGAGTCACAGATACATGCTAAGTATCCTGAGTTGAATGATGTTTAGCTCTACTCTTGTAACATATTTTATTTTGTAGTTTTAGAACCTTTCTAGTTAGGATATGGATTTCTCTTATTTATTATTTTATATTTATTTCTTAAGAGGGGTGTATCCCTCATGAGTGTTTTTTGGAGATGGTTTTGGTTATTGCGTGGTTTTTGGTTTGTTCCTCTACTATGGTGGGGAGCTATTGTGGTGGTGGAATATATAAGAGGTATATTGCGGAGTGGAAAATTGGATGGCCCTTTTATTACCTATTTGAAATGGTTTTGGATACATTAAGAAGATAATTTTTCAATGGTATTTGATGTAAAGGCCTAGATCTATGTGGTTTGACCCTTTTCATGTTCTTAATTCTTGTGGAGCTTGAAGGATGTTCAAATGATGTTTAGAGGAGTTCGAGAGATGCGAATTGGGAGTAGGGAACTTTCTCGGCATGAATGTGGGTTTCACACCATGTATAATATTTTCACTACATGAATGAGTGATTCAATCCTTGTAATTTTTTGTGGTTTGGAAATTAAAATAAAATCAAAATGATACTTGTTTTTGCAGAAACTCACCTAGATGAATTAGATGATGTGTAGGGGATTACACAATGTGTAATTCCCCACTTCTATAATGGTTTATATATTTTATATCAACTCGACCTTATTAAAAACATAGTCTTCAATGGATATCTCTCAACTCTAGGAGACCTAGTGACCCCCTCATTGATTAGGAATTCCATCAACAATGATTGATTCCTAGCTCTCTCCATCGACCCATCATGATTCAGCTTTGATCCGAAGTATGTTCCACCTCTATTTTTTGGTTATTTGATATGTTTCCCCCTAATATATTAATTCCATTCTAGGGAGGATTATCTCCCATATTTTCAATGTGGTTATTATAGGTTATTTTTGGTGCGGAATTTCCACAACATCGTTGATTGGATGCAGTTTTTCTGAGATATGGGAGTAGGGATCGATTGACTGGTATGTTCATATACCAAGAATGATGATGGAATTTTAAGGTAGGGGTATAATTTCATATTTATTTAGATATTTGAAATCATATATATATCATGATTTATCCCCTTCAATCATTATGAAGTTGACTTAATAATTTTATGAACTGAATTAAATAATTTGTATCGATTGCATAACGATGTGGTTACTTTATACTGTGATACCATTTTTCCACTTGTGTTGAGTCAATAAGGTTTCCTTATGACTTTTCCAATCCTCCGTGTTATTAAAATCCCAAAAACTTTATATTAAGGAAAATTATACTTCTATCTGGATTATTTTGTTATGGAAAATTTCCCTTCTCTAAGGATACTTTTATCCTTACCCTGGTCATCATTACCTCATTTTTTAATCACTCAAAACCAAGCTCATTTAATTACTATGTAAAATATTAGAATTATTATCTAAAATATCATAATCATATAGTTCCATGGATATAGAATATTCTTATTTATAGACTCATAATTCTCTGAAATTCAGACTCTAAATTTTCAAAAATTCAATCTTCGAATTCTCAATAATTCAGACTCTGAATTCCCTGAAATTTAGACTCTAATTTATAGGAAATTCAGAACCAGAATTCCTCATAATTAGAAATCCGAATTCTCTAAAATATTACCACAAAATTCCTCAAAATTCAGAATCCTAATTCTTCATAATTCAAACATCGAATTCCATAGAATTCAGACTCTGAATTCAAACTCTAAATTCCTTAGATATCAGACACTTAATTCTCTAGAATTCAGACACCGTATTCCTACAAATTATGACTCCAAATTCTTCATAATTCAGACACTGAAATTATTAAAATTTAAAACCTCAATTATATTAAAGGCGAAATATATATATCCATGTTTTCCAGAATCCCATCGTTTATACATTTAGACTCTAAATTATCTTTTTCCATAGATTCCAGATATTCAGATTCAATAATGCTACTTCATTTTTATTACTCATGATTTTGTAACAATAAAAAAATGTCGTACAATTTTTTTCTATCTAATCATTAGTTGAGTGACATGTGTACAAGTCCCTTTGAGATTCAAGCCAAAATATGATTGTTAGAGGATGGATCTGACTGTTGAAATTTTTCCTACAAATAAAAGTTCAATAAAACAATCATAGAGGGGTTTTTTGTTATAGATATTAATAGATGGGATGCTATGAAGTAATTTTTAGTGGATAGAAATACTCTCAGGCTTTATGTGCTTTATGAACATCTTGTTCAGCCATGAACCTGTTGTTAATCTTTCTTTATGCGAATCTGATTTTCTTACATACAATCAAGGGAATCCTGGTATAGAAAGGTAGAGGTTCCAACTACCATAACGATCAAGGGCTTGTGGGGATAGAAATATAGATTCCAATATTCTTATCAGGGGCTTACCCTGGTGTGGGTAAGACGAAATTTTGTGAAAGTTTAAATCAAGGGACATTTATCCAAGGTTGTTGTATACCCTACTAATTGGGTGAAAATATTTCCTATATGTTACTTTTTTTCATGTTTTTATTTCTACTATATTTTGTTAATGGAAGAAATTACATCCTCATTATACTTTTTTGTACTTCACATAGTGTGATAAATAATATTCTATATGCTTTAATGTAAAATCTTCTTTTATAAATATTTTTCAAAAGATTCATTTTTGGATTCATATTTCCAAACCCTAAGAAAGATGGATTCATAGAACTAAAAAAGGATATGTGAATTTACCTTGATTAGATTTGTTAAAAATATTTTCTATTAAAATTATGAAATGAATGTTTTTTAACTAAGAATTCACCCCTCCTGTAATTGGGCATGTACATAAACTATTTCGATCCAACAATTGGTATGAAAGGAGGTCTCTGAAATATTTATACCTACATATATATTTTCTTGAACAAATTTTCCTTTTTCTAAATTAATCTTGCTTAAATTTTCTTATTCATGTTTGTTTAGATTTTTTATCTCTGCTTATATACATTTAATATCAAAAAAAATTGTAGAGGAGATTTTTACTCATAGAATGGCCGGTATGAATATGGGTTCCCATGACAACTTTATGCATACCAGAACATTAATTTTTTATGTTATTGATTATGAGTCCTAGAGAGATAGAAAGAAGACTTTTTTTATTAACTCTAGCATAGAGAAATTTGTCATGATTATTGGACATTACAAAAATCCAGACAAGGAAATTAAAACCTTCACCAACCAAGAAAAATCCGAATATCAACTAAATTACAAGGTAATCAAGTCTTTGTTTTGTTCTATGACCCAAAATATAGTGAGTAGAATATATTCATGTCAAGATTCCAACTATATATGGAAGAAGCAAGAAGTTTCACCTTTTGGAACTTCTATGGTGATGAAAACATGAAGACCTATGTCATGAGTTGAATACTATGGATTATTTTGTCCCTATGGAGAACATTTTTGAAATGTACAATAATGATTTGTGACCACAACCAATTATCATCCATCAATGGGAGGGAAAAGTATTTATGATGATGTTCATGTGGATACGATATTTGATATCATTCCAAGTGTGTGGGATTAGAAAATAAAATCTATTTATATGAACATAAAAGTATCTAATATAAAATTTGATGAGTTATTTGGAACTTTTCTTCTTCATGATACCAGAATAAAGAAAGTTTCTGATTTCAAAAAAAAGGTAATGAATGTGTAGCTTTCACTTATACATCTACATCCAAGACTCTAGAAAGGGTAACTAGATCTAAATATAAGAAAACTGTTTTCATATATGAATCCAGTGAAAGCAATTATTCATAAAATCAATTATCCATTCTTTCTCGAAGATTGAACAAGATTGTGTGAAATAAAGACATTCAAAAAATGTTATACAAATAAATATAGAAAGGGAAAAAAATTATTTTGAATTAACCTATAATGAATGTAAAAGTGTTGGATATATCAGACTTGATTGTTATAGGCTTAAAAGAAATGAAAGGAAGGAATATAATCCTGAAACAAACTGAATGATGTATTATAAGACTAAGGATATGAAATTCAAGAATGAAAATGACACATGGAGTGCCAGTGGTGGTGATTATTCAGATGAAACTTCATATTTTGAATCTTCTTATTAGAAAAATATTGGTCTTATAGCTAGAGTACCTATTGAAAATCATTTTATTTTTTCTAAGGTACACAATGCTGAATCCATAACCAATATTTTAATAAATGAAAATTTTCCCAATAAAGAATATTATGAATCTTCAGATGAAGAAACCTCTTCATCATAATATAATATGTTACCTTTACTTGATGAAGTATAAAAATTTTATAAACTACATAATAATGAAAATTTTACGATAAAAAAGAAGTTGGAGAAGTCAAATTCTAGAATTTCTATTTTAACAAAAGAAGTATCAGATCTTTCTAAGGATCTTGATCAGAAATATTTTGATTTTGAAAGTGTTTCTAAAATACTTAAGGAGGTTAATTCCAAGAAGGATAAACACTTTAGTAGTATTGAAGAGGTTATTTCTAATAAAAATATTTTATAGGCTAAATCATGTTCTAAATCTAAAAACCATGAGGATAATAATTTATTCATTAGACTAAAATATGAAAAAATTTCATTAAATAATCATTCATCAAACATTACATTAAGAGGAAAATAATTTTATAAAATGTATTCAGAACTGTATCCTCTAACGAATAGTTCTATATTTTGTTATACTAAATCTAAAAATGTTTTTATTAATAATTATGTTGTTCCCATAAGTGCTATATAATATACTAAATGTCAATATGATGGGCATTGAGTGAAATTTTTTTCATTAAATAAAATCCAATATTTTGGTTTTCATAAAGCTTATTCTTCCAAGAAAATGTGGGTTACTAATGTTTTACATTCCCAAATTTCCATATCCATGAAATTTTGGATTCTGAAAGTCTAACATTATAGTTTTGGAAAATAATGAAAGTACCAACAACAATACATGGTACATGGATATCGGATGTCCCCGACATGTAACTGGAAGATAAACTTCTTTGAAAAAAATATCATGAAAAAAGGAGGAAAAGTAACAATTATAGATAATTCCCTGAGAGAAATTGTTGGTATATGAAAGATTATATTTCTGGAAAAAACATTAATTTCTAATGTTTTATTTGTTAATGGTCTTAAGAACCACATCAATAACATAAGGAAATTATGTAATAATGGCTACCTTGTGAAATTTAGGAATGAAAATTTCTTAGTAAAAAATTATAAGGAAGATCTTATTATTTCATCCCATAGGCAATAGAATGTATAAAAACTAAACATAAAAGCCCTAAGGAGAAAAGATATACCTTTCATTAGTGCATTAGAAGATCAATCTAAGATATGGCATTGAAGGTTAAGACAAGGTTCCCTTAGGAACCTTTGAAAACTCTCAATGAGAATACATGTTAAGGATCTACCAGAGCAGAGATTTGATTCATACAATGCTTGTGATCCTTGTCCATAAGGTGAGAAACATAAATCAAGTTTTAAATTAATCGGTGATGTCTCAACTTCTGATGCATTATAATTAGTGAATATTGAGCTTTTTCATCCAACATAAATTGGAAGTATTTACAGAAAATAATATTTATTTGTTTTAGTTGATGATTATACTAAATTTAGATGGATATATTTTCTAGAAATGAAATATTAAGCTTTTTATTATATCAAAACTTTTATATCCCATGTTAATAAAGAGGAAAAACAAATTTTGAAAACTATTCATTATTATCATGGAGGGGAATTATAAAATTCAGATTTTGAAACATTTTTTAGTAAGAAAGGCATTACTCATAACTTCTCAACCATAAGAAATCCTCAAAAGAACGGTTTTTTATAAGAAATTGAATTCTTCAAAGGATAACTAGAGTCGTGTAGAGGGAATATTCTATTACTAAACACATTTGGGCAGAAGCTATTAGTAATGCTTGTTATACTATAAATCCTTCTTTAATCAGACATTTTCCTAACAAAACACCTTATGAATTGTGGACTTGTCGAGAACCTAGACTTCATTACTTCAAATTATTTTGTTGAAATGTATTCATTCTGAATATTAATGATAAAATACATAAATTTTCACCCAAATCAAATGACGGAATTTTCCTAGGCTATTCCACTACTTCTAAGGCTTATACGATTTTTAATAAAAACACTTGTACTGTTGAAGAAATATTGCATATCAAATAGGATGAAACTATTCATTTTGTTTTTAAACAACCCCAACCTATATCCTTGTATGTATCTTTGAAAATTGATTATCAAACATTGGTAGAATATTCTTCTGATAAGGAAAATGGTCAAGAAAATATTTTTGAATCATTTACCCAATAATATATTCTACAATATGTTGCTGAACATGTTTTAAAAAATCCAATGAAGTTGTTTCTTAAGAACCATCCCAGTGATAGTATAATGGGTGATTTAAATAAACCTGTAAGGACTAGAAGTTCCTTTTGAAATGAAGTAGACCATCTTTAATTCCATTCGCAATTAGAACCAAGAAAACACTGATGACACTTTAGGGGATGATGATTGGATTAAATCCATGAAAAATGATGTAAATGAATTAGAAAGGAACAAGTATAGACATTGGTAGAAAGACCTATGAAAACAATTGTAATTAGAGTAAAATGGGTATTTGAAAATAATTATAATTAAAATGGAAACATAGTATGAAATTAAGATAGATTAGTTATTAAAGGCTATAATCAACAAGGAGGAATAAAATATAAAGAATACTATGCTCCAGTAGCTATACTTGAATCGATTCATATTCTACATTATTTTGGAGAATTATTTTATTTGTAGATTTTTCAAATGGATGCGAAGTGTGATTTTTGTAATTGATATGTTCAAGAGGAAGTTTATGTTTAACATCTTTCAGGTTTTGAAGACACAAAACATCCTGAACATGTTTTCAAAAATACCAATGCATTATATGGACTTAAACAAGCCCTTGGAGCCTAGAATGATTGAATTACGTGATTTTTGATACAAAAATATTGTGTTTAGGGAACTGTTGATCCAAATATTTTTATAAAGACTGATAAGAATGAATTTTATATTGTTTAAATAAATGTTTATGAAATTATATTCAGTTCAACTCAACAATTTTTAACAGATTAATTTTAGAATCTCATGAAATCAGAGTTTGAAATGAGTGTGATGGGTAAGTTATCATTTTTCCTAGATTTAAAGATTTCTCATTAAACATAAAGAACATATATATCAAAACATAATTATAATAAATATATTCTTAAAAAGTATGTATATGACAATTCTAAAATTTTATGCACTGCAATTGGTACCTCAAATTCTATTGATCTTATTGGATATGGGAATCCAGTAAATCAAACATCAAATAGTTATATGACAGGAAGATTACTATACTAGAAAACTAGTCATTCAGACTTAATGTTTTTAGTATTCATATGTGAAAGATATCAATATAATATAATGGAATCTCATATTAAAGTAGTAAAATTATTTTATTTTTTCAAAGGAAACATGGATTTAAGTCATTTCTATACTTGTAGAAAAGATATTGTTTTAAAAAAAATTCAGATGCTGCATTTGGTTAATGCAGAGTGGATTGAAAGAGTACATCGAGAACCATTCAATTCATAGGAGATGTTTTAGATTTTCAGTCATGTAAAAAGAAACACTTAGTATCACTTTCCACTACTGAAGAAGAATATGTAGTAGTTTGATGTTGATGCGCCCAAGTGTTGTGGATGGAACACACAGTCACAGACTATGGAGTGCATTTTACCGAAAGAAAGATATTGTGAGATTACACTAGTTCTATCACTCTATTAAAAAACCATGCACATCAATCTCGGTCAAAACAAATAGATATTAGGCATCACTTACGTATATATAACTCATTTAAAGTAGATAACATTCTTGAATTTATCGAAACTCAATATCAAATTGATAATATTTTTACAAAACCGTTATCCTCCGATTTATTTGAATACATTAAACAATATTTAATAAATTTAACCATAATAAAATATTCTATATTAATTTTTTTTTGAAACCTATCTCCTTAAATTATGTAACACCTTCTCATTGGGAGACTACATTTTCTTATTAATAAAAATTACATTCCTTAACAAAAATTTTATAACATAATTTTTTTCTTTAATAAATTTTTTCATAACAATTCTTTTTCAAAACTCAATATTCTAGAACCCAAATTTTTCCTAACATAATAAAATATTCTGGAATCTAAAGTTCTCTAAGAGAAATATTCTTTATTTTTGAAATTTTTTCAAAGAAATCCAAACGGTATGTTTTCATAATCAAATATTCATAATTGAATTGTTTAAATGTTGTTATTTAATAGAAATTTTATTAGATTCACTTTACTTAAATCCAAAATTTCCTTAAAACGTCAATAGATCAGAACCTACCAAATCCATCATCAGATTTTATATCAACCGTCAGATCAGATTGTGCTTATTTTAACTGCCAGATCAAATCAGAAATTCAAACTATCGCTTCGATGCATATAAAAATCCCCTATTTACATGACCTACATCAGTTTTCAAGGATTTTTATGTCGATTATTTTCATTTATTCAAAATTATCATTCCGGTTTTCCACGTTTTTTAGACTCTAGATGTCGTTGGAAGCCTCCTAAAAAACAGATGTCTTCATCTAAGGAAATCAAGGTTTAGTAAATCTACAAATAATTGTTTGTTGACATAATGTACTTTACGAAATAAAATTCATTGATTATGAAAAATATTAAGCTAAATAGATGGGATTGTTTTCTTGTAGCCTAGTCAAAAACTCAGGAACCCGTTTATCCTAACATACTTATATAATTCTATGAAATAGTACATTTTTATATAGAAGGTGGAAGTGAGATTTTTTTCTTCAAAATCTATTGGAAAACATATTCTCTATCCTTTAACGTGGTAGAAAATATTCGTGGAGATATGTATTAAGGTTAATCAATTTTTTGTACTCACAAACTACCAGATCAATCTAGATGTTTTATGATGGAAAAAGAGTGCCTTGTACTCATAGGATTAAAATTACTGAATATTAACAATCTCTCAACAAATGTCATGTTTTTAGAATTATGGGTACATGAATTTATTATTCTGAGAGATGGAGACCATACCTCCTTAAATAAAAGTGACATCATTATTTTGGATTTTCTGGTTAACCTGAGGAAGATAATCTTGTGATGAATATCCATCTAAAAATAAACAATTTAAATAATGGAACTCCAAAATAATAGATCATAAAGTATTCAACAATTGATTCTATGATCATAGTGTTGTGATTAGAATCGTTCAAAATTCCCTACAGAACTTAACCAATAAATTTCAAGATCATTCTATTAGGTGATGATACCTTAAAAATATTGAAAGTTGGATTTGATATGAAGTAAAATGAATTTTATAATATTTTGGAAAGTATGGTAGAATCTCTATAATTGAAATTGGATGTATGATATACTTCCATGAAATATTAGATGAAGATAAAAGGAAAAAAACTAGATATAAAAAAGAATCCTACAGTTCCTGAAACTCAATTATCCCCACTAAGGCCAAAAACAAAAAAGACATTCACATATGAAGTGGTAGAGAAATGATGTGAAAACAAGAAGAAGAAGAAATAAGGAGATCAAGTTTTTTACCTCGATCATCCTGAGGCAATGTGTGTGAATATTCCAGTGGCTGAAGAGTATAAAATGTGATAAAAATAATAGAATCTCAAAAAGAAAATTTCAGAAGCCGAGTTATTTTAAGGACATATCAAGGATACTAAGATGGTATCTGAAATTTTATAGGTTCTAGAAAAATTTCTCCAACAACCAGTACCTATAGATACTCTGGTAATAAAATTCACAATTCTGGAACCTGATGGGGAAGAAGGAGTATTTCAAGAAGAATGATAAGTGGAATAAAAATACGAGGGCAGAGTTATTATAATGAATGTGAAAGAATATCCGGATAAAGAAAGTCATTCTAACAAGATGTTGATACAGACGTCCCTGGTCGATTCAACCCATCATATTTCTCATGGAAAATAGGATTATGGATTGGAAGAGGTTAACAAATGTACCGATGATGAAATTAAAAATCATGACTTCATCCAAAATGATGGTCTTTATGGAGATGCTAAAAATGAACCGGTTGATGAAGAAAAAATTTTCTATCTTTTAGATAGTGAGCATGAATCTCCACTGGCTACAGAGACTATCTCTAAATTAGAAAAAGAAAATTAGTTGCTAGATAATACACTTATGAAGGATATGGTGGATAATAAAGATGTTTGTGATTCATCCTAGAGGAAAGTTTAAGAGAAAGAAGAATAATCTTCTCCTTCAAGCGCATCAGATTCTAAATCTTCTTCCATGCGTCACAATTTCGTAGCATAGTCTTCAATTAAGATAATGAACACCATTCCCTAGTTTCCTATTACCAATATGAGATTAAAAATGCTTCAACAATATTTTAATCTTTTATCAAATCTGTAAGCATGCTCGTAGAAAAATTCATCAAGCATGAGGAATATTTATAAAATTTAATTATGGGATATTATTTCAATAGAGATCATGTAAAGAAATTACAATGTGTTCTAAAAATATTGAAGACTAGAAAATTCATTATGACATCCAAGATTCAATAGAATATTCTTTTGTTAAATTAGATGATAGAATAAAAAATATGTCAATGTGTTTTATAGAGAAGTTGACCCTTGAACAAGTATCCCAGAATAAATAGAATAAATATATGAATGGGAAGTTGAATGAAGTGGACATAAATTTAATGAGCGAAATGGAAATCAAGTTAGAGTTTAATGAAATGTTCGATCAGTAAAAATAAGTAGTGAAGTCTCAAGTAGAATTCCTTAAATATCAAGATAAAAACTCAAGGCTCTAGAAAATAAAATATCGGATCAACAACAGCTGATCCATAAGTTTTAGGAAGATCATAAGGAGCTCATGAATTTGAATTCATCCTTAAGGAAGATCATTTTGAATGAAAATAAGGATGCATGATTTTCATGTCATTCTGGTATATTGTTGTATTTTCTTCCTCCATCAGTTTTTCGAATCATAATAAAAAATTTGGGTTTCCTTAATTAGTTAGGTTTTTTATAGATATAATCTTTCAAGAACAATTTTTTCATTCTCTCTATTTCTATTTGAAAATCTAAATGGGGGAGAAAATAATGACAAAAATGACACTAATTATAAATTAATAGAATGCCTTATGTAAGGGGGAGTTTACTTAATGAATACTTTATTTAGCAAGAAATGGAAAAATATCTATAAAGAAGTCCGGAATAAGATCCTTAGGGATTTTAAAAACAAGAGGGTGTTAGTCATTTTCATCATGATTCATTACTAATGAGAGATAATTATTTCTTTTACAAAGTTCATAATGAAAATTATTGTCCCTTATATTATTTTTTAAAGGTCATTTGTGCTTTCGAAAAATGGGAGATTGTTGATTCAATAATGATTCCTTATGACTGTTCCATACCTTTATGTTTTGAAAATAACAAACACTTCATGTTAAGGTTGGTTGTCCTTATCAAAGGATTATTTTCTTAAGGAAAATTTCCCTTCTCTAAGGAATTTTTTCCCTTACCCTGGTTTTCACTACCTCATTTTATAATCTCCCAAACCCAATCTCATTTTATTAATATCACAAAAATTTAGATTCTTATCTAAAACCTTGTAATCGTATAGTTCGAAGGTTATAGAGACTTTGGTTTTTAGACTCCGAATTCTATGAAATTCGGATTTTGAATTCTCTGAAATTCAGGCTCTGGATTCTATAAAATTCAGACTCAAACATTCTCTAAAATTCAAACTCCTAATTTTTAAAAATTTAGACTCCGAATTGGTGAAAGATTCAGAATTCTAATTACTCATAATTTTGACTCCGAATTCCTTATAATTCGGACTTTGAATTCCTCAGAATTTGGACAAATAATTCTTTAGAATTTAAACTCTGAATTCTTATGAATTCAGACTCTGAATCCCCATGAATTCATACACTGAATACCTTATAATTTGAACTCCAAATTCCTCAAAAATTCTGACTCTGAATTCCTTCAAATTTCGACTATGAATTTCATATAATTCGGACTCCAAATTATTCATCATTCATACTCCCAATTCATTAGAATCCAGTCTCAAAATTCTTTGTAAGATAGAATCTGAATAAACATGTTTTCTAGATTCCAATTTTTTATTCATTTAGACTTAAAATTTTATTTTTTTCTTTGATACAAGATATTCATATTTACATAATCTACATAATTTTTCTTACACATAATTTTGTAACAATAAAATTATGTCATAGAATTTTTCTCTAACTAATCATTGGTTGAGTGACACACGTACAGGTACCTCGGTGATTTAAGAAAAAATATGACCATTGGGGGAGGGAGCTTGCTGTTGAAATCTTTCCTATACATAGGTGATCATTCTAATGATCTTAGAGATTTGTTTATTTCTAGATATTACATTCTAGGATGTTATGAAGTTATTTACAGATTTAGAATGAATATCATGATTTCTGCATTTCATGAACGACATGTTTAGCCATGAACTTTTTTCCCAGATTTCTTTTGTGAAACATTGATTGTTTCTGATTACAATTGAGGGATTTAGGGGATAAGAAGAGAGAGGTGCCAACTACTGTAAATATCAAGGTCTTGGGGGTATTTCAGGACAGATTCAGATATTCCAATCAAGGGATTACTGAGGTGTGGGTATGATAGACTTTCTTGTATGTATAAATCATGGAAACATTATCCAAGGGTGTTGGTTACCCTACACTTTGGTTGAAAAGTTTTACTACTTGTTACATTTTTTGTTTCATATTTTATTTCCTCTGTATTTTAATAAGGGAAAAATTATATCTTTATTATATTTTATTGTACATTAATTACTCAAATAAATACGATTATAGACCCATTAAGTTAGAATCCTCCTATAAGAAAATTGTTCATCTGCTTCATTTCCAGATTCATATTTTTGGACAGTAAGAAGTTTTGTTTCATAGAACTAAAATTGGATCTATGAATTTACCTTTTATAACATTGTTAAACACAATTTTCCTTTAGTTCAAAAAATCACGTTTTTAAACTTACAATTTACCCCCTCTTGTAATTGAGAATCTACACACAATATTTATATCATACAAATTTAATTTTTAGATAGTTTTATATCTAATCTTTCTTAGGTTTATCTTGTTGTTATTGAAGGAATTGTTAAAAAAAGAAATGAAAATTTTAATTATTTAACGAATTAGATAATTTATCTAAGAGGCTTGTTTAATAAATCTGGTTATTTTTTTAAAATTTTATGACTATCAAATTGATGCAGATATGCATGTTTAATTCAATTTTTTAATATAACTGAAGCATTTTGATAATTATTGATAAGAGACTTAAATTCCTACTAGATTAGTTATTTAATTAAGTAGTGATAAATTTTCATAGCTTATTGCTTATGATTCTCACAGTTGGAACAGATGAATAATAAATTGGTTAATTTAATATTGAAAAAACCATGTTTCAGGATAAAATATAATATCTTTATTAGGTTTGAGTTTCATGTTTTATTGTAGAGGATGAGTGCATTTTTATTTGAAGCCATGATAGATCATTTTTGTGAAGTACAAATGCCTTGTTTTAGGGACAAGATCTTGGTTTCTTGTTTTTTTCCTAGTATTTGTGATGTTTTGTAAGCCTGGGATGGATGATCCTAGAGGGTTGTTATGGTATATGGGTGGGGATTCCCAGTTTGTTTTGGTTTGTAGGGGCATAGAGTTCTGGATGTTAAATGATCATAGGATGGGTGAGCATAGTGATATTTTGTAGTATGTGGGTTGGGGAGGAATGGTTTTTTGTGGTATTAGTTAGTTCCTAGAGTGGTGAGATGTATTTTTATATGCTGGTGGGTGTTCGGGAGGTCATCAAATGAGATGTAATTGGTTGAATCTGCGTTTTCCTTTTTTTATGAAAGTGGGATGCTTGTTTGAATATGTATTTTGTTTATCTAATTTCTTTCCCCCACTACTTAAGGCAGATGGATGATTTTAGGATACTCTTTTTATTTGAGATAAAAATACACTTATGGTAGGCCACATACTTTCTGTGATTATCCTATCGTGGTAGGATGATGTTACTCTCCTGCTATAGGTGGAGACGACTCTATGAGTAGTTCATCTTCTCACTATGTTTATCCCCTTGTGTTTGGGGAGTATTGAATTTTTTTCTTATTGTACTTGTTGATATGGAAATATATGTACATAAATAAAAAAAATAAATTTTTAACCCCAGTGGTTGGATCTTGCGGTGAAGCAATGAAAAGGTTGAAAATATGAGAAACTATGGACACATTTTTCATATTCATTAGTGGAATGGGTCTTTTATAAAATTATAGTGAAAATTAATGAGGAATTTTTAAAGGTTAATTAATTGTTAAATAAATAATCAAAATAATTTTAAACTGATAAAAGATGAAAACATAACTTAATGTATCTTTTTAAATGGTTTTGTGCTTACAGAATATGTCGTCTTAGTAGAGAAAGATATGAGTTTGAGAGACGATAGAATCAGTTGAATATGAAAATAAATTATTCCCTTAAGATTTTTGTGATTTATATTATATCATTTACATTTTTTGGTTTCTATACACTACTCCACCCTTTCATTTAGGGAATCAGACACCTCGATGAATCTGATCTCTAAGGGGTGTTTTCCCTAACATCCTGGTGGGAGGACGGATGAATGACTACCCTCATGTAACAACTCTCTTATCTTAGTAGTTCCATGTAATGCTATTCATGATAGTCGTTACTCAATATATATTTTTGTATAGGGATTTAATTGCTTTCTTTTATTTCAATCACATATATTCGGGATATAGTTTCTTCTTAGCTACTATTAGTAAAACGTGTATAGGATATAATGGATCAATATAAAACATTCAATGTATAATACTTGTTTTGGGGGATATGGTCGATTCCAGAAACAAATTTTTTTCCATGGTTAATTGGATGTGGTGGTGTGATGCATGAGGTTAACATTGACACATGATGTCTGTCTTGTGCTGCTTTATCTAGGTGTCTGTGGGCTTTCCTTTTTGAAAGGAGATGCTCAGGACATACGACATTGGGGAAAATTGTTAGAAAAGTAGGGAAATGGTTGTGAGTGACATATGATATTATTTATTATATAATAATATTTTTTCTAAAAATAGTTTAGAGTAGCTATGGTGAGCCCTGGAACTTACTATACATATTTAGGTGATGTTCTTATTTCACAAGTTTTTCTTTATGCTTTATATGCTTTCATTACATTTACATGAGAGTCTCTACGGAAGATCATATTGAGTATACTATTATACTCACCCAACATTAGTATATTATATTTTTCTTGTCATTTTTAGATGTTTTGAGATCAAATTGGTTACTACTAGCTAGTGGTTTGTAGGACAAATCCGAGATTTTTGGTCACTGATGTGTTTGATTTCTTTTGGTAATTTCAATTTTTCATTCAGTTGAAGTAGTTCATAATTGAAATTACATTTTTGTACATGGGTTTCATTTATATTGTAGTATGAGAAGGGGTTGGTTGGTGTTAATATTATATTTTCATCCTTCATGTGTTACTCATAGAGGTAAATCCCTCCCATATTCATTTTTATTTTACCATCGGTGATTATCGCAATCTTGGGTCCTACTATAGGCAGGGCTTGTGGGTCACTATCTCACTTCTCCCATTTTCAGCCGAGGAGGAGTACACATTGTGGTGAGGGGTTTGTAACAAGATAATATGTTGTGGTACATGGTTGTATTTTTAGGATTTCTCCACAATTATACCTCCATGTTAACTCACCTCTCCCCAATTAAGTGTTATTCCATAATGGTAACCATTTTTATGTTCATCAAAAAACACCATGGTACATATATATTTTCCATTTTTTAGCAATACCGATAGTCCACATAGATTTTTTCACTTAATGATCCTGGATTCGTACTAATGGGTCATGATTGTATATTTTGGATCAAACATTCTTGGGAAACACTTTTAATGGTTAGGTTATTCAACGGTGTGTCTGAGACTGTGTGTTAACAACTATTTTGAGCTTCTTCTACACACTAGATTATGGGGGCCACTTTATCTGTCTTGGGAGTTCATAAATTTTCCTTTTTAGAGATATTATTATAACACATTATTTATGTATTCCTATAATTTTTTTAATTATTGTAGACTTTGTTAATCTATAGGGAGTTTCTCTAAAATGAATTAACTTACCCAAAAAACCCATGTAAAATTTTAAGATATTTTATAGTCGGGACATTGACTTCTTAGAACCATTTAAAAATTTATTTGAATTTATTTATATGATTATATATTTATTTTGAATATTAATTGGTGAAATCAAAGCAATATCGAATATAAGACTCTCTAGTGGTTACTAAATTCATGATATCTGAATTTTTTTGTGGGTTTGGACTGTCAGGGGTTATCATTAGCGAATAGAAATATAATTTATTTAACAAAAATATTAAAAATTAATCAATATGTATATGGGTGTCAATATAATATCCATTGAATGTTATACTGGATTAATATAAAAACTCTTTTTTATATTTGAATGTTAATAGAATGTTGAAATATATATATGACTTAATAGGAATAATTTCAGTAAGAATTTAATAATTAAAAATTTACTTATCATACATATTATAAATTCCCCATAAAAATGTCACCAAATAGAATAATCATTTAAAAAAATTACATCATATTAGAGGTTGTGTAACACACCATGAATTTAAATTATTTTTACCATTAGAATGTGCTCAACTTCATTCCTCAAAAGCAAGATAAAAAATGGATAATGAAGCATTATATAAAAATTAAATTATATTCATATAAATGTTAGGAATATTTTCAGGTGACCAAAATATGAGATTTGTATATAAATAAAATTAAATCATATTATTAAATGTAATTTGTTGCTGAACAAATTAGTTACCCTAGATAAATATGTAATATGATAGAAATATGATTTTTAATGTAACCTTTATATGAATTTGTTGTTTATGTGTTTTAATTAAGGAAACTAAATATATTATTTATAAAATACATTTTTTATATGAAAAAATATTATACCCATTTTTATTATAAATTTATACGAAATAATAAAAATAGTATTCAATATTTTAGAAAAGTTATTTTCCTTTGAAAAAGGTTTTAAATATATAATAATTTTTTTTTAAAATATAAATTAAAATATTTTGGAATTTAAATTATAAAATATAAATTTAATTTTTAGATTCTATATTTATGTAAGATATTATTAAGAGATTTTGGGATTATTATTTAATATATTATTTTTAGGTGAATATTAAAAATTGAATTTTTTCCTTTAAATATAAATTTTATGAAATTAATATTATTTAAAAACACAAATAAGTTAATATCACCTTTTAATTGAACAAAATTATATTTATGGATTATATATTAAATCTAAAAATACTATTAATGATATAGAAAACCAATGAACAACATTTTAAGAACATAATTAATATAATAAAATAAATGGAACTATTTTTAATCTTTTCTTGTAATTAAATATTATTTCTGTAAAATTGTGTTTCTAATTAATTTTAATTGTTAAGAAAATTGTTTTATTCATTATAAAACAATGTACTAAGAAAAATAAAAAATAAATCAATAATTATACTACAAATTAAATCTATGGTAAAAATACACTTTTTTAATTAATGAGTTGTTACAGGTAACATGGTTTTATATTAGAAATTGATTATTAAAAATATAAATTATTTAAAATAATATGTATTTCATATATTTATTTGTTGTTTACTAATTAAATAAAAATATACAATTTATTTTTATGCATTGAAATTAAATTACATAGGTAAATAGTTGTTACCTTGATAAAAAATGGTGGAAGTTAATATTCAAAGGGAAATAGACCTTATAATAATTATTATAAGTTCGAGGAAAATGAATTATTAATGTATTATAAACCATTTCTCATGCCATAGTCATTTATTTTATGTTAGTATTTCATATTGGCATGTAAAACATTATCCCTCTTTATATAATGTTTGAAAAATTATAGAAATGTCATTTTCAACGGTTCACAAATTAGCCTATCACCACCCCTTCATAATGAAAAAATGAATATTATTTCTAACTTAAACTATTAAAATTTTCATTCCATTATTATCCTATTAAATTTTATTATTCCAATGGTCATAAGATTTTGTCCTAAGACACCCATTTTAAATGAGTCTTCCATGGGAAAAGAAAATTCCTCATCCTGAGAACTCATTTTTATAACATATTTTTATTTCTATCTAAATTTTATCAATTATAGTTTTTTATTTCCTATTTTTTTGTCTTAATTGTTATTTTTATAATTTATCATTTTCTTTTAATAGAATAAAAATTAAACCACATTTCCCCTTTTATATTAGAAATGAAGTTAACATTCGTGAATTGAGTGGACTATTACCTCTATGAAGTGATAGCTCTTATTTATCATGAACAACTCCTTCTGTTGATTATAATGGTGAAATTGAAGAATAAAGGTGAAATATACATTATTATTTTTATTATAATGTGGTAAATAGTATTTTATTTTTTCCCCCCAATTCGTTGATAAATGAAAACATTAATTATACATTCTGTTGATTACCACCTCCGTGAAGTAATGTATCTCATTTTAAATTATGTATTTTATTATCATAAAACCTATTAAAAAACATTTCACCTTTAAATTACCTATATATTTTCATTTTTATTCTATTGTAATTATATTATGACTAAAAATCGTCTTTCTTAATTATAATCATCAATTAATTATAGTTTGTTCATGTTTTGGTTGAATAAATAGCCCAGTTCAACAATGCCATAAAATAATATCATGGATGAATAGGTTAAATTAATGACAGATAATATATGATATGAATATGTAATTAATTATTAATATTAAATTTATAATGATAAAATTTATATTAAAATAATAAATTAATATAGTAACTAATGTTCTTAATAAATCTTTGAAACATATTCATCATATATTTCATCCTTATGGATTGTAACTAAAATACTAATAAAACTAAGTTATAAGAATATAAATATATCTATAACATGAATTTAAAATACTATACATGATATTATAATGATTATATTTATTATAATAATGAATTAAAACACAAATATTATGAAACTATCTGAAAACAATCAACATTATTTACGACAGACATTGAAAGTTGAAAATTAAAAACTAATATGAATATAGGGAATAATTATAATTGATTTATATGAATGTTTATTTATTATAATATGGATATTATATAAGATATTTTTTTATATTTTTTTATATTGGGGATTAAAGTGCCTTAGTGGAAGTTAGGAATGAATGTAATGGTTTCTTGTCTCATTTTTTCAACCCTTAAGTAATATTCAATATAATACACCATGTTTTAATAATAAAATTGTATCAATTACAACTTAAGTATTTTGTATCATGATCCTTTAATTATTCATGATATTTTACTTTTCATTATAAACCATATCCCATAATTGGTAATCACTTAAGATTCTCTATTTTTTTAATGGTGTCTACTAACTTAGATTTCATTCTTTTAGTTATAGTATTTATTAATAAACTATTTTGATACAATATTTTTTTATTATACCAAATTAATACAATAAATTTCGCTTGAAACTTCTTTTATAGGTTTTTAAAAGTTCTCCTTTGAAACTCCCAATCAAAATGTTTATAACTCAAGGAAAATGTTACTTATAAGGGTTCTTTATCATGAATTTAAATTTCATGATACATGATTATGTTATTCGTTTTTTTCAATAATATAGTCTATATAATTAATATTTTATATTTTAAGTCATTATTATATCATTATTCTTGTTATTTAATTCTTTATCTAAAATCTTATGCTTCATGGGATTTTGATCCAAACATTTATAAATTCACATGTGTTATTTGTATATATTTTCAATTCCCTGAGACATGTTTACTATTGTGAAATATATTTTATATTATATGGTTTACTCACCACCATATTGCCTAAATTTATAATGAATATCTTATAATAATTATATTTGAGTTTTGTGGTATCCCTCAAATGTTCATTTGATTCATACATTAATAGTATAATTAGTTTTTTGTTACAAAATTTCTTTTCCATCAATTATACTAATTATTCTAGAACCCCATTATTAGATGTTGAATTATATAACCTATTATTGTGTAAAATAGTATTAACAAATCTATTTCTATTTATTTAAATTTCATCATTATGAAATCCTTTTTTTGGTATCTTTAGCGACACCAGTTTTTCATAATTAAATGTCACATATCATTATAGGAATATTATGCACATTTTACAAATAGAAACCCTATGAATATAATATTTTAATTTCTTCTATGCATATATATTCAATCATCATATTTCATTAAAGTTCATCAACATATATAGTGAATAGTTTCTCACATAGTACTCCTCATAGGAATGCCCTACCGAACCTACTCTTCATAACCCAATGTATAAAAAATAAAAAAGGGTGAGCTCACATGATCATTAATGGTAAATATAATAGAAATAAATATATTTTATTATGAAATAATTCTGTATATATAAGGGTATGTGATCATGAACGTGACATATGAAGTTAATACACAACTTTTCTTGGATCATAATCATGATTCAAGGTTTAAAACATTATCATTTCTGAAAACATGGCCCATGAGATTGAAAAATCAGCATAAATAAATCAAGAATCATAAAATCATTTCAAAATGTGTGTTACTGTAATGTATCATATTTTCCATGTATTATTTTTTCATATTATATGGATTATTTTCCAAACTATGTGATGATAAGGTGTGTGATTATAAGGCCATGTGTTACTAGAATAAATGATTCAAATATTTTAAATATATTAAATATCACAAACCCATACCTTTCATAAAAAATTTGAATTACATCTATAATGGTCCACGGACCAAAAATACAGGGGTACTGTTGAGTTCAGAACAAGTGGATTACCCTAGCCATGAATTTAAATTTTTTGTCCTGTGTCATTTTTGGAAAATTTATCATGGGCACATAAAATATAAAATAATTAAAATAAACTATTTTAATTTTTTTTTTGATGCAGAAATTTGTGAATCTTTAAACATATCATTATGTCATATTTCTATGGTCATCCACATAACACTGTAAATGATGGAGGACCCTTTAATAGAGCTTCAATGGTTCTCTCTCACTAATACATCGACATGATCATGGATTGATGACCAACACACCTCAGATTAAACAGAGATTTCCAATGACAACAATTCAACATATTTATTCATTAGAGATAAATATGATTGAGGTAGGGAGTGTGTTTTCTTTATATTTCATGTCCGTTGTTTATCTATGTAATGAATTAAGACCAATTAATGAATATATTAATCCACTGGTCAATCATCATTTGGGATGGTCATATTTGTAGTGTTTTGAGAGAATTATATTTATTATTTAATTATTTCTATATTTATTCTAATAGTGATGGATCAAGATCAACATGAACATCGATCATGTTTTTTTCTTTAATATATTACTATTCTTTTTCCCCCCAACAATTCATCAGTCATCGTTAGAATTATTCACTTGATCCATGACTTGAAATATCCTAATCAATTTATTGTTTCCTTCTAAATTATTTACACAACTAATAGATATCATTGATATGGGATTAGCACAACACAATAGTGGTTTAATGATGGAACTGGTGATGAATTCGATGACGGTTGATACATAATTTAGGGTTCTTCGTTGTGTAATGAATAATGAAGATGATCATGCTTTCTATGTGGATCAATGGCCAAAGTTATATTGATTCCATCATGGATTGAATTGATGATTCTCAATATAAAATTTTTAGTAAGGATAAAATTGGATCAAAGCCTAAATCATCGGCCAACAAGTACATAAGAAGAACCATTGATTCTTGAAAATATCATTCCACATGGTGTGAAATCTAGAATAACCTGATTTGAGTGACCCATAAGTGGCATCTAGTGTTTCTATATTGAGATATGTATCAAACGGTGTGTGGATTGACCTAAACAGTGTGTGAAATCTACCAGGACACTTGGTGGGTACCTTTGAGAGTACACATACATGAGATGGAGTACACGGGTTTTCGACAGAGTGTGTACTCTCTAACCCAAAAATGGATTGGACAAAGAACACTAGTTGAGCCATGTACTGGCACACAAGTAGAGTTAACATGATGCCTACATGGGTTTTACTTTAAAAAACACAATTTGATGACACAGTCCATTTATAAGGGACAAACTCTAGGTCAAGGGACACAATGTGTGACCCCTACTACACATCGTGTATTATATTATACATGGATTAAACTCTTGTCTTCCATATATAGTACAATCTTCATTAGGTTTTTTCCACTTATATTTTCCTATAAGGTTACTATGTAATCGTTTCATGATCATAAGAAAATAATACCTTTTTTATGAATTCTTTGATAATGTCATTAGAATACCTCAAAGGGGCCAAAAGTGAGATCTTCAATTCATATTCGTTCCCTACATGCAGTTCTTAGTATCATCATAACCAACACTATATGAGTAGTGATCCTCTACCTATAGGGTTAATCTATATTTATTTTGTTGGATTCACCCCATTTCATTAGTATTGATCCTCATTTTTGGTGTCACATTCCCTTCATACTAATAGAACGTTCTTTCTCTTGATAAGACTCGATGAGGAGTTACCACTCAGACAAACCTCATTAGTGATATTAGTCTTAGGAGTGTGGTCTCTCGGATGAGTGCTACTTTGAATCTTCATGATGTAATCCTAGGATGTATTAATATTGTTGTGACGTACCTCTATACTATGTGTCTTGTATTGAGTATATCTAGATATATTTGTTATATGTGTAGTAAATATACACATATTTAGAGAAGACTATATTTAATTTTTTGTATGATTTTTGGATTCAGGGCGTTCTACTAGGTGTTAATAGACTCTCTTAGACACGGTCTCTACCCACAATTTCAATGTTTTATGAAAAATATTGACCTTTTGATAGATTCCTATATGGACCAAGAGAGGCTGGTGTGTAGTGAGTCTGGAAAGACCGAGGTGTGTTCCTGCAGCTTTCAAATAGTATTCACTTTTTATTTTAGGTTGTACATGTGTTACATACTATTTGTGGTGGGATTTAATTTGTACCTATTTACATTCCATTACTTCCTATCATACATTGGTTGTAGGATATAGATGTACGTATGAATTGGTTGTTTATTTATTTTTATATTTCAACACTATATTGGCTTGGAGATGTGTGCATGTGTTTAGGTATTTATAATATGGACTACCATGTTACCAATGTTCCTTCTCAAGGATATTCACTAACCCTATCCAATTTGATGTGGGATTTTTTATTTTAGGTATAAGCCCATATAAGATGGGTTGTCACAAACTGTTAATAGAGCTAGTTAGATAAACCTTAGGAATGAGAGTCTCAGAGATTGATATGTGAAAAAAGTGTTTTTAGTTAAAATTTCAATCTAGAGGCTCTCGTGTTACTGTGGGGGCCAATGTAACCATACACCATGACTTTTACCACCTTCTTTTTCAATTCGTCACTTGAGAACATTGGTTTTAGGGAAAATAAGTACAATAATCATATCAGAATGGGTTATGGTCTTATTATTTTCATCAGTCATCTCTCCAGATATTCTCATTGACTGTGGTAGATATTGTTTAATTATAGGATGCATCTGTGATGTATATAATTCAGGATTCATGATGATAATAATAAATATTTACCCCTCTGCGATGATTTATCTATTCAAATACCAGTTTCTGATATGTTTTTTCTAGGTGGTTCATTAGTGATACCTCCTTTATAGCAGCATGTGCTACCATCAATACCCACATAGGAGGTGTGTAGGATGATCACTCTTCACAGATCCAAATACAGAGACCCCTTAGGTTTTGAGGTTATTCTGACCCACATGTAGCTAAGGACTGGCTTGAGGCGGTGACCAATGTTTTTTGTATAGTGATGACACCAAAAAATTAGACGGTGGTCTGAGAAGTGAGACTTCATCAGGGATCTATTGCGAGATGGTAGGGTTTGGATACCTATATTAATGGTGATTCAACTCTTTCAAGTCATATTTCGAGATCCTTTCCGTATAGGAAATCTCATGAGTTACTCTGAGGTTTTTACATATCAAGGAGCTTTTGTAGGTCTAGAAGGGAAACATGATAGTAGCTGGGTATTCATCAAGGATTACCAAGTTCTTCATGTACTTGATGGATATGGTTTGAGATCAATTCCTCAAGTAATGGACCTTCAATAATGTTCGGTGTAGTGAAATATGATAATGGTTTGTCAATCTATACATTCCAACTTTTTTTGGGGTGCTTGAGTGAGATTTAGTAGATAATTGTTTCTTGGATGTGTAGTTACAACTAAAAGATTTTTGTCATGATAAATCCAAATTAGATACCTTATTATAAGGAGAACACATCAATCCCTAGGCCATTGAGGTGGAAACAATTTCAGGAGGAGGTCCCATGATAGAGGATCAACAAATTTTGGCAAATAGGGTGGGTCTAGTCATCCTAGAGAGAGATAGTGCTACTTCAGTGATGGATATGGACATCTCAACTGATATTGTCCAACCCACATCTCATATGATAGAGAAACTGAAAATTTTCAATTGAGTTAGAAACAATAGTAGGATAAGGATGATCCATAGGGATGCAGGTGTTTCGGGGGAGATGGGATAGTAGCAAGAGGTGGCAGATGTTTTTACTTGTTACGAGCACTACACCCAGGTGGTCACTGCCAGGTTTAGAAAGGTGGATGATAGGGAAGGGAACAAACATTATCAATCAAAAATTATAACCTAGATTATCTAAGGATGATTTGAGGGAATATATTTTTCATTTATACTTTATCATTAGTGATGATAAACGTTGGATCTTATAATTATTTTGTCACCATATATCTTGTTGAGGCTCAGAGATATTGGTGGGCACATTGACTCGACCCTTAAACATAGATAATATTACTAAACAATATGTGGTGATCATGAACATGTGATGAATATGAGACCTAAATCTTGTAGTCAAGATTATTGGTTGAGATATCTTGGCAGAAGTGTCGATACATTACGACACCATTCTTAGTATATTCTGGTTATCTACAATCCATTCCTAGATAGACAGTTTTAGGTGAAGGGTGCGGTGTATCCATAGTTATGGGAGTATGCTTTCCTTTTTAAATGAAATGAAAACCTGTGTAGTGTAGTATGGACTCATTCATAAGAGGATATTGTCGATTACACATCATATGGTTAGTTTTAGGCTTAGTGAAGTGGATGTTATGAGTTCTTAGTTTCTTGTAGTGGTGGTGTAGTATGGGGATGTACTTCCATAACATTTTACAGGGTTATTTCCCCACTGAGAGGTGGAATTATGAATTTATCTACACCCTAAGACAACACTGATTTCGATACAAACATATTTGACATCCTCCATAGAGCTTCGCGATATAAGGGTGTAGTTGGATGACTTATAGTGTAATGGATTTGTTCACCCTGGGATTGACCCTAGGTAGCCCCTTTTTTGTTTTACTAGAAGTTTTAAGGGTGCTTGAGGTTATGTGTGTACTATAAAATATTGATCCAAGATACCATGATAAAAATTTATCCACTATCAAGGATCGATGACCTCTTTGATCAGTTAAGAGTGGTACAATTTCTCTCGAATGTTGAACTCCGAGCAGGTTAACACCAGTTGTGGAATCACGATGAGGATATACCAATGATAACATTAAAATGTTTCTATAGTCACTATGAGTACATGGTGATTCACTTTGGTTTGATGAACACCCCAACAGTTTTCATGTGACTCATGAAATGGATCTTCCTACAATTGTTATACTGGTTCTTGGATGTCATCATAGATGATATACTAGTGTAATCGATTCATTGGGAGTATCCCATGAAACAGTTTAGGATGGTTCTATACATACTCTGAATACAACATATTTACATAAATATCTCAAAGAGTTATTTTTGGAAATATGGAGCCTACTTTATGGGACATGTTATCTCAGTAGTTGGAGTAGCAGTAGGCCCGACCAAGGTCAAGGTAGTGTAATATTTAGAGCCACCTAACTACTTGATGGAGGTGTGGAGCTTGCATTGTTTTTCATGCCATTACCATAGATTTATACCTAATTTCTCTAGACTATCGACACCTAAGAAAACTTTGAATCAAGAGGGACATCATTTCGTAAGGATAGAAAGGTTCAAATAGACTATCCAATAGTTAATGAAATGTTTGACATACATAACCACAATGAGATTGTTAGAGGGAGGTGTAGATAATATCATGCTCTATGGTGGATTAGGAACCGAACATTGTTTTTTCTTCATGAATATTCAATTTTTTATTTCCTGTTGTTCATTCCAGTGGATACCACATGAGAATAACTATAAAATCTATGATCTTGAGTTAGGATAAGAAGAGTATTCTTATTATATTTGTAGATACTACCTGATTTGAGAGTGGTTTATCATCTTATTTTATAAAAATAGTCTCATATATATTTTCTCACTGAAATATCTTAACATGAGAAAGAGGTTATGGATAGAGTTTATCTATGATTATTACTTAAAAAGTTTATATACTCCAACTAAGGGGAACATTGTAGTATATCCTCTTACTAGTATATCATATTCAAATTTACAGAATGTGGTGTTAGAGTAGTTAGCCACACTATAATTATCCTATACGTATAGAGAGAAGGAATCCTACCACCAATCGATGGTTGTTACCCCTATAATATTATCTAGATTTAGGGAGGCCCAACATGGTTATTTTGACTACAAGGGCCTATATTCTTGGATATCAACTAGACATTATCTTGATGGATTTATATACGCGGAGAGCATGCCATTATTTTTAAAGGATGCATAACGATATGAGTGACGTTGTGGGTGGAGGTTCTGAGATATTTTCGTGTGTCTCCTTGGGTGTTATGTCCATGCGTGGAAAATATGTAACAACACATCCAATGGTGGTTTTGTGGCATGGGATGAAAAAATAAGTTGCGAAGTTCATCTCTCGATGCCTTACCATATAGCAAGTGATGGTGGAATACAAAAATGTCGTGGGATTGGATCAACACCTTATGGAGCTAGAATAGATCTGGGATGTGATATCAATGGACTTCATTACAAGATCACAACATACATAAAGGGGACTTGATTTAATCTGGTTGAATGTACACAAGATCTCTATGTCATCCCCCTTCCAATCTATATTAGAGTAGAGTTTAATAGATAGTGTCAGCCACCTCTATGAGTATGTGATAGTATATCTACATAGAGTCCCACAAATAATTGTTTCTTATCATGATGTTGTATTTACATATTGATTATGTATGGGATTACAAGAGGGTTTTGGAATCTAGATACACATGAGTAAAATGTTTTCCCAAAAAATTGACAACCAAACTATGTAGACCATTAAGGTCATGTAGGAATTGATGTGAACTTGCATGTTAGACTTTTATCATAGTTTGTAGCATCACCTACCATTGGTGGAGTTTTCATCTAAAATTAGTTAAAATTACCCCATTGGTATGGTATTATTCAATTATTTGTATGGGTAACCCTAAATGTTACCGCAATGCTGGATTGACCAAATAGATTCTGTATTTATGGGCCCAGATTTGGTATGAGGTACAACATAGAATGTGTAGATGATCTATGAGAGGATTAAGATTGAATGGATCCATAAAAATTTATATGATGAAATGTGATAAAGAAGGTTAGAGTTTGATGAAGGAGACAATGTTTTCTTATAGGTTTCACCTCGATGTGGATTATATGATTTTCCATGGGTTGGAAGCAATATCTGATGATCGTTATCCCTTTTTAGATAATAAAATGATTTGGTGTTGTGGAAGACCTATAAGGTATACCTCCATAGATATATCAGGTATATTATGTCATCCATGTGTCGCAGCTGAGATGGCACGTTCATGACCAATTGCACATTATCATCGGGGTTGAGATGGACATCGAGGATGCAACTACATTTGCTGATTACATAGTGGAGTTCAAGGGTCATCCAGAAAGAATCCTTTATAGGTGATAGATTCATTTTTTATGTGTCTTATGGTATAATAATAATCTCTAAGAGATCACATAAGATTTGGAGTCTCATATTCATTCTCAGTACCCACATATTTTTTGTATCCCTTGTTTTGGAATTTTAGGGAAATAAATCTCTATGGTTGGGGAGAATGTAATGTATCATATTTTACATGAATTATTTTTTGATATTATATGAATTATGTTAGAAACTATGTGTTCAGTGGAAATATTACTATGAGGCCTGGTGTGCCCTTAATAAATGATTGAAATAAGTCAAATATATTAAATAACACACAGAAATAGTTTTATGAAAAATTAGAATAAATTATAAATGGCTTCTCAGAGCATAAATCTAAGGGTACCATTGAGTTAAAAACCTATGGATTATCCTATACATGATTTTACATTATTCAGTGAGTGTCGTTCATGGAAAATTTAACATAAGCATAAAAATGAATAAAATAATTTTTACAAACTATTTTTATACATTTTATTAGACACATAAATTTATGGACACATAAATAGATAATTATATCATATTTACAAGGTAATATGTATAACCCAAAAAAACAATGGAGGACCCATAGAGATTTCTTTGAAGATTCTATCTTAATAAAATAATGACATGATGATGGTTCAATGATCGACACACCCCAGAATCAAAAGATCATGGAAACAACAATGACACCACATATTTCTTCATTTGTGAATGATCTAATAAAGGTAGGGAATGTGTATTCTTTGTATTTCATCCCCATTCTAGACTTTTATGATTGACACTGACCAAATAACAGTGATATTGATATTTTGTTCAATCATTTTTGGGGATGGGCATATTTGTGAGATTTTAACGGTGGAATTTTTTTTGTGAATTAATTATTTTTATTTTTGTTCCAACGATGATGGATCGAGATAGAAATGAACACTGATAGAGTGTTTTTCCACTAATATTTTCATTTTATTTTCACCCCTATTCATCATTCGTTGAAGGTGTTCATCCTTTCCCACGAACTGACTTATCATAATCGATTGATCATTGCACACCAGTTTCATGATGAAAATATATGATATATTTTATCTTGGATTGACACATCATAATGTTTGTTTATAGATATAAAATGTGATGAATCAGATGACAGTAGATATACTATTTCTCGTTCTTCATCTTGCATTGAATAACAATGAAGATATTGTTTTTTTGAGTTGATAGAAGGCTCATGTCTTCCTGATTTGTGGATGGCCTGAATCAATGAGGTTTGATCTATATTTTTTTCGCAATGTGATTTTCGGATCGAACATCGGATAATTGATTGGGATGTGAGGAGGAAGGATCTCTCATTTTGGAAAATCCCAATATACATTGTGTTTAATACGAGATTACATGGTGTGTACCCTCTTCCTTGAGATGTGGAGTGTACCATGGAGAGTACACTTACATGGTGGTGGTGTACATAGCTTACATACATGGTTTTTACACCCCAAACATAGAAATACATTGGACCAAGTGCCTAGGTTGAGCCATGTACTAGCAGACATGTAGAGTACATGGGTTGATAACATGGCATGTACTTCTACACATACATTGTTAAATGACATCGTTCATTTACATGGGAAGATCCCAGGGTCAAGAGACATGCCATGTGACCCCTACAACATGTTGTGTACTCATATATACATGGATTGAATCTCTATTATTTTGTAACATGAACAATTTTTGATAGGTTTTGTTCCCCTTATCCTTCCCTGAAGGTTAATATGGAATCGTTTCCTAATCCTATAACTATGATCCCTTCAAGAAGACTTCATAGATACAGTTTTTGGAATCCTTCTATGAGTCCCAACGTGAGATCATATATTAAGCATCATGTACTAGGTGGAGTTCATGGTATCTTCGTGAATTACATTTCATAGGCATTGGTCCTCTATATAGTTAGATAATCTAGATTGAGTTTTTGGTATCACCCCATAGACTTGGTAGTGATCCTTATCAATGTATCATATTCTCTTCAGAATATCATCATGTTCTTTCACATTAAGGGAATTGATGAGTAGTTACACCTCATATAGACATCATATATTCTATAATTCCCTAGAGTTTGTTATCTTGGGTGAGTAATTCATGGAGTCTTCATGATGGAATCCTAACATGGAATATTTTGGTTTTAAATTACCTCTATATGTTGTATTGAGTATATCTAGATACCCTTATTATATGTGTTGTAGATATTTTTTTAAATATTATTTTATTTACTTTGGTGTTTTCATTTTGGAATTATGGTGTCCTACTGGGTATTTATATACTCTCCCATCAAGTTATTTTTCATTATGTGTTGTGTCCTATGCAGATTATCAAACTTTTGATTGAGTCCTAGATGGACAAGGAAAAGATAATTCTTACTGAGACTGGACAGACTGAGGTCTCATCATGTGACTTTCAAACAACATTAGCTTTTATTTTTTGTTTTGAAATATGTTAGAGAGTCTTTTTGGTGGGATTGTATTTGGCTCTGTTAACATAAATTTACTATAAGTCATACTCAATTTGTGGGATATTGATGTATGAATATATTGTTTGTTTAGATTTTTTACATTTAAACATTTTATGGGCATGGAGATGTGTGTGTGTGTGTAATGGTACACAGGCTAAGGCCTCTGATGTTACTAATTTTCCTTCTCGATGCTACTCTCCAGACCCTAGCCTAATAATGGATATCTTAGAGAGTCATACCATGGGTCCTAGTTGGATGGGTCATGATAGTAGTCACTATCATAAATATTTAAAACCATTTCATATGCCACAAATTACTACCAAGACCATAAAAAATTTGGATTATGACTCATCACATATTAACCATTATGTATCAAGAAACAAATGTTTCCCATAGTGGATCATGACACACATGTTTCCCTTACTGGATCAAGACTAACCAATTTTTCATAGTTGATCAATCCCTTTGCCTTTTTTCTCATTTTTTCTCATGAAATAAAATGATTTCCCCAATTCACATGTTTGTGATATAGGTCCCACCTGTCAAATAATGGAAAACATAAATATGTGTTACATAAGATCATAAAACATTAATTATATCAGAACCCACGAAATGAAATGGGTTTTAAAAGAATTTTTTTCACTATATTAAATGGAAAAGAAATATTCCTAAAAATATTTTCATGATTTCATCAAACATAATAGGAGGAACATTTATTGGGTTTCAATATCATTTTATCATGAAATAACTCATGGATGGTAAATGTGTTTCAAAACCATATTATAATAATAAAAATAATCCATTCAGAGAAAGAATAATAATGAAATCCTTGAATAATTTCACTTATAATGTAAAAGTAACACTAAAAGGATGTAATATTAGTTGGAAAATAAGTTTTAAATTATAATTGAAACATTTATTTATTAAAATTCATTTCATTAGAAATTACTTTTTGAAATTACAAAATAATATAACATTTTGAAAATCCTTTTGATTGAAATAAAATTTTGAAATTATTAATGAATGTTTAAAAATATTTTAAAAAATTTCTTTTGAGACATATTTTTTAATTTAAAATAACATTAAAAATATCAAAAAACTTATAGTAAATCATTTTCATTGAATATGAACAATGAAAAATATAATAGAATGTTTAAAAATCAATTAAATAATTTTATGAGGAATGTATCCTTCTTGATTTGGAAAAGGATTTCTAAAAATAAAATATTTTTAAAATTATCATTTTAGAAAATGGCCAAGAAAATGTAAAACGGAAACATTTATTAAAATAATGATCATGATTTATGGAATCTCCCATCATTCCAATCACATTAAAAAACATTCCTATCACATTTTTTCTAAAAATAAAATGAGGATTGTTTGAAATAATTTAATTTGATTTATTTTAAAAATAAATTAAAAATTCATACATTGATATGATTTTATTTAATAAAACATATAACGAATGTAAAAAACATGTTTTCAAGAAATTTCAGAAAAAAAAGGAATCAGAAAAAAGTGTTCATGACCAATGAGAGAAGATAAAAAATTATTAAAAACATTCATTTAAAATATTCAATATACAAAGTGATGAAAATAAAGGGAAGAAATGTATTCCTATGAAAGAAGCATTATAATAGATAATTCAGATGTATATTTAGATATTCATTATAATGTTTCATCATTAAAAGCATAAACATAATCAATCCTGATAGTGGATGAGATTGGATCACACAACCCTTACAACATATTTATCTTTTGTTTCATAAAACCCATTGAAGTGATGTCATAAAATGGATATTTAAATACCAATATTTTTATGTATAACAATCATAAAATAAATTAATTATAATTATATACACAACATAAAAAAACAAGTGGGGAATATGGAATGTGTCTTATAGAAAATAAATTTAATATGTAAATCCTATACGATAAGTTTGGATTTCCTTCACACACAACAAAAATAGTGTATAATAAATATATGATTCTTATAAATATATTGTAGGGATGATTTATATATATCATACAATGTTTTATTTAATTTTGATCTTTTATTATTAATTTATTAACAATTCTATCAATATTCAATGTCTCAAGAGAAAACAGTTATGTTTTTCATATTTTTTGATTTTTTATTATCGGTCCTCTTATATTTATTATGCTTAACAAATATCTACCATTTTTTTCCATGACATAAATAAAATGTATATTCATTATATAGTTATTTATATTTTCCAATAAAATTTTGAGATAAAAAATGTAATACACCATTTATGGTGAGGGTTGGTCATATGTACACATGAATGATGTTTACATTTACCCAAAATGAAGAATTGAAAATATAAATATAATATTTTACCAATATTGAATTTTTTATTTCATATATTTCACATATTTTTATTAATCACATCCTTATTAACTTCTATGTATTCTGTGAGAAAATCATATCAACTCGTGAGGCTGTAGTCCATCATAATCACGAACAACATTATCAATTTCCCATCAAATTAAAGTTAAAAATTAACATGTGATATCATGAATCAATAAGCATAAAAATATCAAAAATATCATATATAAAAAATATATCCATAATTACATTCATTATTGAGAGTTTGTGAAGGAAAAGTTATTACAATGGTTCATGAGGTGATATTCCACTTTACACATGAATGTTGATTTCATAACCCATTTGATTAAAGAGGAGAAAGATTTACGTAATTAAATATAAATAATAACATCAAATATATATGTAATACAATGATGTAAATATTTAATAATGGTTAAATAATAATTTATTTAGGTGGAGAATGAAAAAAATAGAATGCTTGATTAGGGACATTACTAGTTATTAAAACAACTTCATCTCGATTTCATGAAAATGCATAATAGGATTGATATAAGACCAAAATAAGGATCATAGACTGTTGAAATTGAACAACGGAAGCGAATTGGTTAGGTATTGACTGATCCAAATGATATTGGATGTGTGAATAGTAGACGATATGTAGTATCCCTCTATAATTGAGGTTAGTGCATACTAGTTATTTTTTAAATGAAAAAGGTTTACCCCTAATTTCTAGATTCTAAAATGATGAAAATGGTTTATTATAGAATGTAGAGGATATAAGGTTAGAATATTTAAATAAAAGAGTTTTGGAAATGTATTGGTTCATTTTTAACCATTATATTTTCTTTTTAACCCCAAGTTAACGAATTTTTTAGTTAACCACATTGAATTTTTTTAAAAAAGAAATTAATTCACTATTAACAAAAATTTAGTTGAACATATTATATAATAAATATTATTCTGATTCCAATTATGGAATCTAGTTTTCCAAATAAAATTAAAATATGTTTAAACATTTTATTTAAAATTATTCTCACATAAGTGAAGAGAACGTAGTTTTCCAAAGGGAAAATGTTCAAATGTTTAAAATTATTAATATCAAAATTAGATATGAAATTTATTCATATTACCTAAATTTGTTTAATTGATATATAATTGAGTTAATGTTACCTTTATAATCATCATAAAACATTTATATGTTTTTGAAATATTAAAATTAAACTATCATTTATTACAAATGAGTATGTTCACTATTAATTAAAAACGTACCTTTTAAAAAAATCTCAAGAATTAACCCAAGCATAATTTTAACATTATGATTTAAAAAGTTAATTTTATATTTTAAGATATATTTTATATAATTGGAAGTAATTATATTAAAAATTAGTTCCCAAAATGTTTCAAAATGACTATTTATAAATATACACTTATATTTACAAAATTCATGTTATTAAAATTTATTATCAACATAAAAGATAAGATAAATGTTAAAATTTTTACTGAAAATATAAAATATACATATCATTATAATAAATCAAAAAAATATATATATATATATTTGAACAATTTATAAAAACATGTTTTCCCATATTAAATTAGTTTTCATAAAATTATTCCCTTTATATTAAAATTTATTGGTATTTTCATTTCTAATTAATTGGTTAACAAATAATTCATTATATATAAATGTTGTAAGAATGTATTCAAAATTTAGATATTCATATTCATTCACACCATTACAAAAAATATAGGACCACTATCATATAATTATATTTTAATAATATTCTATCTATCTTTTAAATATAGTTCCAGGTATAATGAATGCTAAACTCTCTGTTCTGTGTAATGAAAGATAAAAATAGTTTCAACTGTATCGTATGATAATATAAGTGTTGTGTGTAATGAAATATAAACCCAGTGTTTCATGCAATTAAAAATATCGATAATATTAGTTTCATTTAAAAAAATACATTTTTCACAAGCTCACCATGTTACATTCTAACAACCTTAAAATGAATTTCACCCCAAAAATTCATCATTTTTGTTACAAAATTTTAGGGTACAACTACTTAATGAAAACCATATGATCACAAATTGCTTCATAATGTGGTATATTTTTCAAAAACATTGACCATGTTAGTGGTATTATTTTTTAGAAATGTCCTTTTATAATCCATAATCTCTAAAAATTGATTCCTAAAAGAATTAACATCAAACTTTTGAATGACCTATGAGTTTAGTAAATGTGATTTATTTGGTATTTACATCCTTATAAGAGGTACAAGGTACACATTGTGAACATAGGATAGTTTTAATGGATGTTCCAAATAATAATCTACTACCCAATACAAATTTTTTTTTCAAACGAACCAATATATCATGGACTTATTTTTCCATTTTTTTTATTCCATGGAAAAATTCATAGAGAGACCTTCTAACACAATTCAGATATTATATTAATTTAGTGATTATTATCATACCATTGCTATCAACAAAGGGATAACCTTATATGTTGATTAATGGCTCTACCCTTCTCTTTCATCTCATCAGCTTTCCCACATCCCAAAAGAATTATTTTGGAAACATTATTCCATTATATTGAAGTTGTGTAATCAAATCCATAAATAGATTAAAAAGGAGTCAACTAAATATGTTTGGGAAATATATTTTTGCAAGAAAACTAAAATATAGGAAGATATTGTTCATATCAACCTTTGATTTTCATTAAAAATGATATTAGAATAATCTCATGGGTTTGGAATTCATTCTCAGAGTGACAATGTAGATAAGGACGACATTTTGAGTCAAAACCCCAAATATTATAAAGATATTATTATGGATTTTCCATGTCATTGAGGAAACCTCAGAAACTAATTAGATAAAATTGAATATGTCACACCATTCATCCTGACCACTTCCTTGCAATATATTCCAGAAATAGTGTCAAGATAGAGGTCTTATTTGATTGAAACGAACTGTGGTGACTTCATAATGTGATTAGATAAAACCTAAAATTACCTCAACATAAAATATTATATAATACCTAAAGGTTATTGGTATCCTTAATTATATGTACATATAGTGTAAATTAATTTATCCTTAAATAAATTTATAACTAAAAAAATTACAAATTTAATGGGATGTATTTCCATGAGTCTCCCTTAAAATATACTTAATATATATAAACATGTATCACATAAACCCCTAAAAGGGGAGAAAATAAATTGGATCTTATTATCACATATAAAATCATAAACCCATTGTGTTATCTATAACTCTTATTTTCATCATATATGGAGACATATATACGACCAATTTTTAATACTCACATTATTCCTTACATAATCCTTTATATTATATAAAAAAAAATTCATTAGAATTTTTGGTTCATCCATTTATATATAGAGTATAAAATGTGATTCCATTATTCTATAATCCATGTGAAGGAAAATAATTAAATAAAATATCATTAAATGATGAGAAATAATATTTTATAAGGCACATTTATAAGAAGGAAAACATAGATTTACATACTATGGAGTGGAGGATATGTGTGTCCTAATTATTAAGATTTTCATTATCCATTATTGTTAAATAGGATATTAAATTTTATTTTGACATCATAGGTAATTTTGTATTATCATCCATAATATCCCTTGTATTGTGGAATTGATTGTCATAATTCAAAAAATCCATGCACTTAAAACACAAGAGTGTGGGTGGTGTATTTGGTAAAATTATCTTCTCCTCCTTTGCATTAACCATTCAATTAATGGAAATTTTAAATTAATATAGTTTATAACCTAGAATTCCCTATTTATTGTAGCTCCTTGTACCATTCATGAAATTCCATTTACTCTTCTTAAAACATTTATACCCTGTAGTTATCTTGATTTTGGGTCTACAACATCAGTTTTCATTAGACTCTATCATTTATTTCTTATCAAAACCAAATGAATATTTAGAATTTAGAATTTATATTTATACCATTAATGAAAATAAAATTTATTCATAATTGAAACTAATTTCACATATATACAAGGAATTTCGAAGACTTAGATTTAGTTCACTAAAGAAATGATCAATGTTTTCTAGGATGATGGTTAAACTATAATAATACCTTGCAAAATCATAAATAATTATCTTCGTAGGTAACAACTTGTTCACCGTCCTTTTTCACAATCTAAAGGATTTTTTTATAATTTTTTTGAAATATTATATACGTACATATAAAGAATTATCTCATTAAAATCATTCAAATCCATATATTTAATTTATTATTATTTCCTTGAGTTCATAAATATTTTCCACAACTGATTAGCTTTTCATTTCCAAGGATAAAAAATAAAAATGAATCCATCATGATTGAAACATTGAATAACTAAAAATATTTTTTCATTGGTACAAATACAATACTCAGAAACAACTACATCAAAAGAAACATTAATAGAAGGTGTAAATTTCTTCCTGAAAGACTCTATAGAATATTGTTCCCACCATTTTTCATTTTTAATTTCAATATGACGCATATATTTAGATAGAGTTTTGAACATAGAAACAAGATTTTGAGTTCCAACTCCTTTAAAATTTGGTTTATAGTGATTAAAACCATTTAATTTTTTTCTCACTCCATATTAACACAGTTCGATTAGGTTACAACAATTGACTAAAACCAAATATAATAACATTAAACATAATAATTATTGAGTAAAACTATTTATCATGAAAAAAATATAATTTATGTATAAATTATAATGCCTTATTTTAATTCTATGATTCCTTATTATTTGCCTACGTAATTTACAGTCATTATTGAAATCCATACTAATAGTTCTTAAAGGTTTTTTTTGAAATTATATAGAATATGTCCCACCTGGATTACCAAACCTTTTGTGAAACAAGGCACGCTGTGTGCACCATGTGTTGGTTGATTACATCTCAATTTCACTTTTTCAGTGTTATTACTCATATATTCCTTATTATTGAACCCCATCCACATTTATAATCTTGATATGGATTTAATTTCATTAGAACTCCTAGACCTATCTTACATTAATATTCCATGATATTTTCATATTCATAGAATTATATTTAGACTTATCCTTAAAGAAATACCTAGACATATCACTATACATATATATAAGAATACCAATATGGATCTCACAAATTATTTTCTAATTCAATTCATTAATGATTGACTAAACCATTCCTTTTATAGCAACTATAGTGAACCATAATTTTTATGCACAAATATCACATTTTTTAGATGTATATGTTATATTATAGAAAAATTCATTATTTAGGTCCATAATATTTTACATACATTAGAGACAAAACAAATATTTTCATTTCATGAATTACTATCATAATCTCACACAAATATCAACTCACATAGTACACCACTTACGTATATTGTAACAAAACATTTCTTCAAAACTTGGAAAGGAAATATAAGAGTGATGAATTCAGATACTCTGTAAAGGTAATCATAAGATATAACAATCTATTTTCATGTGGTATAATAGTATAATAATAACCATATTTGATCATGAATATAACTAATTAAATTCATAAAATACCTACCATAGATATTGAACACGGGTTATCACATAAGACATTAAAATTTATTAAAATTTGTCCCATTAAATTGATAAATGATACCAAATAAATCATGAAACATAATATAAAGTCATAAGGTTGTGGAACCATAATTTTTATTTATTACCATTACATATATATTTGTTAACTACAAATACCATCAACATAGTGGATCTAGATTCATCAACAGTTCCTATTTTTGTATATGAATGAATCTATATCCCATCGTGTATTTTTATGCACCTGTTTCCCGTAGTGGATATAGATTAATGATTTTTCCATAGTGGATCATGACCATTGACTTGTTTCCAATATTTATCTCATGAAAAATTAATTTTTTTCACTATGCATTACAGGGAGATATAGGTTCCAACCGTCACATAATAAAAATAATACAAATATGTCCCACAAGATCATAAAATAATAATCATATAAAAAACTATGAAATGAAATGTTTTTGACAAGAATTTTAATATAACATAACCTATATAAAAGAATCATGTTTCATAGTCATTTAATATTTTTAACAAATAATTAACAGTGGGAAAATAATCAGGTTTCATAATGTTTTTTTATTGTATATCCCATGGTAGCGAAAAAGGGTTTATAAAAATCATGGAATCATAAATATAAACCACTTAGGTAGAGAATAAGAATAAAATAATTTTTGATCATATCCCAATTAAACAAAAAGTGACATCAAAGTTTGTCATCTTAGATGTAACATGCTATTGAAAATAGACATAGAACATTTATTAAGTAAATTAACCTTTCATTGAAAGTCCATTTTTCTTTTAAAAAAGATCTGGTAATCCATTTCAATAAAAATTATCATTGAATCATATATAAAAACCCTAAAAATTAACATAAAAAATACTTTAGGAAATTAAAATTCCAAATAAAATTTCTTTTAAAAACTAAAAATCAATAAATCATTTTGGATATCCTTTTAATTGGAAACAAACAATAAAACATATTGAGGATGATTTAATAGTAATTTAATAAAATTCTTCATAAACAATATCCTTTTTTATTTGAAAAAAATAACCATTAAATGTTTTGAAAATCCTTTTATTTTATAATATAATTGAAAACAAATAATACAACATTCAATTAAAATAATGGTCATGATGGATGGAAATTACATTCAAATACAAGTTAAAACATAGACTACTTTATAGTTTTTCGTAACATCCAAAAGGGAATTATTTATAAAACAACAAGAATAATAATTAATTATTTTTTTAAATGGGTATAAAATTATTTAATTAATCATTTTGGAAATTTTAAAAAAATTAATTCCTTTTTTTGAGAATATACTTTTAGAAATAATTGTGTTCTGACTGAGAGAAATAAATATGTTTTACACAAAAACATTATTTTCAACTCTTTATATATAAAGAGAGGAAAAAGATAGGAAGATGTTTATTCTTAGGATATAACTATATAAAATTATATTTGATGTGTTTCTTGAGTGATATATCATAATATTTAATTATTGGAAAAATAAACGTAAACAATCCCATTAAACTATGAGATTATGCCACCAAACCCATACAACTTTTGTAAAAAAATTTCTATAAACCCAATTAAAGAGATATAATAAAATGGATATATAAATAAATATGATTTTTAGGATAATAATAATATAATATATTAATGTTTTGTATATACAACACAAAATAGAAACATATAGTGTATATGGTATGTGTCTTACATAACAAAATGTGAGTGGTAAATCCCAAACCTTAAGTCTTAACATCCTTTTTAAAAATTAGAACCTATTATATAATAAATATTGTTTTATTGTAAATATATCACATTATCATATGTATATATATTATACAATGTGTTATTTACTTCAGACCATTAATTACCATTTTATCCGAAATTCCATGTTAATGTATTGTTCGGGCAATAACGACATTGTTTTTCATATATGTTTTGATTTTGTTATTTTTGGTCCTATTACATTTACATTGGTTCCATAATATATATAATTTTATCCATAATATAAATTTAATTTATATTATATATAAATTTATTTATATTGATTCATAAATATTTGTGATAGAAAATATAATACATCGTTCATGGGGATAATTGCTCCTATGTACACAGAAATATTGTAACAATTTTCTAAAAATTAAGAAATAAATATTGATATATAATAATTTTAAAATTGTTGAATAATATTTAGGCTATATATAATAGATATATTCATTGAACCCATCTCTATTAACCATTACATAAATTCTGACCAAATCACACCGCTTCGTGAGGTAGTAGTCTGATATACATGCGGAAAACATTATCATATTCCCAATGAATGGCATGAAATATGTAAAATGATATATACTGATTTAAAAAAAATATATAATAAATATCATATAAACATAAAAAACCATAATTATATCAATTAATGAGAGGTGTTGATGGAAAATGAATAATAATAGTTTGTGCGGTGGTAGTTCACCATACACATAAGTGATGCTTTAATAATCCATTTGATAGATGATGAAAATGGAATAATTTTTTCAATTTAAATAATAATATATAATTATATTTAAGATACACAGTTTTTTAAATAATAAAATATAAAATAATAATTTATGCATGTGGAGGATGAAATTAAATAGCACACTTGGTTGGGGATGTTACCTCTTCTTTAATAAACTCCCTCTAGTTTTCACCAAAAGAGTCCTAGGTTGGATTTATAACCAAAACAAGTATTACAGGGTGATATAATTGAATTCATTAAGGTAGTTTTGGAATCTATCAGCCTAGAAATATATTATTTTATGTTTGATGTGGATAGAAGAAGGGTTCATTTTTATAGGAAAGGTTATTGGTAAATTTCTAATTTTTTTAAAATGTGTACCCATGTTTTTCACATACCAAATGAAAAAAAAGTTCATTATCAATAATAGAATATATAACATCAATATATATCCATAAAATTGTTTTTTTATATTTTATGTGTCATTTTTTACCCTTATTATTTTTATGTAACCCCTGATAAACACATTTTTATTTAATCACGGTAAATAATCTATAATATTTTTTCAAATAATTTTTTTTAAAAATTATTTTGATGTTATTTAATAATATAAATTATTTTATTGACAATATTATTAAATTTTTTTGAAAATTTATTCCCATAAGTGGAAACAAATAATTCAAAACTAATTCAACAAATGCGATGATAAAGAAGTTTTCCAAAGTAAAAAAGTTCAAAAGTTTTGAAAATTTATTTCAAAATTAAAAATTAAATTGATTTCAATGACGTAAATATGATATATATATATATATATATATAATAAAATGGAGTTTTCGATTTAATAAATATTAATGAAATTGGATGTTATTAAATTCATTATACTAAATTATAATTCTTAAAAAAATAATTTTTTTTCATTATTCATAAAAAAATATATCTTCTTTTAAATATATCCAAAAATGAAAATAATATAATATTGAAATTATTATTTAAAAATTTAATTTAATATTTTTAAATAAAACTTCTATTAGTTAAAGATATTAATTTTAATATAAGACTTAAAAAATAGAAATAATTTTTTTTTTTAAAAAAATTTAGGGAAAACTTTGATTTATTCAAATATATTTTATATATAAATAATTTTATACATGTAAAAAATTTAATTGAATATAAAACATATAAATATCATTCATTTTTTTATTAATGTGATATATTATTTAATTGAGAAAAAAATATATTTCCACCCATGAAATTATTTCTTTTCAGAAAGGGATTCCAATAATTTTTAAATAGATTTTATTTTTATTTCAAATAAATTTTCCACCAAGTAATGAATTATATATACATGTATAAACCATATATATTCATAATATAATTTATCATATTCATACACATCATTCAAATGGTAAGGTGATACCTATAAGAAAATAATATTTCAATAACATTCCATATTTCCTATAAACATTGTCTTTCTTATAATATAGGCTAAATTCGGTGTTGTGTGTAGGAAAATATAAGATCAATGTTTCATGTAATTTAAGAAAAAAAAGTTTATTCATGTAATAATATATAAACATGTTGTTTCATGTAATTCAATAGATTCAAATGATTTTTTTTAAAAAAATATTTCTTAAAATCTTTTGGTGTTACAATATCATTTCATTTCGATATCCTTGTGACATAAAAGTATAAATAACTACTAAATTATTAGAATTTATTTTATACATGTACATTCCTTTGTATTTTTAATATTATTACCATTGATTTTGACCTCATTTTGCATAATATTCAATTTATTAAGGATATTTGTTAATTAACTATATTCCCATTTTCCTATATTGTGTTAGTATGTGTATTTTTGGTTGGAATTTATTCAATTTATTAATTGGGTAAATATTTAAAAATCATATTTGTTTTATTCTTCTATGGTTGTTTAATGATTATTATTTAATTCTGATTATATATTTTATTATTTATTTATTCATTTATATTATTATAGATTTATAAAAAATAGTTATGGGGTGAATAAAATATCCCATAGAATCAATAATATGTATCTTGGGGAAGACCATTTATTGTATTTTTGAGTATTCTTTTGATCAAATATTTCCTAGACACTATTCCTGATTGTTAGATAATGATTTATATCATCATGATGTCTTAGATTATGGAATAAAATTATATATCCGATGTTATTCCTTTCATGTACCAAGAAATATTTATTGTTATCCATGTTATACTTTTATTTACATTATATTATATAAACATAATATGATTTTAGATTCATTTTATCATCAAATTTTTTTGATCGATCTATTTCAATAATATTATTTATGCGCATCTTATTCTAAAATATGGTAATTTAGTATTATCACTTTCATTTTCCTTACATGGAATATTAAATCACCACTTCTTATATTTCCATTCCCCGTGATACGATGAAATTTATTACACAAGACACGACTTACAGGATATCCTGCCTGAAAAATTTATACGATATATTTAATGCCTATTATGGATTAAGAAATTCTTATATAGTTAAAAAAATTCATTTGGTGAAAAATAAATTATCATTATTAATTTTATATTTCTCTTAATTTTTTAAATATCTAGATCTAAATTGCATTGGGAATGTTTATAGTGCTATATTATCATTCATTAAGTTATTTATTGGATATTTATATCTAGGAATCTATAATTTGTATCGAAGATAGTAATTAATGAATATTTTTTCAACAATAGATTAGGAGTGAATTTCTGTGGAATCATAAGTAGAAAACTAGATATATTATTATATTGTGTATTATAATATGAATCTCTTTAATAATATTGAACATAAAAAATTATATATTCATTAGTTAGAGGAAATTTATATATATTCAAATGAGAACTTCATATTATATAAGAAATGAACCCATGATGACCCTAACCAGCTTATATTTCATTAGTAGTTTTATATAGGGAATAATTTACTCCATTGCAATGCTTAGTTTAAGGTGTGACTAGGTAATCTATGTTCCTAGTTTTGTCCCAAACATTTCCACTATGGTCTATCATTTCGGGGTTGTGTTGGTTAGAAATTAAAAAGTCCCCATAAAGATCCATTGTTTTCTTTATGTGATTATAAGACTAACATGAAAACCTTCTAGAGTTCTTAATAGAGGAGATACACCATTATGAATCCATTTATTCATCAAACCCACTTTGTTATATCCTTCTTTCACACCTTCTCAATTATTTTCCCCATGTCACTGCTAATTATATGTTTGAGATGGTGGAGTGGGGATACCTTATTGAATTATTTATAATTTTTATCAAATTTATTCTTGTACTATTTTTTCCATATAATGTGTTATTTTTATGTTTTTATATCTTTTTTTTATTTTTCTTTCATTATTTTGTTCTAGGGTAAAAATATAAAATTATAAACACATCATGAAAGTAATAAAAAAATATTTAAGAAATTTCCCAATTTTATGTTTTTTTAATATATAATAATTCTATCACAAATGAAATGTGATTTTAAGACTAAATGTAACATTATTCATTGATTTTAGTATAATTTTAAAAGTATAAATGATATGTTATATTGTACATTTCTAAAACCTATAAGGTGTGGTTAACCACTATGTGATTTTTAATGGGATGATGATGTAATTTAACATCTCCACACATAATTTACATCAACAATGATGTATTAATAATTAATAATTAATTTAATGTATATATATGTTAGATGATTTTTTGTTGAATTTCAAAATATAAATTTTTCATATGTTTATTTTTTTCTCACATCTATTTCAATACTATACCAGATTTATCTATGTGTTCGTACCTACATTATGACTACTGTAAACCAATAAAATATAAAAATAATAAGGGCAGTGATAATGTGAATACTATATGGGGATACCTTGTTTGTGATAATTAGGGTCAACATTTGTGAACTCTTAAGTGTATGGGGTTTTAAATTATTTTGTATAGGTTATATGGAAGATTCTTTGGAAATAATTTCATAAGTTTTCGTAATTATTCAATATTTATTAGATATAAATGTGAAAAATGAGAATGATATTATTATTACAAATTTTGGGTGAATTAGTGGAATTTTATGACTTATGAATTCCATTCTATGGTTTTATTATGATTATTTTGGACTTTTGTTATGCTTAATTTTACATCACTCATTTCTATTATTACTAATATTGACTTCATATAATGTATATTTTTTCTAGGATTTCTCTAATCTATTGAATTTATAGTAAATGTTAAATCTGAATGTACATGAGAATATATTCATGATACATTTTTTCAAATGTTCCATTTTATTTGAGTGGGACGGGCCAGTTGTGGGCATGTGATCACATCATGGTTCACTAATATATTCTACCATTATATGACTGTGTAAAATTGTTCTTTATTGAGAGATCATAATATAATTATAAATTCCATTTAAAATTTGATTTTTTTTTAAAAAAATTTAATACTAATTAATTGGTAAATTTCACTTATGGTTTTTAATTATATAATGATTTGATTTTAATGGCCAAACATGACATTGGAGAAAATGGGTCAAACTATATGGAATTCCAAGTATACATATCCACATTGATTTACATTTCAAAAAATATATAAATAAAATTAGGTTGGTAATTTTTTTCAATCTATAATATTGTTTGATAAAACTATGAAGAATAAATCAAGAACCATTTCATCCTACTAGTGTCCCAAATGAAGTTATCTATCAATAAAATCAAAACTGATCAATATCAATTGTGAACATTCTTAAATAAAAATTTATCATATTATTGATGTTAAATTACCTCTATGTGTGACAATGATATATTCAGGTGGCCGATGGAAAACTATTATGTTTTGAAAAAGTATTTATAATGTAACATACCTATATAAATAAATTTCAATAGTGATTGTTTGATATTTATTTGTAAAAACAAATTCCATAAATTGCATATATATTTTTACCTTGGGTGCTTAATTAATATGTTTACACATGTTGTTAACCATATAATTTTCAAGAATACAATTGAATAACTTCTTCAACGCGACAATTCTAGATAATTATTGACCAATATTGGTTGTGTAAATAAAGAATGAGATCCACTCAATCCATCTCCTCCTTTAAACGAAGACCTAAATATTGAATTATAATTTCGGGGGAGGCATGCACTTGTAGAGGGAGTGGAATGAAATTTTATCTACAAATATGATGTTTTCTTAATTAGACACCGTAATGCTCATTTTTATTACATAGTTACATGATATGTTAAATAATATGGAATCCTTAATCATGTACATAAATTTATAACCTTGGAAAAAAATGATTGATGCATAAACGGTTAGTTCTAGGTGGCCCATTAAATGGGGAATAGTGCAGAATCATGACCATGGTTACATTGAATTTATGAATTTCATTAAAAAAAATTAAAACTAAAAACATAATATTATGTGAAATAAATATGAAATTATCATACTATTCTTATTATTTTAAAACATACTTCATTTCATAAAAGCCTTAAATCAAATCAAGTCATTTTCTATTACATTTATATATTATAAAAATAAAAAATCCTCCGATATTAGTTTTGTTTTTAATTTTTTTATAAATATATATATTGAAACCACTAACACTCAATGAGAGATGAAATATCGTCTATTTTATAAAACTAATTATCCTTAAAAAACTCATAATTTGACATTCCATGAATGCTTGATCAATAACATGTAAAAATTAATGTAGGATTTTAATGGAACAACTAGATAATATTTCACACAATTTGTTCTGTGAAAATAGATAGATAACATGTCAATAGCATAATATAAAAATGGATTAATGAAAATAAAACTATATAGCTTAACTTATTAATGAAACAACCTTCTTTTTTTACCATATAATCCTCATTATCATCAATTGAAATTAAGAGGGTTCTTTATAATTGTGTCTAAGAACTAACTCATTGAAGAAAGATTTGATGATTATGTAATTAACATATAGATTGATAACTCAGTTGAAAATAAATTTTAGAATAAGTTTGTTTATTATTTATATATTCATTTATTGGTTCCATTGTTCAATTTGATAAAATATGTATGTTTTGTTTCTATGTGTTTAAATTTATTACCAATGACATTGATCAATGTTTTGGTTGAATTTTGAGAATGTTATGTAGTATTGAGGAGATGATTAGTCAGTTCATTTCATACATTTGAGTCCCTCGTTCAGGGGTCTATCATGTATCCATTTCACTACATTCATTATTATTGAATAATTAATTATATATGGTACATAATGAGCATGAATTACGACAACATATGCATATGAAATAATTAATATATGAATAAACAATTTCTAACATATAAGGTGGAATAAATTCACTACCACAGAACCCATTACAATGAAACAAACCATAGTAAACACATACATAACAATAGTCTCTAACAAGTATGAATTAATTATAAGAAAAACCAAATGGGATCATTGAATAATTGATTAATATAAATATTTTTATATACGTTATTTTTTACTTCACATTAATATCAATAGTTTTACTGAAGTTATTATTTCATTGAACTTAATAGTTTATCTATTGTTATCCTTTATCATAAAATACATTTCATTTCCAAGAATATTTTTTCTTTATTTTTTTTTCTCTTCAATAAATGAATATTTTTACATATGAACTAGATTTTTTCAATAATTTACAACTTTATACAAAACACCTTCTTTGACCATTGAATTTTCTTTTGAAAAATTTAACTAGGCTTTACATATTTGAGAATAAATGTTGATGATATATGGTTTATAGATAATAATTATTCTATCATTCTATCCATTTTTTATGAATTTTTCAATTTTGAACTGAAGACTATATAATTATAAGAAGAATTGTTTTTTCACTAGTCACGAGTGACTAAAATATGACCAGCTTTGATATCTATCCCTCACACTTTCTACTATCATATTCATAATTAAAATATACACACCATTACCATAACACCAATGAAATACCATGAATTAGTTTCAATTTCTAGGAGACCATTAGATCTTAAATAAAATTATTTTTGTTATTGAGTGGTCGTTGGGATGCAAGAAATATGGAGAATAAGATGATTGTGGGTCATGGGTCTGCATATATTAAGGGAACAAATGCGGGATAAGACCAAAGCGGAAGAAATAAATTTGGAAAGTAATTATTTTATTTGAATGTGTCTAACCACTATTACAATATAAAATAACTAGATGATGATTATGAATAAGAAATATCATAAAATATTGCTACTTATATGAACATTTATATATGATTTTATTTTGTATTTCCTTTCCCACATTTTATTTTGTATGTATTGTGGATTAATATATTGACCCAAGTGTTTATGATATGTTGTTCATCAAAAATATAAAACTAAAATGAGTTTGATTTTCCTTTATCTAGGGTAAATTTTATGATTTTTTTAAATGTAATTAATTTAATATAGAATGTTTCATCTTTATGTGACCGCCTTATTTGAATTTTTTTATGAATGCATGAAATTTTTTTATTCATTTTTCATTACCCAATAAGTCAAAGTGAATTAGAATGAGATATATATCCTAATGTTGAATCCATTTTTTCTACCATTCACTCTATAATATTTACTCATTATTAACATAACATCATGTAAAAATAAATGGATTTGGATTAATTTTAGTATTGATGTTCATTAATATATAATGATTTTATGTATATAGTGATAGTCAAGTTATATAAATTCTTCTAAAACAGTTATATTATGAATATTTCTTATTTCGGTTTCTCATAATCCATTATGTAGTTGGTGTGATCGAAGAATATTTATAGTTTCATCAATGGAGGGAAGATCTATTAACATTAATATACCACCATAAAAACTCTTTGAAGATGAACACATTGTGTCTTAACTTTTTCTATACATGTAATATAATTATGTTTGGTTTTATTAGGTCATGACTGCTTTCATCATGATTTATTTATATATATCATCTATCTGATTTCCAAATCTTTTGAATTTTTGGATAGTAAAACATTATATACTAAAAATAATATATAGTCTTTTAATATCCAATTAGATTTGACCAGATAGATAATATGTACTATCAAAATCAATTCGTAATGGATCATGTTCGAATTTTAATATAGCAAAATTTAATTGTCAAAAATTGATTTATCCAAATTTTTTAAACAATTGCTTTAGCTTGTTGGCTTGTGTAAAATATCTATGGAATCCACATTGAGTTTTCTGATATTATAGGCTCTATGTGTGAAACCAACAATATAAAACATGGATATCCATTATTCTGAACTATCATCAACATATATGGTACCCCATTATAAGTGGAATTTATCTTCCTAAATCCCATTAACTGAACTCTTCTGAATCAAAATGTATTATATCATTTGATGAAATTATATGGTTTCATTTATATATACCATATATAAAGTTATATAGTTGTTGTTTTTGACATTTTTTTAATGTATTTTGGGCTAGAATTCCCATCAGGCATGATTCTTTAATATATTCAATTTTTCCAAGAAGACCAAAATACGATATCGTTTTGGAGATCAATTTTGTAATGATCAAAATGATAATATCTTATACTAATTTCTTATAATCCCTTATATGTGCCAAATATTCTTTGTATATGGGTATAACATGGTTTATGCATCATTTATATCATTTAATAGCCTTAATGTTTTGAATAATAATAAAAATATATGGTTTTATTTTTAGAAATATTTTGAATCCATTCATACTATTTTTAGGTTTTCTTTGATTGAGTAGGATCTTTATCTTGCTCATCCATAATGCCTTCTGGATCACAATATTTTTAAACATTCATCTACTAAATTTCAACTTCTATATATTCATATCAGGCAATGAAGAGTGTAATCATTTCCTTTAGAGTAACATTATGTTCCTATATTCTGGTTTTTGTAATCTTTTAGGTTTTCTGGATTGTATATAGCTTGTATTCTCTAATGGACCCTCTAAACATGTATAAATAATTAAATTTGTCTATTCTATTTATAATTTATATCAATAGGTTTTTTCTGAACATCCTAGTTATTAAGCCTCATTACTTAAATTAACTACGGTCATTGTTTTTTACCATTATATAATTAATATTTATTCCTCATATATTGATTCAATTCTTAACATGAATCTATTTTCTGAATAATATAGCAGATTTATTTGATAATTGTGTTTTCTTCCATCGAAATATTATCATTCGAAACTATGCAATTCATTATTTTGTAATTTTTAACCATTACATCTAACTGTATTAAAATATCATGTTAATGAATCATGAATTACATTATATTTTACAATAATATTTTAATTAATAGTTTTATTATGTTTAATTTTATTCCTCTATAAAATGATTCATGCATAGGTAAACATTAATAACTTTAGATTAACAAAATATTTTATATATGAACTATATTCCCATAGAGTTGATGGGTTTTCCCTAAAAGGATCAATATAAGTAATTCTTATAATGGATGTAAGAAATTATCATTTATGAATTGTGTAATTCTTATACTCCCCATTTAAACATATAACTATTATTTTTTGATACATTCATCATGTTTATTCATTATATTTAATATGTATACCCATTTTTTCAAATGATCCAAATTTTAATATGATTTTATCTTTTCATACATATCTATAGTCCAATTGTTTTATATTTTTAGAATTCAATCTTAAAATACATACTACATTTGAATAATATTGTGATTAATTCTAGGGAATCATATTGAATAGTTTGATATTTAATAGAGATGTGATCCTTCCAAAACCGTTAATATATATTCATAAATAATATAATATTCCATAACCCAATTATATAATCAGATAATCGACATGATAATTGGTGTATGATTCATGATTCTTTTCATTATGGGTTTGAATATTCCCTTACTTATCATTATTTATGGTACTGGGAATTATTTCTTATATTTCATTGAAGTGATCATTTAATATGAAAGCATTTTACATAATTTTCAAAAACATTTCAATAACCAATTAAATGTGATCAATATAGTATTTTCTTCTAACTGAATAAAATCACACCATAAATGTTCATTTTCATGATGTGTGATAATCCAGTAGATGTGTTGTCTATTCTCATAAGATATATTTTTGTGGAATTATTATTTCCAAATGGCATACCATTCCATTCAAACAAGACAATATGATTTATAAATTTTTCCAATGGTATTTTTTATTGTTTGATATTAATATAAAAATTAACTGGACCTATGATCAAACATAGATTATTAATTTGGCCACCCATTCCTAAACATTTTTATTAAATCCAAATTTTTATGATAATTATTTCCATCGTCCATTGTAGAACTATTATTTTCTCTGTATCCAATAAAAACTATACATTTACCCCATTTTTTCATCTATCTTCATTACCTATAGTTTTAAAAATTTATTAGAACTTTCACATCTCCCAATTAATCAATGGTTTATTAATTTTTTTATATTTCTCGCAAACTCGTTAATATTTCTATATTAAAAAAATTCCTTACTTCTAATTACTATACAAAAATATGTAAGGGTAACTATAACATCTGTATTTTCCATATGAAACAATTTCTAATAGTTTTCCAAAAAAAATTCAAATACTAAATTTTTATCTCGGACAATTTATCTATATCATTTATTCTTATATTATTATAACAACCATATTCCATTAGTAGTTCAATTATTATTTTCATTTTCAATCCTTGTTTTTTTATTCCACATGGATAAAAAGTAATTTATTCTCTATCACCATTTTGGGTTTTAAAAAAGTATATACATTAAAATAATTACTAAGGAAAAATTATATAAAAAATATTGCTACCTGTTAGAATTTACTAAGTAATATATTATAAATCAATATGAAATCTAATAATTTAGGAATAAATAGAGTGACTATTCATAAAAACATCTCATATTGAGTTCAATAATAACATATTTTATCACATTTAGAATCTAAACCATTTTTTTGATAGTTATAATAACTTGTAACTTAGTGGATTACAAGGTTAATCTAAAACTAGATTATTGAAGAAGATAAAATACATTTTGTATCCAACTAGGAAATTGATATATATAAACCCATGCTTATATTGTCTAATTTAAATCACACTTATTTCATTTCATTGTGCTTGAATGAATCCCTATATATTAAAGGATATGGATCTTCTAGATATACATGTATTAAAATAGTCCATAAACTTACTATATTGTTGGAAACATGTGATCTAGGTTCTTTAGCTAAAATACCTTAATCCTTTGTGACTGAGATACTTGTAATATTATAAAAGTTGTGATATATTTATTATTCTATATCTTATTTATTAATATTTCATTATCATAACCTTGAGACCTATGACCATAGATCATCTTATTTTATAATATAGGATAAGAAAATCATATTCCTAACATGTATGTTCAAATATAGAAGAAGTATATTCTAACTTATTTTCCCTTCTATATTAGGTCAAACAAATTCTCGAGTACATATGATAATTTTAGAGTCAAACATGTGTGTATTCATTATATTAATTTATGTTATTTTATAATGGATAATAATATATAAATATTTTAACACCATTTTTTAAATGACAATATCTTATTGAAGAAAAAAATACATAAAAAAAGAAATTCTTCCAATACATATTTTGGAAATAATAACGACATTATATTTTAAGACTGCATTCCAAAATTATTTCCCAATATGTAAAAAATCATATGTTGTCTCCAATAATGAATTATGGAAATTGATTTCTTTTCAAATAATAATACTACCATTGTTTGAATTATTTTCCCTTTATAATAAGGGGATGTATCATAATTATGATTTTTCCAAAAAGGTAATACATAGAGTTATTTTTTATAGATTAATATCACAGTATATATTTAAAAAATTCAATATAAATAATCATTGACCTGTATCATATTCAATAATTATATCTTCATCCTTGAAGATAATGGTTATTTAAAAATATAGAACCCATGTATTTTGTTATACCATTTACCAATCAACATTTAGAATATTTTATTATTGATAATATCTTCTATATATTGGGAACTCAAAATCTGGAGAATCAACTAGTTCTCCATCCATCTTCATTATCTTTAATTTCTATAGAGATTTTATAGTGCACTAGACCCTACTTAAATCATAATTATTGAAATATTTGTAAAATATATAATATGTTTATTTTTTTCCGCCCTATTTGAGTTAGTGTTTTTATCATCTGAGTTACTTTAATATAAATAATATTGGCTTTTTTCATCTAAGTATATATCTTCATCATTTATAGCATCAAATAATATATCTCAGTTATCATCCATTAGTTTTCCTTTTATATATCCTATTTTTTTACTATATCTAGGATTGTGTTAGAATATTTACCATTCATCCTATACATCAAAAAATATTCCAATCTAGAACGATTATTTTTTAGGGAATCTCAAAAACTACTAGGATTTTCCTCAATGTTTTCTTAGATCATTGTGGATTCTATGTTGCTAAAGATTTAAAATATTACATTATTAATTTAGTCCTAAAAATATAATCAATCATTCCCTCTATGAGAATATCTCCTATAATTTCTTGGGTGTATTATGTCATAAAAAATTTTCATCCATACAATATTTTGACAAATTTTTAATGGGGTTTACCAAACTCCAAAAAGGTTGGATCACAAAAATATATTCCAACAACACCCAAAAACTTCTATTAACATGATGAACATAAATCGAATGTATTCCTCACATCCTATATGATATTTTTAACCATACAATATTTTTTATCATTACCCATCATATATCTTATCAAACTCCAAATGTAACTTTTAAATTTTTACGTTGTGAACGATACATATAAATGTCTTAATGAACTACATTGGGATAACAACATGGAATATTATACATAAAACAATATATATCATATTTTAGGACTAGTGAAAAAAATATTATAATACCAATTATGGAACCCATAATGATATTTTTGAAAATTTCACATGATAGTTATCTATATTGTGATTATAGTTGTGTCATATGTTTTTAAAAAATCATTAACCTAATGGTTTAGTGACTTTCTAAAAAATATTCATTTGATGATATGGTCTAATACATGTATATCCTTGACATGGAAAATATCGTATTTATATATAGTCTGTAACAGCCCGAGATTTTATGAAAAATATTCGTTTTAATTTTATTAATGTCTTGTGTTGTACGCTACACCAAAAGGAGCTTTCCCAACACGCATCCTTGACATGCCTTGCATTACACGCAATCGCAACCTTCCTCGATAGCGTGTGTAGTACGCAATACTGTGTTTCACGAAACAATGATATGCTATTAAAATATTATTAAAACTAGCCGTTATGAATAGTAATAACCACTTTTTAAATTTTATAAATTTTAGCTCTCAAAATGGACTTCATTTTTGGATTCGGAGTATCGAATTTAGCCTAAGGTGAAATATTGGAACTTTTCGGATAACTTTCATATTCTGATGAATAGTGAAAATTACTAAATTATAATTAAAAACAACTTTTTTAATCAAAATAATTAATAGTGAAAAATCATTAATTTGAGTGGTTTTAAAGTATTTTTAGAATATATTTTTACAATTTAATACAATGTTGGTCATTGGATGTAATTTCACATTTAAACCAGACATAATCAAGTGTCAATCTTTTGATAGAAACTGTTTCTTAAAAACACGATATTTGTTTTAACAGAGGGATTTAATTATATAATTAATTAATGCAACTTCTATGTTATGAATTTGGTAAAATAGACTTCATTTTTGAATTCGGAATATGAAATATATCTTAGGATGAAATTTTGGCATTGTTCTGAAAAACATCATTTTTTGATGAATAGTGAAACTACTAAGTGGTAGTTAAAAAACTGAATTTTTCATAAAACATAATTTAACCGCTTCTGTGAATGGAATTTCAAAAATCCGAGAGACACGGTTGATATCAGTAAGTAAAATGTGGTTCAATGAGATGAAAATAATTTTTGGTGAATAGTAACTTTATACTTTTATTTACCACGGTTAAAAGTAAATAGGGTAATTAATGGTAAGAATGATATTAATATTACCCTAACACATGTCCTAATTCTATTGGACATGTGTATCTCGACCAAAAACAACCTGAAGTGTAAAATATTATCATTTAGGCCCACTTGGATTTGATTAGGACATTTATTATTATTTAATTCAAAGAAGAGTTAAAAGATTTAAAATCAAAGTTTATTTACTAAAACATTTTTAATATAGGGTTGTACATAAGATAAATTCGATTGAAAATATTCATTAGAAATCTATAAAGATTTCCTACATAAAGGTATTTTATTTGTAATTTTTAGACATCAAATAATTTAATTTATTTATGACACAAAGATGATAGAGTATTTATCTTATTAATGAAATATTGACATAATTGATATTATAAATACCAAAATAAATGTAATTTAAGACTTTTTATGAATTACACTAATTTTATAGGTTACTATGATATATTACTGTTGATTAAATCAACTTGGTTTGAACATATAATTCTGTTATGACTTTCAAAAAAATCATATATCAAATAGTGTCAAGATTGACACAAAATAGTTTTTAAATCTAATATTATATTATTAATTGTTATTTTATTCTTAAAAATCTAAGGTTCGGAAAAATGACTTAGATAAGGATATATATATTAATAATAAACAATTTGGGGTTCGTTTTCTATGTTATAGTAAGTGTATTAACCATATGGTGTAAGAAAACAAAAAGACGCGGTAAAAGTTAAATTATTTTACTTAGAGTTAAATCTAATTGATAAGGTTAAAATAATAACCTAAACTTGTCTAAATCCTATTGGTTGATAGTATTTGACCCAGCCCCACTTTAGCTTCTAAATAAGACCCTTTGGAACCATTATAAACCGATTTTGACTTTAATATAAAATAATATTTTGAGATATTCCTAAGGTGCCCCTCTCCTCCCTTATAAAAGGGCACCTCCTCCCTCCCTTCCTCACACAACTTTGAGCCTTCAATCTCGTCCAAAACCTGCCAAAATCTCTTCTCCACTTCCCTAGTATCATCCTAGAGGTCCTAGTCTTATTCAAAGATCATCCTTAGTTCTTTAAGTGGAGGCTAAGAAAAGGCGCGTTAAAAAGAGGTAATATCAATTACCAATCTTTTTCAATTTCTTTCTTCTTCAACTTCTTCTTCTTTTGTTGTTTCATGATAAAGTAATAACATCAGTATTTCTTATATACTGATATGTTATTATAAATATGAAACAACTCTAATTAACCTTCTATCCATCCTACGGAAAAAGGAAATCACCGCGCGTGCGTACGTACGGAATACCATCTCCACGCCGTGGTGTAATCTATTTTCCGCCACCACATTAATTGGATTGGTATAATGGTGTAATGAGTAACTATATATGATTATTATAAAGTTATATTGATACTGAAATAGTATACATACACTTCAACACAATTCCACGACCATGGGAACGATATCATCGCTCGTGCGTACGTACGGACTACCGTCTCCACGACACGATAAGATTCATTCTCCATGTTAACCATTTAAGAATGATTACAAAGTATATATAAGAAATAATAATGAAATATATGACATTATAAAGCTACAGGATTTATGTATATATATATATATATATGTATGTCATCTACTTACTTCCATTCAAGACAATAAGGAAAGGAAAACAGCGTTCATGCGTACGTACGGACTACCGTCTCCATGAATGGTGTTTTTCATTTCATTTATCTATCTATTATATATATATATACTGAATATATATGATATATAAATCATATTTTATATTCTGGAAGTAAGTAAATCATTATATAAGTAATAATAATGTCCAGAACAACAAGTCAAAACACCTACGATAAATGAAACGAATTTACCAAAAACGCTTCTTTAACATGGAATTTACAAAAGAACGGGAAATATAAAGTCATAAGTGAACCATATATGATATCATAACAATGAATATGATTATTTAATAATTCAATGACATTATTTAAATCATTATACAGGAGGTTAGGACACATACGAAGCAAATCGGACCTAAGGTAAGGGAAATATGACAATCTCATTTTTATCCGAGATTGTTTATTCGTAAGTATTTTCTGGGGTGTATTTTTTCATCCACATCCATGTTTCATAAATATGTAATATTATTTACATCCACCTACAATTGTTTAAATCCATTTTTACCCTTCGGTTAGTTTTTAGTAAAAGAAATGAAAGGAATCTTTTGTCATTTTCCGTACGAGGTACTTTTTCACTTTTCCGACAAAAGTACGAAGAATGTTTTTTTAACTTATACGGCATGAATGGATTTCTAAAACATTATTTCCAAGAAGTTTCCTTTACAAGTATTCATGTTTATTTTTAATCAACTTCTTTTAGTTTAAAATTGTATGACATGTTAAGAATGAAAAAGTGTTTTTGAAGTGGAAAGTATATTTTCCTCAAGAATGGAGTTCAAGTATTTTATCAAAATTATTTTCCAGATAAGATAACAAAAGGGTTCTGTTTTTATCCCTATTATTACATGGATTTGATTATGTTGTGATGGAAATATTTTTATGAATTCCTTTATCTTATATGAATTGTTTTATGATGTCATGTTGTTTAAGAATCCCATTTTTATTACATGGGTTACGCTATGATGTATGGTTTATGATTATGTGGCACACATAAGAAAGGATTCATTATAAGATGGGTGAGACCTATATCTCCCTCCAATTAATTGGGTAAAGATTTTATATCTCATGAGATAGACATGGCTGGAATGGTAGGTTATACCGATTCAGTGAAACAGGACTGAAACGAGGGTGACTCGGTTCAGAAAGGGACTTTTCCACTAAGATAGTCATGGCAATGAGTCTTGACTAACAAGAAATGATTCTCTATGATTATGTGTGTATGCCACAAAGTTTCATGTTTTATGTTATGATTATTGGGATTTCATTTCACTACTATGATTTATCCCATGTTATGAAATTATGCTCTCTTTTGCAGGTTAAGATTTCCAAAAGTTATGTTCTTATGAATATGATGTGATTGATTTCTCTTTTGTTTACCCTTACTGAGCATTTGAGCTCACCCTTTTATGTTTTCTTTTCCCCAGGATATAAAGAAAGGTTTTAGGTAAAAAAGGGAAGATCTTTATGGGAGATATTGAAGATCTTTCACCACGATTAGAATATTACGTTCCGAGTTTCCAAAGACACTAAACTATTACGATCCTTGTGTGTGTGTTTTTGTTATGTACTAAGTATTCTGAAAAAGTTATGTAATGTCCATGTACGTCTAGTTTCGGGACTCTACAGTTGGTATCAGAGGAAACGTTTAGTCAACCTTTGGAAACTAGGATGCAAAAACGTTAGTGAGATCCCTAGAGATATTTCTAAGGTATGTCTAGGGATGTCCCTAAGGTTAAGTATACGTATAGGTTATAGTACTAGAATTACGCTAACAATCTTAGAATTAAACCTAAGATGATATTGAAGGTACTCCCCCTTTATTATGTTGTTTTCCCTAGCATGATTTTTGCCTCTCACACTATTCTTTTTGGGTTTTAGATGATGGATGGAACCCAAAGGAACCGTGTTGATCAATGAAATGGACAATGCAATGATTGTCCTCCTGAACAAACAAATGTTATGGGAGATGGAGTGCAAAATCTTATTTCTATACTTATACAAGATATGAATCATTCTGGACTTCCAAATGAGCAGAGAAGGGAACAATATTCTATTGAGTCCTTCATGAGGCAACGTCCACCTTATTTCAGTGGGTCTTCTGATCCACTTGTTGCTGAACAATGGATCAGTACCACTGAAAAGATATTTTCAGTTCTTGAATGTTCTGATCATGATAAAGTCATATTAGCAGTATATCGTTTCGAAGGTGAAGCTGATCAATGGTGGAATCTTATCAAGAATATGAGGCAAAGAGATGAAATTGAGTCCATGGAATAGGACGAGTTCAAGAACTTGTTTTTTAGTAAGTACTTCCCTCATATTCTTCGAAAAAAGATGGAAAAGGAATTTCTTGAGCTGAAGCAGAAGGATGATGAATCTGTTGGTATATACGAAGCAAATTTTACAAGACTTACAAGGTAGGATTCTGGTATTATCATCCAACCATAAAGTAAAGTTGATCGATTTTTCAGTGGCTCAAAACCAAGTCTTAGAAGGGAATTAGCTATAAAAGACTTCAGTTTCTATGAAGAAATTGTGCGTTGTGCTATCAAGGTAGAAATGGAAGTTGGTGTTACATATCCATCTCCTGGTTTTGACATGAAACGAAAGATGGTGTTCAAGGAGAAATCTCAGAATAATGGTGAAAAGAAGATGAATGTTTCCTTATGCACAAAGTGTGGAAAGAAGCATGGTGGAGATTGTCTTAAAGGGACTAGAAAATGTTTTAAGTGTGGAAAAGAAGGTCATCGAGAAGTTGAGTGTCGAAGTAATGGAAAAAGGTTTTCTAATGATGTGAATAAATCAAACACTGCAGAGAACGCACCACCAACACTTCAATGCTTCAAGTGCAAGGAAATGGGGCATTATGCTAATAAATTCCCTAATCCAAGGGTTAGTGATGATCAACATGAGAAACCACTGAAGGCAAAGGACAAAGGGAAGTTACATGCGATCACTATTGGCGATGTTGAATATGACAACGATGTGGTGGAATGATTAAGTGTTTATGTAATGGGATTCCAAAATAATATTGTATCATGAAGTATTGGAATATTTATTTATTGGTCTAATGTGGTATTCAAAGTGATTGAGATATTTTTGGAAATAAGATGATATGCGCATAATGATGGGAAAATGAGAAAATGATATGTTTAACAGTATTCATGAGCTCATGATTGATATAAGGACTAAGTGATATCATGGTTTGAGTATATAGATTTTTGAGGATTTTGGTATGTGGAAAGTGTTAAATTTTAACTGCATTCATGTTTTCACTAAGGTATTCAAGAGAATACATGATTAAGGACTTTGAATGTTTGGAATGTGACCAACAAAACATATCTTATGATATATGGGGGTCGACGATGGTGTTAAATATCCGGTAATCGTTTTCACTATGTTATGAGAGTGGACTGCAGTATTATGGATAAGCCTAAAGATTGGAATGGATTATGTTGGACATAAGTTAGTATTGTTTAAGGATCAAAGTTTTCTTAATATTATTAATGGGATGTTATAGTAATATAGTTTTAGAAAAAGGACAACCTGCAGGACGGGCGACAGCCCATCGCGTCGGACAAGGATGTGGGAATCGAACCCACAACCGAAGTGCGACTGGCCTTTATCGCCTACCACTGGCCTACAGGAAGTCCCTGTTTATTAGAAACTAGTTTTATTATATTAAGCAGTATGATATATGAAGTATAAAGTCCATTTTAGGAACCATATATGATTAATCTCACTATAGATGTACTTATGTATATAATTTTTTCTAACCTTTTGTTTGAGACAGATGGAAGGACCCATCATTCTATCACATGATCTGCTAACACTTCATGAATAACAAATTCAACTTCATTTATTTAAGATATGAAGTGGAAATTGTTAAAGTCACGAACAAAAGTGTGATTGTACCAAAATAAAGTAAGTATTTATTCTAATTCAAATTCATTAACTTTAGGGAAACGATCTTGAAAACCAAAAATTTTGTCCTAGTGATCTTATATCTGATGAATCAGATGGTACCTTAGATCGTCACAAATTTATGTCTTTGTGATTGTTGGATTTTCCATAGCCATGTTCTCTACCACTCTCCATCAGAACATGATGGTTAGATTTCTCTTCCATATCCATATTTTCACCTATGTGGAAACCCAGTGATTAGTTTATTAGGGTAACCATTAAATTTCATACTTTTGTTTTTAAATATTGGTTTTGATATTCCTTTTTACGATGTGGGTTTCTATTAAAGAAACTTTCGAATAGTAAACCATTTATAACCCCGACGAATTTCGAGGGCGAAATTCATTTTAAGGGGGGTAGAATGTAACAGCTCAAGATTTTATGAAAAATATTCTTTTTAATTTTATTAATGTCTTGTGTTGTACGCTACACAAAAAGGAGCTTGCACAACACACATCCTTGACTTGCCTTGCATTACACGCAATCACAACCTTCCTCGATAGCGCGTGTAGTACGCAATACTGAGTTTCACGAAACAACGATATGCTATTAAAATATTATTAAAACTAGCCGTTATGATTAGTAATAACCACTTTTTAAATTTTAGAAATTTTAGCTCTCAAAATGGACTTCATTTTTGGATTTGGAGTATCGAATTTAGCCTAAGATGAAAATTTGGTACTTTTCGGATAACATTCATATTCTGATGAATAGTGAAAATTACTAAATTATAATTAAAATCAAATTTTTTAATCGAAATAATTAATAGTGATAAATCATTAATTTGAGTGGTTTTAAAGTATATTTAGAATATATTTTTACAATTTAATACAATGTTGTTCATTGGATGTAATTTCACATTTAAACCAGACATAATCAAGTGTCAATCTTTTGATAGAAATTGTTTCTTAAAAACACGCTATTTGTTTTAACAGCGGGATTTAATTATAAAATTAATTAATGCAACTTCTATGTTATGAATTTTGTAAAATAGACTTCATTTTTGAATTCAGAATATGAAATATAGCTTAGGATGAAATTTTGGCATTGTTCTGAAAAACATCATTTTTTGATGAATAGTGAAACTACTAAGTGGTAGTTAAAAAACTGAATTTTTCATAAAACATAATTTTACCGGTTCTGTGAATGGAATTTAAAAAATCCGAGAGACATGGTTGATGTCAGTAAGTAAAATGTGGTTCAATGAGATGAAAATAATTTTTGGTGAATAGTAACTTTTTACTTTTATTTACCACGGTTAAAAGTAAATAGGGTAATTATGGGTTAAAATGATATTAATATTACCCTAAAATATGTCCTAATTCTATTGGACAAGTGTATCTTGTCCAAAAACAACCTTAAGTGTAAAATATTATCATTTATGCCCACTTGGATTTGATTAGGACATTTATTATTATTTAATTCAAAGAAGAGTTAAAAGATTTAAAATCAATGTTTATTTAATAAAACATTTTTAATATAGGGTTTTACATAAGAAGAATTCGATTGTAAATATTCATTAGAAAGCTAAAAATATTTCCTAAATACTGGTACTTTATTTGTAATTTGTAGACATCAAATAATTTAATTTATATATGACACAAATATGATGCAGTATTTATCTTATTAATGAAATATTGACATAATTGATATTATAAATACCGAAATAAATGTAATTTAAGACTTTTTATGAATTCCAATAATTTTCTAGGTTACTATGATATATTAGTGTTGATTTAATCAACTTGGTTCGAACATATAATTCTGTTATGACTTTAACAAAAATCATATATCAAATAGTGTCAAAATTGACACAAAATAGTTTTTAAATCTAATATTATATTATTAATTGTTATTTTATTCCTAAAAATCTAAGGTTTGGTCAAATGATTAGATAAGGATATATATATTAATAATAAGCAATTTGGGGTTCTTTTTCCATGTTATAGTAAGTATATTAACAATATGGTGTAAGAAATCAAAAAGACATGGTAAAAGTTAAATTATTTTACTTAGAGTTAAATATAATTGATAAGGTTAAAATAATAACCTAAACTTGTCTAAATCCTATTGGTTGATAGGATTTCGACCCATCCCCACTTTAGCTTCGAAATAAGACCCTTTGGAACCATTATAAACCGATTTTGACTTTAATATAAAATAATATTTTGAGATACTCCTAAGGTGCCCCTCTCCTAACTTATAAAATGGCACCTCCTCCCTCCCTTCCTCACACAACTTTGAGCCTTCAAACTCGGCCAACCACTGCCAAAATCTATTCTCCACTTCCCTAGTATCATCCTAGAGGTCCTGGTCGACTTCAATGATTATCCTTAGTTCTTTAAGTGGAGGCTAAGAAATGGCGCGTTAAAAAGAGGTAATATCCATTACCGATCTTTTTCAATTTCATTCTTCTTCAACTTCTTCTTATTTAGTTGTTTCATGATAAAGTAATAACATCAGTATTTCTTATATAATGATATGTTATTATAAATATGAAACAACTATAATTAACATTCTATCCAACCTACGGAAAAATGAAATCACCGCGCGTGCGTACGTACGGAATACCGTCTCCACGCCGTGGTGTAATCTATTTTCCGCCACCACATTAATTGGATGGGTATAATGGTGTAATGGGTAATTATATATGATTATTATAAATTTATATTGATACCTAAATTGTATCCATACACTTGAACACAATTCCACGACCATGGGAATGATATCATCGCTCGTGCGTACGTACGGACTACCGTCTCCACGACGCGATGAGATTCATTCTCCATGTTAACCATTTAAGAATGATTACAAAGTATATATAAGAAATAATAATTAAATATATGACATTATAAAGCTACTGGATTTATGTATATATATATATATATGTATGTCATCTACTTACTTCCATTCATGACAATAAGGAAAGGAAAACAGTGTTCATGCGTACGTACGGACTACCGTCTCCATGAACGGTGTTTTTCATTTCATTTATCTATCTATTATATATATATATATACTGAATATATATGATATATAAATCATATTTTATATTCTGGAAGTAAGTAAATCATGATATAAATAATAATAATTTCAAGAACAACAAGTCAAAACACCTACGATAAATGAAACGATTTTACCCAAAACGCTTCTTTAACATGGAATTTACAAAAGAACAGGTAATATAAAGTCATAAGTGAACCATATATGATATCATAATAATTAATATGATTCTGTAATAAATCAATGCCATTATTTAAATCATTATACAGGAGGTTCGGACACATACAAAGCAAATCAGACCTAAGGTAAGGGAAATATCACAATCTCATTTTTATCCGAGATTGTTTATTCGTAAGTATTTACTGGGGTGTATTTTATCATCCACATCCATGTTTCATAAATACGTAATATTATTTCCATCCACCTACAATTTTTTAAATCCTTTTTTACCCTTCGGTGAGTTTTTAGTAAAAGAAATGAAAGGAATCTTTTGTCGTTTTCCGTACGAGGTACTTTTTGACTTTTCTGACAAAAGTACGAAGAATGTTTTTTTAACTTATACGGCATGAATGGATTTCTAAAACATTATTTCCAAGAAGTTTCCTTTAAAATTATTCAAGTTTATTTTTAATCAACTTCTTTTAGTTTAAAATTGTATGACATGTTAAGAAAGGAAAAGTGTTTTTGAAGTAGAAAGGATATTTTCCTCAAGAATGGAGTTCAGGTATTTTATCAAAATTATTTTCCATCTAAGATAATAAAAGGGTTCTGTTTTTATCCCTATTATTACATGGATTTGATTATGTTGTGATGGAAATATTTTTATGAATTCCTTTATCTTATATGAATTGTTTTATGATGTCATGTTGTTTAAGAATCCCATTTTTATTACATGGGTTACGCAATGATGTATGGTTTATGATTATGTGGCACACATATGAAAGGATTCATTAGAAGATGGGTGGGACTTATATCTCCCTCCAATGTATTGGGTAATGATTTTATATCTCATGAGATAGACATGTCTGGAATGGTAGGTTATACCGGTTCAGTGAAACATGACTGAAATGAGGGTGACTCGGTTCAGAAAGGGACTTTGTCCACTAAGATAGTCTTGGCAATGAGTCTTGACTAACAAGAAATGATTCTCTATTATTATGTGTGTATGCCACAAAGTTTCATGTTTTATGTTATGATTATTGGGATTTCATTTCACTACTTTGATTTATCCCATGTTATGAAATTATGCTCTCTTTTGCAGGTTAAGATTTCCAAATGTTATGTTCTTATGAATATGATGTGATTGATTTCTCTTTTGTTTACCATTAATGAGAATTTGAGCTCACCCTTTTATGTTTTCATTTCCCCAGGATATAAAGAAAGGTTTTAGGTAAAAAAAAGGGAAGATCTTTATGGGAGATATTGAATATCTTTCACCACGATTAGAAGATTACGTTCCGAGTTTCCAAAGACACTAAACTATTACGATCCATATGTGTGTGTTTTTTGTTATGTACTAAGTATTCCGCAAAAGTAATGTAATGTCCATGTATGTCTAGTTTCGGGTCTCTACATAGTCATTCTCTCATGAGGTTTTCATATCACTGTATCTCTAAATTACCATACATTACACATCTAGGTAGAACTGTTTTACACCTAATCCAATTTATATAAAAATATAAATATTATATTGGAGTATTAATTTTTTAGATATTAAATTTTGTTTTTTTTATCTGATTTAGGGAATTTGTGATGTTTTTAGTATTTGAGTTCTATTTTCTTAAAAAATTACAAACAAATTCTTTCCATGGAAAAATAGAAACAATAAATCTAATGGTTTTAAAATCCAAAAACTCCTAATGAATGAATTAATTAAAAATTTATGTAATAACATGTCAAAAAAACCTTAGACCAAAATAATAAAACCATATGCATGGAAAATAATCTCAATATAAAATTAATAAAATAATTTAAAAATATTAATTACTATTAATTTAAAAATAATTTAGAGTACAAAATAAATGATACGTTTTTCAATAAAAAAGATTTCAAAACTGAAAAATTCATAAAAAATAATAAAATATAGACAATAATTAATATATATTTTTCTAATTTAAATTGTATTTTATTCATTTTTAACAATTTAATTGAGCAATTATTTCATTCTAAAAAACCTAAAAGGAATTTACTATGACATAAAAAAAATATCAAAATTAATGACTTTTTTATATTTAAATTATTATAAAAAAATTCAACAAAATATACTTTTCATAAAACATTAAAAAAATGAAACAATATATATTTTCAATAAATGTTTGAAGGGTATAATAAATTTATTAATTGTTATTAAAAAAATAAATTAATAATATATCCAATTCATATTTTAAAATAATTTTTGTACATAATATAAAATTTAGAAATTATATTCTTCTAAAAAAGAATAAAAAATAATCATAAACACATATTTTTTCAATAAAAATAAAACGATATTTAATATTTTATATGGTTTAAAAAAAATATATTTATAAAATATATTTTAACTATGTAGAAGCCTAGATTTTCCCTCTAAATCCTTTAAATGTGGTCAATAATATTTTATGAGGAAAACATGCATCTAAAGTCATAATTTTCTTGTCATTGGTTCTTGAATTATATTAAAATTTTAATATTTTAAAATAACTACCTCACACATGAATGATGTTAAATCATAGATGTACCATAAATGAGCCCCAATAACAAAAAAATTACTATAGTTTTACATATGAATAATCAATTTAAATAGGAGATGAATATTTTTTACCTAATTTTTTGGACCGAGAAGAAGCTCAATTTTGGTTTTTAACAAAATATACTTTCATCAAAACCTATCATTTTGAATAATTCAATAATATATATCATTGATATATTTGTAATCTATACCTAAATCCTATGGAAAATTTTAGTTTTCATTCATTGATTATCACCTAATTGAATCTCAAGATTCATGTCCATGAATTGATAATTTAGAAAATTTCCATCAAGGTAAAATCTGTTTTCAAGTTATTGATTCATTATTCATGACTTTTTGTTTTCAAACATCATTTTTTTCAATGTTTTTACATTTTATAATTTAAAATTATTAGGTTTCAATGTTGATAGGTAGATTATTAAATTCATGTTAATTGAAATTTATAATGAACAATTTCACATTTCTTCACATAAGGAATTATGAAAATTTATTATGGCTGGAAATCTGATTGATCAGATCGATATATCAGTACCCACTCTCCCTATGGGTTTCATTTAAAATCTAGAACTCCCATTACTAGATGAATTAGTGCATAAGCATAATTTAAAATAAATTTAGGCCATATTTGAGAAATACAAACACTCAAACTCCATGGGATCCCCCTCTCTCTACCTTCTACCAAATAATAAAACAAACGACCACATTAACTATTAGTGGTTGGTGGTTATAGAGGTGGTGATATTGAGATATGAATTATAAGTAAGTTTATTTATGAAGGAAGTGACTGCCAAAAATGAATCAATGGGAGAAAATGATGAGGTACATTGCTGGAATCAAGGTGGTGCTCACATGTTATTGGCATGCAAACAATGAAGGGAGGTAGGAAGATTGCAGATAATGTGACAACATTAAACAATGGATGATTTGTTATACATTGGTGATAATTATAGTGTCTATTATGGAAATAATAAATATGTCAATAATGAGTATTTGATGATATTAGGGATTAATACAACTTGTTCAATTGGTCAAGATAAGAATGACGCCCTCCCGCCATATAGTTGGTGCTGGGGAACCAATCAGGTTGGTTGCATGACAGCCATGTGGTGGAATAAACAACCAATATTAAGAGGCCCGGATGTACTTGTGAAATGAGTTTGGCTAGCTGAACCAACCTAGCCCAAGAGAACATTATAAAGGGTGAAAAAATATGACTTGTAATCTTATTTATATTCATAACTACTACCTAGGTCTCACACACCTAGATTTCCAATGTAAATGTCTTTACTTCTCTCTATTTGTATCTTATCATTTCTTCTCACGTGATTGTCAAAATTAGAAAAATATAGTATTATACATTTTTGGAAATTAGATTGATATGGTATAATTTAATTCACTATTATATTTATCTTATGGGAATTTTATTTAAGTTTTATGTTTCATATCTAAAAAATTAATGTAATAGGGTTATGGGATGGAATTTTGAGTAGGCACGAGGAAAAAACTCCCATGCAGATGTACTAATACCAAGGTGTGGGTTCCTCAAATGATTTATAGAGCATTAATTCCCATGTGGGTTAATTCATGATTCCTCCATTTAAAACATGGGTTTTGATACATCCTTGGAAACATAATTATTTTAGTGCTGAATTCCCCGACATAAGTAAAGAATTCAGGTACTCTTGCACAAATTAAAAAGAGGGTCCTCTATCCATGATGTTGGATTTGAAAATGCACTAAAATAGGGATATAATCTTTTATGATATCACATATTCATATACAGTGATAAATGTATGAAAATTATACTATTATAACATATGAAACATTTCTATCATCGTGTATGATAGATAATGATAGGGGATATTGAGTCCTAATTCACCACCAAATCAACCAGTATGGTTTTATTCAGTTATGAATCCTCAATATGAGTCATTCATGAATATATAAAAAATACGTGATATGTTTTTGGAAAACTATGAAATGATATAGTTAATCATTTTCAATAATTATATAATTATATTCATTATAAATATATTAATTAATTTTTAAATAAAAAATGATATAGTTTTAATAATATCCTTTTCTTATAAGGTTTTTAATTAAATGTTTAATAACTAGATTTTATAATTATAATTAGAAAAAAAAATTATTCGTTTTTTAAATCATCATTTCAAAAATAATTTGTGGTGAAATTTTGGGATTTTTATAAACACCTACATTTTTAGTGAATAATAAAAAAATAGAAACTTTTTTAAAAATTCATTTCATATAATATTAATTGTTTAATTATTATGATCAATTATCTTTATAATATTACGTAAACTAAAATGATTTTTAATTATTTATATTTATTCTTTTTAATTACTATTCACTTATTTTTTATTCTAGTATAAGTTTCTTATTAGGGTTTAAATACATGTTTTTCTAAAAACTATTTAAAAGTGAATAATTTTTCTCCATTTAAATTGATTTAAATAATAGAAAATTAAATTTTTTAAAAGATATTTATATATTATATATCAATAAATATTAATTAATACTAATTCACCAATTATTATTAGATATATAGTTAATATATAATAAAATTTATCAAAAAAATTGCACTTCTTGAAAAAATGATTTTCAGTCTCGTCAATTGGTTTAATTTTAAATTGATATTATCTAGAGTTCTATAAATTTTATATGGTAAAATGGGTTCTACATTTTTAATCATAAAAAATTAATAATATCATATATTTTAAACTTAATTTTATACCACAATGAATTGTGAAAATAGTAACAACACAATTACAATAGTTTTGATGAAAATGGGTTTTTTGGGGGTTAAACTCAAAATATAAGGTTTATATAACTAAAAACATGTCTAAAATCTATTTCATAGTTGTATTTATAAATTATCATGTTTAAATTTCAATAATTTTCAATTTTGAATCCTTGAAACAAGTGAAGAATGGGTGTACACATTTTTCATTTAAAAAATTTCATGTATGCCACTCACCTCAATTATATAGGGTAATCCACCTATCCACTCCCCTTCACACATTAAAATCCATTTTTATCAGACAATACCAAAGAATATATATTATTTAATTTCCTCAGTATTACCTAGAGACAATATTTGGATCATAAAACAATACTAGGACAGATTTTAGAGCTTACCTAAGGGGGTTATCTGAATAAGAGGTATTGTGTTTAACTATGCATTATTGGTTTACATATTCTTCCACCTTCATTAAGTATTTTTCATATATTATTATATAGTAACACAATATTATCTAAAATAAATATATTTATTTATTTTATTTTAATAACCTAAATATATAATATCTTCACCTAATTGGGATACAAAATCATTATTCATCTGCATAGAGAACTGTTGTCAGGTGAACCGAGGTCATTCATTTTCTATCACCACCTCTCACATATTGTGTTAATATTGTATTTAATGTATATATATAATATATTTGACATGATTTACCTTTTATTGTAATAACTTGATTCCCTCACTTTGGGATAGTATAGATAAACACATTATATATATATATATATTTCTTAATAAAACAAAACAGAAAATATTACAACCCTAGTCTATATTTCTCAATAATTCAAAATTTATTACATAGTATTTCACATTAACCAACCCATATGATCAAAATTTTTTTTTTTAGAATTAGTAACATTACCTAGAAACATAAAATAAGGAATACATAATTTTTACTGAAAACTTATTTATTGTGATAACAAATATTTCGTCATACTTAACATTGCATGGTATTCACTAGGGATATATATATAAGAAAGGGGTGTACTGTAAGGCTTAGTAAGGGAATAAAAATTTAATAACATGAATAAAGTAATACATGTTATCCAATTTTCATATCAATGATTTATAATGAGGTGAAAATAATAAACATTAATAATAATGCATGATAAAGCATGATTGCATAGTGTAGAAAATGAAACTGTGGAAACCACATATATCAATATATCATAAACAATGTTCAAGGGTAAATTATAAGAAATCATGATAAAATAGAGTCATGTGATGGATTACATTCTCTCACTAATCCCATGCATGATGTCTCAAGAGATAAAAATAATAACCCATATATTAGAGAACTATATAATTTTGAGTGCACCCGTCACCTTGTTTTCATTATCATTATTAAGTATGATACATAGATCATAAAACATGGATTCAGTCATCCTAATATTTTATAAAATAACAATTAAATGTGTAAAAAATAAATATATGTCCCCAATCCATAAATATATTTGAAAAAATATGATTACCCATGATATGAAATAGATATGAGTATTCACTACACAATTGTTTAGCTTGGAAGATCTTACTGAATTTTCTGCATCATAACGAAGTCACATAAAAATTCATAAAATGGGTGGATGAGATTTCAAAGAGTATATAATAATTATTAATGAAAATTGACATTGAAAAACCCATACCAACAATATTAATGATAAATTTGAGGCACAAGATAATAATGAAACTTTAATTAAGGGTAGAGGGATGATCACATACTAGATTTTGTCACAGTAATAGGTAGAAACTAATATTCGTAGGAAGGGATTCTAAGATTGAAATGTTTCACTCACTATTTATAAATAAAATTTAATTTAAGGGGGATATATTGACACAAATAAAACCTTAAAAAATGAAATAAAGAGGAATAACATAAAATATGTTCTTCAGTACAAAATAGAGTGGAAGATCCCTTAAAAAAATTTCATGATAACAGGCATACATAAAGGATTCTAGGAGATATTAATTATAGTTTAAAGGGTGTATCCCCATTAATAAATAATATATAATCTAATAGGGAGATTTTAGAAAATATCCCATTATGAACAAATTGAAAATAAGTGGAAGTCCATAAAAAGGTTCTTGAATAAAATAGAGAGATGAACATATCTTAAAAAATATCATCATGGTAAAGAGTGTACATGAAGGTTAATGGGATGTATTAATTAATGTGAAAGGGTTCTATAATAGCATATATGTATCTTGGAATATGTGGATATGGAATAAAATATTTCATCATTTGAAATTTGAATCATAATCCATAAAATGAAAAAGTTTCTTGAATTGAAAAGAGTTCAGAGAGGCCCATTTCATTGAGATTGTGGCTCTAAATTCTTGGGTGGTACTTGATGAGAGCTTCTGGGAACCTTTGGAACACTCTAGAAAAGTTAGTTATGATGAATAAATGAGACAATAATTTTTTTTAGATTAATGATATATTGTGTGGGATTATAATGAAAAGAATTCAGGATTTTCTTTTCATTTCTCAAATATAGGTTTTGGATATATATAATAAAATTACTATCACCCAAATCCTTACCATGTTTTTTTAAAATATTTTACCATGTAAAGGGACAAAATTATGAAAAAAATTAACCATAATGATGTGGAAGTGAGACATACCCAAAAATAAATTATTTTAAACATAGAAAATATATCAATGGTAAATGGAGGATTCATAAAGGCATTATATGATTAATATAACAATCTAAAATAACATTATATTAAATTTAAAACATATATTTGGTGGTGGATACGACTTATAATGTTTATTAAATCACTTTTGGGTCATTATGATGTTATAATAAACACAATATAATTATAGAGTATATTTTTTTTTCAAAAAAGTTCGACTATATAAAAAAATTATTAGAATTTTGCAGTTATAAAATATTGAAATTTATATTCCATAAAAATATTCAATTTATCAAAAAAATAATGAATATTTTCATTTTCCATTTAAAATAGTAGTTGACATTTATTTTGAAATGATAGGTTTTTACAATAATAGTTTTCAAACCATTAAAAAATTATAAATAACTTGATAAAAATTATGTGATTATTTATTTCTAATAAAAATTATTTAATATAAATATATTATTAAAATTTTATTTATTTGAAAATCCAATTAATTCATTAATAGAAATATCATTGTTGAAATTCTGTATTACTTAAAAATTCAATTTTTTATCGTATAATTTTAATAAAATTGATTACATAATCATTTACATCATAAATACAATAAGGAATAAATAATATCACAATTTTAATGTAAATGAATTATAAATAATTATACTAGTATGTTTATTTGGTTTTCATGTTTTTTATTATATTTACCCTTAATTATAATATTTCACATTTACCATGGTAATTAATCTTAACATTAGTCATTTCTCATATTGTTCAAAAAAATTTCTTAGATTATTAAATAATATTATTATTGATTATTAAAAATTTGAATACAATTTTGTCAAAAATAATTCATATAGATGAATGAATTTAATTTAATATAATACCACAAGCATGACATAATAGTGTTTTTCTGAAAAATGTGTATTGAATGGAAAATTTATTTTTACATTAACTCTTTAAGTAGTAATATTAATGATAAAAATTTAAATTCATGAATACAGAAATATAATAAAAATTAAATTTAAATAATTTAACATTCGTTGTCATTTTAATAAATTGTAATGGAGAAACATTATGAATTTTGAAATAGTTTTGAGTAAATTAATTTTTTTTCATAAAAATGAACTTCCACTAAAACCATGTAAAATAAAAATTTGAAATTATTAATATAAATTAAATATTAATAAATACTACATATGTAAATATAAAATAAAATTAGTATAATATATGGACGTTTATCTTAATTATTTTATCAAAATAAATGCCAATTTTGTATAAAATTGATATTTACAATATTCACTAAACAACATATATTTCCTTAAAAATGAATATATTTCGTCCTCTGTTATTTATAATTTGATGTTATTAAAAAATAATCTCTTTTTAACAAATATGATTTCTAAATAATCTATAAATCCATTGAAATATAAATTTTTTCAATAAATTCCCATTTTTTGAAGGGAACATATCATGATGAATAAAATCACATTCGAAAATATTTATTTTCTATTTAGTAACAAGTTATCAATATATATGGAATTACATATATTTTATCTAGTATTTAATCATAATAATTATCTAAATTAAAATTTAATGGTTAAAATGTCTATATTTAAATAATAATTGTTTTGGGAACTTTTATGTGTATCCGATATGCAATCGAACATAGGATTATTTTAAAAAAAATCAAGGTGTTACATTCTTCCCCCCATTAATAAGTAGTGTCCTCTCAGTTTAAACATGAAATGAGAATGAAAATTTGTTGACACTTGAAAATATAATTATTGAAAACCCACTTTATAAAATGTTTTAATAATACATTCACTAGATTAGTGGGAAATTGAAGCACACATGACATCACCTAACATTTTTTCATTTTGGATAAAATTATTAGGATGTAAAAAATATATACATGGAAGAGAGAAGTTACAACTATGAAATAATTTATTGTGATAGATAATATGGTTTGAATAATGTCAATGACAACATAATGATAAATCTATTCTTGGTTATAGGTCCATAAATTTATCATAAATGATCCTAAAGAAAAAATATTTATATTATGTTTATTCGTTATCATGGGAAATTTTTGTTTTAAATATAATTTCTCCATGGTCAATTTTCTATCATAGACACTTATTTTAATTTTTTTACCTAATAATTCTTGGTAATAATCTTGTATATTTACCAATATATATCTACTCAGAGTATCAATCAATTAGTGGAACAATGCTTTTATAAATACACCAGCTCCCGATCCAGAATATCTATACATGGTGTTTTTAGATTTTACCCCTTTGTACATTTGTTCCATATCCAAATCAACATTTAGGTACTATACATGGAATTATTTTCTTGATAAACCACTTACTTTACACTTGTTAATACTTTGGGATGTTTTATAATACTTAGTCTTATCCATAAGGATTTGACTAGTGTTTTATAATCTTAATCCCCTAAATAACTAAACCTGTATCTGATACCTACTATAAAAACCCTGGTCTTATTTTCATGTTAATTAATGGTTTTTTACAAATATAAAACATAGAACAACCCTGAATACTGAGTTGTGTAGTGTCTTTGAGAATTAGGTACATTACAAAACAACTAAAAATCAGGAATCCATGATCACTTATCACAACATAGGATACCCTGGGGACATACATAAGTAAGGGGTGATCTATAAATACTAGATAGGGAATCGGCATAGAATAACATGATGATATTTACATTTGTTAGTGATGTTGCATATCAATTGGTAATAATGATCTGAAAAGTATAAACATTAATAATAAGGCTTGATATTGTGTTATAACAAAATGGAAACAGGGTAAATGTGGAGACAACATAAAACACACCTTCATAAACAAAGTTTAAGGCTAACTCCCATATTATCATGATGTAAAGGATCCTATAATTTTTTATGTTCACAATTTAATCCATTGAATGATATATCATGAGACTAAAACATTCCCCAATTCACTTGAGAGCTATATAATTTTAGGTTGACCTATCACTTTCATTTCATTCTCATGATTACATGTGCCACATAGATCTTACAACATAGATTCATTGGTCATTATATTTTAATCCACTATTACGGATTCCAGAATAAATACATTTATGTCCCCATTAAGTAAGTTTATATGAATAAATGGGAACACCATTGATAGGAAATGGGTATGACATTCCTTAATAAATTTTTTTACATAGAAAATCATAGTGGAATTTCAACATCATAACGACGTCACAGTAATATTAATAATATGAGTTGATGAGAGAAAAGTGGTATATAATAATTTCAAAAAAAGGGATAGTAATATTCATATTAAAATTTTATCCCAATAATAGTAATTGGAAATATATGGTATAAGATAAAAAAGATACATGAATAAAGAGGAGAAGGTGAGTTTCCATTACCAAATTTTGGAAATGTAATGGGTATACATTAATGTTCATAGGAGGGGTTATGGATAGTTAAATAGGTTAATGAAAAATTAAAATTAAAATTTAATTTAAGGGTATATGGATGAACATATCCAAACTTGGATGAACTGATATTAAGGGGTATAACCGAAGGTAAGTTCTTGCATAAAAAAGACTGTGGAGGATTCCTTAATAAATTTCAGTGTGGTAACAGTTATACATAATAATTCATTGGAGGGATAAATGAGTGTGAAATGGGTGTTTCATAAATAAAAAATAAAATTGTTAGTAAGGAATATATTAATTATCCTATCCAAAATTAAAAATAAAAACTAACATGAATAATATAAAAGATGTTTTTAACTAAAAAAATTGAGAAGAAGCTTCCCTTAGTTAGATTTTGTAGGGTAGTGAGTGTATATAATTGTTTATGGGGTAGGTTAATGAGGGTGAATGGGGTATATAATAATTTAAAAAAGCCATGGTATGTGAGGGGGATATGTACAAACATATCCCAATAATAGGAATTAGAAACAGATGTTATAAAAGGAATACGATTACTGAATTGATAAGAAGAGAGAGAGAGAACCATTACCTTTAGAGTGTGACTCCAAATGATTCATAAGAGCATTGTGAGAGCATGGGGAACCTTGTGAAGGATATATAGAGGTTATGGTAGATTATGGAAATGTTAAATGCATTTTTAGGGAAGATAAATGGGATATTTGGTGTTTTTGTATATGTAATGAGAGTGAATTATTTTTTATTTCGAAAACATTGATTTTGGAATCTATATAATAAAATAACTAAAGAAAAATCCTTTCAATGGTTTTCTCTTATGGTTCCACTCAAAGAATGGTGGTATTAATTATAATATAAATCCAAGGGAAAAAATTATTAGAATAATACCCATAATATTGTAGATGTGAGATATTATCTTAATGAAATGATTTGAAATCACTACTGAAAAAAGACCTATACCCACGATTCAAAACTGTGGGTATAGCCCCCAAAACCATGGGTATAGGCTATACACACGGTTTTGAGAACCGTGGGCTAGAATGGCATCAATATTGGGGACTCAGCCTATACCCACGATTTGGAGAACAGTGGGTATAGGGCAGTCACATGTGGCACACTCGCTGTTCCAATGTGGCACACAAAAGACACCACAGTATTCAAACCGTGGGGTATTTAAATTCAAAAACATTTCCCAGCAGGTTTCGAACCCGCGACTATAGCTAACCCTCAAAAGAATGCCACAAACCAAAATGGACTCTTTATCTGTTATTTATACATATATCTTCTTCTATATATTAATATTTAGTATTTAAATTTAAAAAATGTGCATGCGGGGTTTCAAACCCGGGTCTCATGCAAACCCTCTGAACCGTGCCACCAACCGAGCTGGATTTTCTATATGTCATATATGAATATATTTTCATGTATATATTAATATTGGGTATTTAAATTGAAAAAAGTGCTCATCGGGGTTCAAACCTGCAACCCACACAGAACCTCAGAATCGCGGACCACCGATAGACCAACTGAGCTAAATAACGTTTGTTAGTTTATATTTATATGTATATAAATATATTATTCTAAACCGTGAAAAATTGTCTACACGCCAAATTTTTTCCGTGTCCCGCCTATATTTCCTTCCGCGCCATGACACGGGAAAGCTATACCCACAGTTCTGGAGAACTATGGGTATATGTATTCAGAAAAAACACGCAATACATATGGTTTTCAAGTACCATCGGTATAAGTCTTTAGGAAATACCCTATACCCACGGTTCTCTCCAAAACCATGGGTATATGTCTTAAAAGAAAACTATACCCACGGTTTTTGGCACAACCGTGGGTATAGGGGTACCCAATACCCAATGTTTTTCGCAAAACCGTGGGTATAGACATGTTTTCTAGTAGTGAATACTTAATATATATTAATGGTTTCTGGAGGGTTCATAAAAGATTTTTAAAATTCATTTAACAAACATTAAATCACCTATATTAAATTTAAACCATATTTTCATTCTTGGATACCATTTAAAGTACTTTTATATCACTTTTTGGTCAGTATTATGTCATAATACACACTATATATTTTTACGATACTAACTTATTACCTAAAAATTTTGCTGTGACAAAAAATTAGGAAAAAATAAAAATTGAATAATGGAGGTTTCATGATTCAATAATTAATATTCATTTTATTAAAATAATTTTATACATATTATTATTTTCACTTTTAATACAGTAATCAACATTTATTGATAAATGCTGTGTTTTTTTGACAATAAAAGATTTCAAACCCTTATAAAAATTACATTTGAGTTCATTAAAATATTATGATCATTTTAATATAACAAAAAATTATAGAATAATAATTTTTATTAAAATATTATTAGTTATAAAAATTCATTATTTCATCAAATAGAATATCATATTTCAAATTCCATATTACATAAAAATACTATTTTTGTTTTATGGTATATTTTTCATCAAACTGATTGATTAAAAATTTATAATGAAAAAATAATGAATTAATATAATAATAAATTTAAAGAAAAATAATTATAAATATTATAAACATTAGGTTTACATTTTTTTCTAGTCTTTTTTATATTATTTTTATCATTGATTACCCCTTTTTCTTTTATCATTGTAATTCATATGTATTATAATTTATATTAATATTTTTCCTAAATGAAGTTGAACTAACAAACTAATATAAATATTAATGGTTCCTAATATGGTATCCATTTTTAGGAAATAAATTTATAGAATTGAATAAATTTAATTTAATATAAAAGAAGATGCATGATATTAGGTGGTTTCTTCGAAAAAAATACATTTCACGAAAAAAATTATTTAACATTAACTCATTTACTTATAATATTAATCATATTATTTTAAATTATTATATATATAATAAATTTAAATTATTTCTCATTTGGATTCATTTTATGTAATTATATTGGTGAAACAATATGAATTTTAAATCATTTTTCAAACAAAATGTTTATAATCATAACAATAAACACACTCTGAAATTATTTATAAATATGATCTAAATTAAATTATTAAAATTAAATATATCTAAATTACAATTCTGTTGCCTTTAAATAAAATTAAAATAATAATTGTTTTTAAATTTATTAATTTACCAAAAGAAATGAAAATTTAAAATAAAACCAGTTATTTTCCACTATCCACATAATACTATATATTCTTAAAAAATGTAAAATTTTCATCCTTAGTTAAATCATATTGGATAATATAAAAAATGATCCCATTTTAAAAAATAAATTTTTTGAAATGTTCAAAAATAATTACATTATATTTTCATTCAAAATAAATTTTATTTTTGAAGAATACTTCTTTTAATAAATATAAGGAAATTATAAAAAATAAATTATTATTTAATATAAATTTATCAGTATATTTAAGGCATATATATTTTATAAATTAGTTATTCTTACTCACGACTTCAAATTTAATACAAATATTAATATGATATTACTTAAATAATCATTGTTCGGTTGGGTTCAGTGTTGTGTATCAGATATTGTATCAGCAAAGGTTTTTGTTTTTTAAAACTAAGGGTGTTATAAAAATTTTATAGTGCATTAAAAGTATGATCTTATTTTTAGGTCTTTATTTGGATGGAATATGTAAATTACTTAAAAAATCCAGTAATTTAAATAATAATAAAATAATTAAATATTATTATTATTCTCACATTGATTCCATATTGTAGCTAAAATTATTCTATATTTTACCCATGTAAAACATTTAGCAACATTGGATGAGTAAATAATTTCCCCTTAAGGTGTTTTAAAAACCACTCATAATCATTTTTTATAAAACCAATTTCCCAAATATTTCATAAATGTTTTTTATATAAATCATAATTTTTAAAATACATTTCAATAATATAATTCCAAGGACTTCAAAATAAATAACCTTATAAAATAATTTTTAAAATCCCATAAAATACCCATCATATTGAAATTCTCATTTTTTTCAAATTATTGTGGATCTTTAAATATGTACATTGAAATAATGTTAATTGTAAAGTCATCAAAAGATTTTTTTTCTAAAAACTAGTTTAAATAATCTGAAATAACTTTTTGGATATGTATATAATTAATGTATGTCTAGGGACTACCCCTATTAGAAGGCTTGGTTAACTTCCCAAATCCGTGTCTTGTTTATAATGTCCTGGTATAGAATTTTTCATAATACATTTTGATATTGAACAGATTTTTGATTTCAATTGTGTTTTTAATATTTATTATATAGAAATAAATACAGGAATATATATATATATATATAATGGAATATATATACATATATAAAAAAATAATACATTAAGTTGGGAGTAACTATGTCTCATGTCAACAAAATTATGTTAAACAAACATCGATTATTATTAACATTCATTATACATGGACATAACTATACAAGTTATCAATATCTATAACTATAGATAATAGTTTTCATATAAAATTATATCTTTATCTTTTCAAAACCCCATAATTTTTTTAAATATCTCTATAAGTGATAATTTATTAATAGTCTCCAAAAATTTCACCCATAGATTTGTGTTACATAATCTTTAATATAGTACCTTATTAAAAAAATGTTTCAATTTTAACATCATATTTTCATTAACATAAAATATTAATGGAATAATATGGTATACGTAAAATCATAGCTTTAATTAAAAAATTAAGGACATAAAAAATAATTCACTTGCTTTACTAAAATAGAATATTGAATATATATACTCTAAATGAATTTAAATGAACTATGAATAATAAATGTTGTTATATGTGTAAAATTATAATATAAAATAGAATATTTTCATTCATAAATAAAATAGAAAATTGTTTAAGGAAATAATGCTCCCTTATATTGATTTTCGAAATATTATCTAATATACATAAAATAAAAAATTTGAAAAACATGTTTTTAATAAAATAATATATTTAACTAAAATAATTTAACCTCACATAATATTTATTTTTAAAAATAGACAAATATTAATTTAAAAAGTAAAATAAAAAAATATCCATTATTTTGATTTAAACAAAAAATGATGATAATTTCTACTTCCTGCTAGAATACGTAAATTAGGTGGGAAAATATTGAAGGAAAGAAAAATAACTTGGTCTGTGTGTTTTCAATGAGTTAAGATGCGGTTATTTACAAATTTATATATAAATATATATATAATTAGATATAAAAAATTCATGTTTAAATATTTTATGGGGTGTTGTTAAGTAGAAGTATAATGTCGAAAACAAAATATTTCATCTTTTATCTTCTAATGTTCTATGCGGGGTGTGATTTAAGTTTTAGATTGTGGTATAAGATGGTTATGAGTGATTAATTTCATTTTAATGATATATATATACAGTATCTATGTTTGGAAAATCATGAATAAAAAATCATTTACATAAATATATATATTCTTGTGTGAAAATTTGTCTGCCCCCTGAAGATTCCCAAAGAATGGTCCTTATTTTTCTATTACTATGTATTCTCACTCTCAAATTTTTTAAGGATTATATATTATGGAAGATATGAATTTAGATTGCTATTATTTTATATTATCATGTATGCTGGAGGATATCACCTTTTATTTCTGATGGGTTATGAAATATTAATCTCATCTTAATTAGTTTCAATTATCTGTAATGAAGTATTCGTGTATCAAATATTGGGTCAGTATATTATTTTAACTAAAAATGTACATTTTTTTCTAAGTTTCCAAATGGTTGTATTATTTATTTAAAAATACCTTACACACAAATATATTAGAATTTTACATTCAACACACATAAAATTAATTTCATCCACATAATTCATTATTAGTAACTCAAACACTATGTCACCCATTTAAGAATAAAACACAGAGGTTATTCATCCATAATTTTTTAATAATACCACTATGTATTAAAAACTTTATATATAAATTCTCCAAGAATAACTCATTCTATCAACAAGTTTTTTTTACAGTGGCATCACACAAAAATAGAAAAGGTTTCAGAATTGAAATACTACTTCAATGAATTATTAAAAGCTAATATTTATTTTATCCAAATGTAATGTGGGATGTCTGGTTTAAATTTATGATGACATACTTATGTACTAATAATGGTTCTATTGTTAAAACATAATTTTTAGATATCTTTGTAAAAATATTTTTTTTTGAAATTATACCACTGAGTGGCCCTCAATTATTTCAAAATTATATTTGATAATTTTTAAAATATATAAAACTAATATTTTATAAATATATGATTCATGGAGGTCACTATATGCTAAAACTCCATCAAAATTAATCAGTACAACATATTCTATAGTTATGGTAATGACTTTAAAAATACCCTGATTGATTGTTCCATGCTTAGTGTGGTAGGAAAGTGGATAAAACACTGATTCTTCATATACAAACCATGATACTAAAAAATAGGAATTATTGGAGGCATTATATTCCTCAGAGTGTTTTTAAGGGAATAAATGATATTGATAAAGTTTTTGATGTCATATGAGAATGACTTTAGGATTATCCTTAAAAATATATCCTCTATAAGGGAGTGAATGGATGATCATGATAATTCATCTTCTTTTTTTGGGTCATCTCCATAAATGTAAAAAAATTAAGGAATAAGGGATTTTACAAAAAATATATGGACTTAGTAACATAAAAAATCTTAACAGAAATGTCATAATATCCAATGTTATCTAAACCATTCGTTTTTTCCATGCGTAATAGCCTAATACCAAAACATATAGATCTTGAGAAAATCCATGATGTGTATTCATACATATAAATATATGTATATTCAAAATAGAAAATCCATTACATGTATGAGAATCGTTTTTTGGATTGGGATTTGGAGAATTAGGAAAATTTCTTATGAAATATTGAGCATAAAAATTAAATATATAATCAACTATTTTTTCCTTCACTCACGCCATCTATTTTAATGATGTTAAAACACTTTTGAATCTTCTAATGATACATTGAAAAACAATTAAAAATTCTTGGTGAGCATAAAGTACCAAGTAAGGGGTTTCAAAAACTATTGAAATACCTTTTTATAAATAGAGTTCACAACCTATTTGAAAAATATTTTCTGTTATATCTAGTATTAAAAATTTGAATAATAATTTAAAAAAAAATAAATCAAGGACTCTTAAACAAAATTCCCAATGAAAATAATTTTTAAAATCCATTCAAAATACTTGTATAATTTAGAATATAATTTCTTTTCTAAATTTAATGGACCTCCAAAAATTTAGTTGCAAATTATTTTATTAATAAGAGAATAAAATATCATTTCATAGAAATAATTCACAACACCAGAAAACAAAACCATGTGTCCACATGGAATATGAATGGTTTTTAGGGCCTACACATCTTGGATTGTAGGGTTGACTCTCTAAATCCATATCATGATTAGAATGCCCTAGTACTATATTATTCATAAAAAAATTTCATCATCACCTAATTTTATTGTTAACAAGTGTTTTTGATTCTTTATAATTGGACAATAAAAACATATATATATATATATATATCAATATAAGTGTATATAAATAAATATATTGGGAATCAACCACAGAATGTGTAGGCCGAGAAAATCATGAAAATAATTTCATTAAAACATGGGTGGATAATTGGTGACAAACATAGTGAACATCCATATGTATATATTTTTAAAACATCCATAAATTTAAATATCAATTCTTATGTAAAATGATAGCAGAATCATTTAAAAAACATGTAAAATTCTGAAAAATCTCTTGACTAATTTATTTAGAAATAGAGTAAAAAACCTTATAAGGCCCCATCCATAAATCATTATATAATCATGAGTTAATTAAATACTTTGACTTTAATTAACATCATATATCTTCTTATCATTATATTTTTTAGAATTATTCTTTTATTAATACATATAATCCTACAATAATACAATATGATACTAGAAATATATTATAGATGTTTTTCATAAAAGGAAACACTTTTAGTAATAAAATATGATATATTTTATTGACAAAAGTCTTATGGAATTCTTACTAACTCTTACACATACTTATACCCTATGAAATCGTTTTAAAAACGAGGAATTAGTATAAAAAGCTCATTAAGGGATACACAAATATGGAAAACAATTAGCCTTTCTAAAAAATGAAAACCATGAAGACATTATCATTAAATACTACTTTTCACCTATAGGATGTATTAAATATTCATCACATAATGTAAGCTCATTAATTATCCTTTTGTGAAAAAATATATTATGATTAAACCCATATAAAGCAAAAATAACATAGAAAAGGTAACTTGGGACATAATATTACTTAAATTGATTATCCATACAATTGAATTACACACATATCATTCTTAGAAATGGAATATCCATATGACCGACTTCCAAATGTAATGTATTGGTGGTTATAACCTGACGAACCATACTTGGATTATAATGGGACCACCCGTTGTTTTTTTATCACATAACCCCCTGTTTTTGGTTTATCACGTTACCACCTGTATTTTTCCAAGTACCATTATATAATTATAAAACATAAATGGTAACAATTATCAATATATCACTCATATAATTTCAATTTCAATCAAAAGAAATCATATTAAGATATTGAAACCATAATTACACATTCAAAACCATTTTCAATTCCAAAATAACCAATATAAGAATAATTCATTTTTTATTTAATAATTTTAGGGATTTTAGAGGATGCCAAATGTCAAATAATGGTTACAATTGTATAGAAGTAATTATCATCTCATATGATAGAAATATTACTTTTTTATTGAAATAAACAATTCTTATAAAAAAAGATCTATGTTTTAAACCATTAAATTAAATAAAAATTCAAAAGGGTGTATATTATAAATAATATAAATGAAGGTAGTGTATATTATCAAAATAAGACTCAATAAAAAGTGATTGAGATGAAGTCCTTTACCTTGAGTCGGACTCGTCACTTAAAATCCTTAGGTAATTGAATAATAATCATAGGTTATTTTATACTATATTGAGAAGCATTTTAATGTTTATTATTCCTTTTATATCACTTATTACCTATTTATAAAAATTATATAATTAGTTAAGGTCATATCTGACATTCTGTCGATATTTCGTACATGAGTCATGAAAGAAATTGTTTTGATGTAAATTGTCCATGTTTTACAAATTCAATCATTTCCAGAATATTTTTCATGGTTTAAATATAATATATATCAAGAATATATATATTTATTATAATACATAATATTTGGATATAATAAATGAAATGCATTATTTATGGAGATGATAGACTAAACGAACACATGAATGCTACTTTCATTTCCTTCAAATATTAAAACAATAATAATCAAATGATATGTATATTATAATACGACTGTTATATTAATGTCATTCAAGTCTAAAATATTTAATAAAACCATCCTTCACATGTTATATCTATAGCGGGAATGAGTCTTATCACTGTGAGGGGGCTGTAGTCCACACTTCCTCAAACAAAATTGTCCTATTTACAGGAAATTGAAGGCATAATGGTGTGTTATAAATAAAAAAATAATGAATAATGGAGAAAAAATATATATTATATATATCATATGTTATATATTTTCCATTATAATGTCCACCCTCAGAGGAGGTACATAAAAATTTAATAATCCTCATTTCGTGAGGCAGTAGTTCGTTGTACATAGAAACAATATGTCTATTACCCTTTAAATGGAGGTGCATGTAAGTGTATAAAAGAAATAATATAAAACCTATATAGTATAATTAATATATTGGTTTTCTTATGTATTTATAGAATAATAAATTTTTATGTAGTGGTGAATGTAAATGAAACAAAAAAAGTATGAGAGAAGGTGTTGCCTCTTATTCAGGTAACTTATTTTAGTTTCTTCTAAAAGTCTTACTTGGGAGGGTTTATGCCCTATGAGAGGCTTCTAAGATTAGAGGATGGTTTATTGGAAGATATTAGAGTAGGTAATGGAAAAATAAACGGTTTATTTAAGTGTGGATATTAGATAAGATATGGTAACTTTTTATAGGAGAGGAATGGGGCACCTTTGAAACTCTTAAATTATTAAAATAATATAAATTAATTTTCTAAATAAAAATTCTCCAACATGAAATATTTTTAAGATAATATGTTGATAGTTCTAAATCCTCTCACCCAATAATTCTTAGACATGATTTGTGTTTAGTATAAACTTTACCTTTTGATTTACACTAAATTATTATATATTAATTTTAATTTTGGTAATAAAATTTTAGTAATTAAAAAGTTATTATTTTTATAAAATGGGGACACTTTCCCATAATTGGGAACTTAATGAACTTTTAGACTTTATCAATTCACCTTTTTATTTTAAATAATTTCTATTATTTGTATATAATTTAATAAATTATTATTTTTATAAAACAACAATTATGTCTTGTTTTACACAATTCATTTTGTTAAATTTAAATAAAATATAAATAGATAGATAATTTCTAAAAAACATTTAATAGTATTATAACATGTCTTAATAACCTATAAAAACATGTATGAAATATATTATGTAAAATATGTTTTATTTTAATATTTATAATATCATTTATTTTATTCTGTCATTAATAAAGCAATCACTCATCAACATTGTGTCATAATTAAATTTTATTATTTAGTATATAAAAATTATATTAAAATACAATGACATGGTTAATATTTTAGCTTCATAATGACTATTTATAGTCTAATATATCACTTATATAAACCCATGTTTAATATTTTTATTTTGAAGGTTTTTTTATAAAATATTTTCCTTTACATTAAATTAAAATATATAAGTCTCATAATTACACCCAAGTGACATTCAAAGAAAAATATTAGATAAAAGGTTTTTATAGTGGTCTATATCACATAAAATAAGATTAACACATGTGATAGGGTAATTTAATATTGTTATATTAGTATTTTTTCCTTCATTTACATGATTTATCTTTTAAGTGTGGTAAATAAAAATAATTACTAAAGTTATTATCAATCATGTACAAAAATAAAATAGACCTATATAAATAATTTATAGATTTTTATTCTGAATATGGAATCCATTTTTCCAAATTTGAAACAGATATGTTTCGGTAATTATTTTAATATTAATTCATGTTGTCAAAATTGGAAAATGGGTTTTTTAAATGTAAAAACCATCAAATGATTGACATGTGTTTATATCAAATTTCACTGTGAAATTATCTCTAATGACAAAAATTGGATTAAATGATAAAAAACTTTGCATAATATACTTTAAAACGAATTCAATAATATTTCATCAATAAAAATAAATTAGATGAAAAGTAATTTTTTAATTAAAAATGCGATATTTTTCACAATTCATTAAAATATGAAATTTATCAAAGATATATCAAATGTTCCACTATAGAAATTATTAATATCCTTATTCTATAGAAGAAGTTTACTTTTTTAGATTGAACATATAAGATTTGAAAAAATATATTTAAAAATGGTTCACCATCAAAAGGTAGTAAACCAATCTTTTAAAAATATTAGATTATTTTATACATAAAATTGGATTTGTTCTCTTTTTAAGCCAATACAATTTGATGGATGAAGTGTAAATAAAGTGAAAAAATGTGTAATAATATTTTAGTTAGTTCTATTTATTACATATTATAAATTTCCTAGGCATTAACTACCTTTTAAAATAATTGTATTTTTTTTGTATTATTTTTCGGTGAAACTCAATGTTGGGTGCAACATAAGATTTCAGAGAAACTTATTGTGGTGTATTCAGTATGTTATCAGAAAAAGCGTCCCCTTTAATTTAAAATTAATATATTGTTCATAAATATGAATATAAATTAAAATTTATTATTCTATAAATACATAGGATGTTAGAGATTTCCCCCCTTTCATAAATTGAATCTCCATAATTTAATTTAATTATCAAATTAGTTCGGGTAATTCTCCCTCATAGCATTTTTTTATACCCAGGTTCCCCCTTCAACCATATAATTTTTCGACAAAAATTTCTCATGGTCATTCATGTTATTCCACAATAAATTCTCTCAAGAATCAGGAATCTGTACTAGATGTTCCTTATAAGAAATACTTTCTTCCAACTACACTACATTTGGACTCAATACATGAGATGGAGCCAGCATAAAATTTCATAACATCAAAATATGAAAAACAATATGTACATGGGATAATATTAGATGTAAACCCACACGATAGGAAAATTACCTAACATTATTTATGATTTTATAGGCTCCAATGAACCTCATACTTAGCTTTCCTTTCTTACCAAAACACATGACAATTTTCCATAGTGAAACATTTAGAAACACAATATCACCTACCTCGAAAGAAAGATCCTACATCTGATTATCTGTATAACATTTGTATCTTCTCTGAGCATTCATCATTTGTTTTTGAATCAACTGAACTTTTTCTTCCATCTCTTCTACCAATTCATGTCACATCAAATTCCTTTCTCATTATTCATCCCAAAAAGCATGAGTTTGACACCTCTTGCCATATGATTCCTCAAATGGTTGCATATGTTTATTGTAATGTAAACTATTATTATATGAAAGCTCAACCAAATAATGATATTGATCTCAATAACCATGGTAATCTATTGATAACGAATTGGGCATATCCTCCAAGGTCTGAATTTTTTTGATTCAATGTGCATCTAATTGGGGATGAAAGTTGTTCTGAAATTTAATTGAGTTACCAATGAATTTTAATGGAATTTCAAAAAGATAAAAGTGAACCTAGGATCACAATAAAATACAATGGAGTGGGGAGGTAAATGTAACATTACAATCTCTTCAATATAAAATGGACTTTGTTGATCAATAGACAATGTATCTCAAATAGGAATGAAATGAGTATATTTAATCAATCGATGAAAAATAAAAAAAATCGCATTGTTACGTCGATATGTCTGATAATCCAACTTTGATATTCATGGACACATTTTCCCATTTCCACTCTAGATTTAGAAAATCCTAAAAAATCCAATTCTGTATCTTCTGCTATGCTTAAACCTGTTGAAAAATCAAACATATCAAGGTAAATTCAACCATATATATTTCCATTCCATACCACCAATAATACTCCTAAAGATATCAATACATTTTATTACTGTTAGGATGAACTGAAAATAGATAACTATGAGAATTTCATGACCACACATTCTTCATATCAGAATCATAAGGCACACATAATATCTTTTCAAGCCTAAAAAATAGTCATTATCAATGTTAAACTCAGGTAAGTTACCATTCTAAACAAATTCTAGGATTTTCAACAAATATTTTTCCTTCAATGATTTCTTAACTTGGATCGATATAGATGATTTATCTTCCCCCTAAATAAAAAATGGAATTCCCTATACCATCAACTTCCAATCCAAAATTCAACAAATCGAAAATCAAAGGATATCTTTCCAAGTATACAATAGTTAATGTAGCATTACTTTTCTGACCCAAAGCATAAACAACATTATTTCCATTTCCTGGAAGGTATGGAATCATGAAATCATATTTCTTGATTAGATACATCCATATCCTCTATATCATTTTAAATTATTTTTGAGGGATTATAAACATCAATCATATTTTATCAGTATATATTTCACACAATACTTCATATGAATGATGCCTCAAAATTTTTAATGGAAAAAACAGTAGATATTTACAAATTATGAGTACGGTAAATTAACTATAGAGGTTTAAATTGACATGATGAATAACCAATTACCTTCTCAATCTGTATTATGACACAACCTAGTCCTTTAAATGATGTGTACTGTAGATAAAAACTCACCATTCAGGGAATGCATGGCCAAAAATAGAGCAGTTAACTATCTTTTATTCAATTCATGAAAACACTCATCACGTTATTTTGTCCAGATGAACATAACTCCATTAAGTTCTAGCTTAGATAGTGGGCTAGACATCCAATAAATATTTTCACAAAACCTTCATTAGTAACCTGCTAATCCAACTAAACTGAAAGTCACAATGATATTGGAAGTTCATTTCCACTCTTAAATAAATTATTATAGTTAATAGTTATGGAATTATTAGAAACAATATATCCATGTAATGATGTTTTTTGAAACCAAAATTCCCTTTTAATTAGAATTCCATATAGTTTATTTTCTTTTAGGGTTTACAATGAAAAACTCAAGTTAATTTCATATCCCTCCCAACTTTTATAATATACTAAAATATCATTTATAAAGACAACCACAAACAGATCCAAAAACTGATGGAAGACTCCATTCAAGAGATTCATAAATACAACAGGTTCAGTTTATTACCCAAAGTGAATAACTAAAAACTCATAATTCCCATATCTCATTCGAAACACTTTCTTTTGAATGTCATTCTACATCTACTTTAGATGATCGTACAGAGACAAAAAATCTATCATTAAAAAATACTAATCTTCCTTTTGATAAAAAAATCATCAATATTATATAAAGGATACTTTATCAAAATAGTGGTGTAATTTATGGATCGTTAATCAATACATAGTATCGTATTACAATCCTTATTTTTCACAAATAGAACCGGAGAACCCCATGGTGAATAAAAAGGTTAAATGAAAGCTTTATCAAGTAATTCTTGCAACTCATTTCACAATTCCAGCAGTTCTACATGAGCCATTAAATAAGGGGTTCAGAAAGGGGATTAGAATCACACACTAAATCAATTTTTAATTCAAACTCCCAATTAGGATCTATACAATAAAATTCATTTGGAAAAATATTCTAAAATTCTTTCACTACCAGAATGTCAATAATCAAAATAGTTTCATTATTTACAATAACACGAGCTATTTAACATTCACTACCATATTTAATAAAGAATTCATCTTCTTGGTATTTTATCAAGGTTATTAAATCATTGAATAAAACATTATTGAATTTATGATCTATTTTAGTATGATAAACTGAATTGAAATCCATACACAAAATGTTATCAAATTTTACTATGGGAAGTTCAGTAAATTATTCAAGAAAGATTGTCTCACTATTGATAATATGATGTATACTCTAAATATTGGTTTCATTAATAAATCCACCTTAATACATTACCAAATGTTATATATCAAATTTATGAGGTGTTATTTCCAATGTATATACAAATCTTTCTGAAATGAATTAATTTGAAGATTCAATGTAAAATAGAGAATTGGAATATTTTGAAAAACCATGTAACATACCTATCACCACCTCATTTAATGGTCCCACATCAATTTTATTAGTAGAAAATTACTTTTCCAGTCCCTTATTCTTTCGATCGTGTTAGTTTCCACCCTGTATAGTCATCTTTGGACAAAGATTTGCATAATGTATTATCTCATTGCAAGTTTAACATTATTCCATTGGTTTTTTATTTCCTTCCTGATCATCGTCTTTATAGTTACGAGCAGTATAACCACACTCACCACATTATGAACACTTCCCAGACATTGAGATAAATTCTCCATGATGATTTTTACCACACTTCTCAAATGTTGGAAATTTATTTATCTTACCTCTAGTATTCTTTGATGAATTCATTCCTATTTCATGCCAATTGGATCACTCCTTTTTAGTGCTCTCATAGAATACATGATCATTAGAAAACATCATTTCTCCCATCACAGCACATCAGAAAAGTTTATCATATATTTTGAATTCACAAAAATCTGATACCCTTCAACATTTTATCTTCAATCTTGTTTATAACTTATTATTTTTACTATCAATATCCCATAAAAAATTTTGTACATCCTGTGAAAAAATGATGAAATGTTCTTTATATGAAGCCACAAAATCTTCCTCATTTAATGTCAATTCCAATAAGTTTTTTCCATCCAAATTCATACAAGCTTACCAAAATATTTTACAATGAGATATTATTAAATTCAACTCATACCCTCGCATCAATATCTTCACATCCTCTGATATTTTTAATCATAGACCACCATTGATTAGATTCACCATAAAAATTATAAATAGTAAGACTAACATTATGCTCTATTGAGCACCCTATTTTATGAAAAATCATTCCAATTTATTTAATCCACACTTCATCATGTACAATGTCAGATGATCCTATGAATGATGGGGGATGTTTCCTCATGAAATGATCTATTATCAACATATTATATTGTGTTTAGTCAGATATATCTCGTGTATGTATACATCACTATTTATCTACCGAGTCAATTGATCCATCAAAATAATTAACTATTCAGTTTTAATTATGACCATCTCAGGATGTTGATTTGGAAGATTATTTCCCTCTATATGGCTTCACAGCATTGATGCCCTATTTTTCTCTGCAGAAATCATTTCTGAACAAACATATCCTAGATGAAGCAACAAGGTAATCTTCAAATTCAATATCATTACAATTTTACTATAAATTAATAATCTTGTATTGTTATTATATTATCAATATTCTAACACCTAAATTTATCTAAATAGACCACTGATACCAAATATAGTTCCCCATCATTAGAACATTACATAATCTTGAGATAAGTCAACAATTTGGAATTATTTCACATCGATGAAATTTTTTGGATTAGATTATTAGAGAGTAAGGAAATTGAAGATAAATATCATCCCTTAATCATAAAATATGATACAATCAAAATATTATCCACATTTCCACCAATGGAAACCCTTTTAAAAATAAATCTTGACTTTTTTCTTGATAAAAATATCCTTGAATTATTTCATTCTGTTAATCATCCTTATACCCAGTGAAAACATATCAGAATCTTAGTATGTGCATAAAAATATAAGTGATAAATAAGGATGGAAGACATTTATCATTGATAAAACAGTAAAACCCTGAATACATTATCATAATGTAATAACATTTCCTTTATGATGTAGTAAATTTTATTCACGTAATTTAGGATCATTTAATTTCATTTTATAACCAAAATATTACCATAAATCCCTTAAAAATCACACATATCATATTAAAGGTATCTTGGGACATAATCATAATTAAACTTAGGAACCATGAAACAAACTTCCATATGTATCATTCTTTTAGATGGAATATCCATACGGTCGACATCCACACCTAATGTGTTGGAGGTTTTAACATAAACACCCATCCTTGGATTATCATATAACCACCCATCATTTATTTATCATTCCACGATTTGTCTTTGGATTATCATGTAACCAAACATCTTTTTCCACATACCATTATATAATTATAACTCATAAATGATTGTAATTGAAAAATATTTCACTCATAATATTTCATTTGAAACCACAAGAAATAATTTCTTGATTTTGAAATATTAAATCCACTTCCAAAAACATTTTCAATTAAAAAAACATAAAAAATGAAGAAGGTGTTTCTTTTTTTCTTTTTAATAATATTAAGGCTTATATAAGAACCCAAATATCAAATTATGGTTATAGAATTTTGGAATTTGTTGTTGCTGCAAATGTTAAAAACATTCATTTTATCATTCAGTGAAACAATTTTTATACCAAAAGAATGCCTTTTGAAAACCAATGAACGAAATTCAAATTATAATTGGGTTTATTATAAATCATATGAGATATGCTAGTCTATATTATCATAATTTCCTTAAATTAAAGGACATTGAGAAAAAGTCTCTTACCCTGAGTTTGACTCGTCACGTACTATTGTTATCATCCAAAATAATAAAATTGGATTAATTTATAATTTAATGAGATCAATTTTAAATTTAATTACTCCTTTTATATCACTTATTACCATGTTATAAAAATAACATAATTATTTAAGATCATATTTTACTTTTTGACGATATTTGTTGATTCAGTCAAAAATAAACATGTTTTGACGTTAAATGCCAATCTGGTAAAAATAAAATCACTTATAGAATAGTATTCCTGATTTAAATATAATTTTTATCCATTATAAATGTATTTATAATAATCCATTATATTTTTAGATAATAAATTAAATGCACCATTCGTGGAGAGGGTAGGTTGTACGCACGCTTGAATGGTATTTTCATTTCATTCTAATATAATAATAATAATAATAAAATGGAATTTATATTATAAAACGAATTTTATATTAATGTCATGTATGTATAAATGTTTAAATTAAACAATATTTCATATGTTCCATCTATAGTGGGAACGAGTCATATCACATTGAGGGGGTCGTAGTCCACACTTCCTCAAATGAAATTATCATATATATAAAACATGGAAAACATAAATTTATGTTCTAAATAAGAATTACCGATTCATAGATATAAAATGAATATAATATTTATCATATGTAAAATAGTTTCCATTATAATTTTCCCCATTAGAGGTCACAAAGAAAAATTGAACAATCATTATTTCGTTAGGCAGCAGTTCACCGTACACAAAAGTTGTATGTTTATTACCCATTAAATGGAGGTGTGTTTAGGTGTAGATATAAAACATATTATAAAAACATCCTAGTATATTTATGATTATAGTTTTGTTCTCTAATCTTAGAAAAAGAAATGTTTAGGGAATTTATAATAGTAATTATACTAGAAAGTATGGGGGAAGGTGTTACCTCATAATGAGATAAATTCTTTGGGTTTGTACCAAAAGGCCTCCATAAGAGTATTTCATCCCTATTGAAGGCTTATAGAATGTAGGGATGAATTCTGAGATTATTTTTTGGGGAGGTCTTTGCTCAAAAAAATGGTTCTTGAAGTTTGAATATTAGAGAAGATAGGTTACCTTTTTAACAGAGATGAAAGGGGAACCCTTGGAAACTCTTAAATTATTAAAATAATATAAATTATTTTTTTGTTTAAAGGGATCCAAAATGAGATATGAGTAATATAAGAACAGTAAAGGTATAAATATTCTCATAATATTATTTTTATACATGTCTTGGATTTATTTTAACCATTATCTCTTTTGTTTACCCTTAATTATTGTCTTTTAATTTTAATTTTTGTAATATAATTTTAATCATTAAGAGGATATTAAATTTTACTTATATGGGGTAAATTTCTCATAGTAGGAAAATTATTTAACTTTTAGATCAAATCATAGACTTTATTTGATTTTAATTTTTTTTTAAAATATTTAAATAATTTAATATTTTATTATTTTTATAAAACATCAATTATGTCATGTTTTACACTTTTCATTTTTATGAGTTTAAATTAAATCCAAATAGAGAGATTTCCTTGAACCAAAGCCTTTAATACTATTAAAACCTATCATATTCACCTATAATAAGCATTCATGATATAAATTAGTTCATAAAATATTTATTATAATTTTTAAAATATAATTTATTTCAATCATCCATTAATAAAGCAGTCACTGCATCATCATTTTTCTATAATTATATTTAATTATTTAATATCTAAAATGTATAAATAAAATTTCATGATATAAAAAACATTTTTTAGTTCTAATTAATATTTATTGTATAATATATCACTTTTATAAACAATTATTTAAATTTTTTATTAAAAATATTTACGTCTGAAACAGATTTTCCATTAATTTAAATTAAACGTATACATTTAATAATCACACACAAGTTGCATCTAAAACCAAAAATTCATTCCCAGGGTTTTATTCATCATCAATATCTCATAAAATATGGTTATTATATGTTTATTTAGGTTTTATATTTTTATAATATTATTTTTTCCCTTATTTATCTGATTTATCCATTAACCGTCGTAAATAAAAATAATTACTCAAGTTATGATTCATCATTTTCAAAAATAAAAGGGAACTAAATATATAATATGGATATTATGATTCTAGATATGGAATGTATTTTTCAAAATTCAAAAAACATAAGTTGCAGTAGTTAATTAAAAATTAATTCCTGTTGTCAAACTGATAAAGGTGGTTTTTTTAAAGTGAAAACAATCACATGATTGACATTTGTTTATATCAAATTTCAAAGTGAATTTATCTCCAATTATAGAAATTGTATTAAATGTTAAATATAGAATGTAAATACACTTTAAAATAAATTCTAACATTAATCTATCAATATAATTAAATTCAATGAAAAGGCAGTTTTGAATTAAAAAAGTAGAATTTTTCAGTATTCATTAAAATATGAATTTCATCAGAAGAATACCAAATATTCAACCAATGTAAATTTTGATATACCTATTCTAAATATGATGTTATGTATTTAAAATAGAATATAGTAATTGGAAAAAACCAGATTTAAAAATGGCTCTCCATCAAAAGTCGTTAAAAAGAACGTTTAAAAATATTAATGTATTTTATGAATAAAATTGGATTCAGTAACATTTTAAGCCTATAAAATTTATTGGATATATATGAAACCATTTAACAAACATTTTTAATAATATTTTACTTAGTTTTGTTCTTTCTCTCTAATAAAATGGAAATGTGTTAACAACTATTGAAAATAATAATATCATTATTGTATTATTTTTTGGTATAACACATTGTTGTCTGCAATGTAAGATTCCAGAGAAGCTCATTGTTGCTTGTCAATTACTCAATCAGAAAAAGAATCCCCTTTAACATAAAAATAATATATTATTAATTAATATTTATATAAATGAAAATGTATTATTCTATAAATACATGGGATTTTACAATTTTCATAACAAATTCTTGTTAATTTATCAAAAAAATTGATATCCTAAATATAATATAGTAATATTAAAATCATATTTTACACTAGATTATATATTTAATCAACATTATAGTATTATAAAAATAATATATTTAAGTAATAAATATTGTAGTTCAAAAATAATATTCTTTCTATAATAAAATATAATTTTGAAAATAAGTATTGTTAATTAATTGAATTTAACTTCATATAACACACTCAGTGATAATTTGTATTCCACGAGCTGAAAATAGAAAATTTACATGTATACATAAAATTTTTAATTTAAAAAATGGGAATACACGTCCTTGATAATACTTTTTAGACTATTTAATATATAAATAAAATTACGACGTTTCAAAAAATGTGGTTCTTAATATAAAAATACATTTTCCTAACAAAATTTACCATCACATAATAAGGGTTCTAAAAAATAAACATGGAATGAGTTTTTTGAAATAATTATAAAAAATATACCTTAAAATAATTGGATGATCAAACCGATGGTTGTTCCAACATCCTTCTTAAATTCATAATGCAGGTGGGAAAATAGAGAAGGAACAACGAATTTCTAGGGTTGTGCATTTCAGATGTGTGAAGATGGGGTTCTTTATGCACTTATATATATACATATAAACACATTTTTATTTATTTATTTATGGGAATGATTTAGAGTACCAAAATTTATGGGTTTATACATTCAAGGATTATTTGTTTAGTAGAATTGTTTTGTGGGAAATAAAACATTGCATCTACAAGGCTGTGAAGAGTGATGTCTGCTATGAAATCTGTGTTGACTTAAAAGATATGATAGGTATGAGAAATGCCATTTGAGTTACCGTTATATATATATATATAGATTTCATCTTATTTAAAACATAACATTAAATTAATATTTTTAAATATATATATGTGTGTGTGTGTGTGGATATTTTTTATATCATAGCCTATGCAGGCTTCATGAGAAGGGTTGTCATTTTTCCATCACTATGTATTCACAATATCATTATAATTGGAGGGTTTTTATATATGTTGATACCTAATTATATTTTATTATAAATTTTGTTTTCAAACATTAATTGGATCATGTCACTTTTTATTACCAGATTCTTTTAAGAGTTTCATTTTCACTTAATTGTTTTCAATTATTAGTAATAAACTGTTCTTGTATCAGATTCATGGTCAGAATATTATTTAAAAAAAATCAATCAATTCAAGTTTGATATTATAATGTCTTGGTCTGTAACATATAGATTTTTTGTTTAACATATACCTTCTTACATTCCATTTTGTATGGGAAAAGATAATAGTTCTCATGTGTATAATGGACTACATCCTTGCAAAGCGATGTGACTCATTTTTCACTAACAATTTCCATGGAAAGTAATAAGAAAAAAAATAATGAATATATATCATATAAATGAAATAATTATTATATTAATGATTTATTTATCATTCTGAAATGTTAATATATCCTTTTATTTAATACACTAAAAATGATAATGTCGTTCATACGTTTGTGTGGACTACCACTTCCACGAAGTGATGTGACTCTTTTTTCATCACTAAATCCAATAAAGGAGATATATAAGTATATTTATATAAATAATATTTTATATATGAAATTATTTTGAGTGGGTGGAAATAAAATAATTGATATATTCGTTCGATTATGATCATTGAAAAATGGAATTGTTACTCATGTATATGTACAATCTACCATCTTCTAGATCAAAACATAATTTCTTTTTCATAATCATAATTAATGATTGTGTATATAAATTATGTTTTATGAATATGTTAGAAAATTATTTCATTATTAATATTTTTTATATTTTGACCTCATTGTCTATATTCAACCCACTGATGTCATTTTGGGAAGCCTAAGACAAATGTCATCAAAAAATTCGATGTAAGATTGATTTATTATGTAACTGTATATAGAATCATAATAAGTGAATTAAATGGAATAATAAACATGAAAAATATTTATTATATATGTAAATAATTACTATATATTTAGTATATAGGAAATTAATTAACAAGTGCGAGGAATTGAACTATAGGTAAGGGATATCATCTCAATTCCCATTTGTTGAGGAATATTTTGATGGTATACACCTATATTTTTTTATTAGGTGTATATAAAACCCCTATAAGATGTTATATCATGAATTTATCTATTATCAGGGTATTTAAATTATTTTTTTAATGTTGTTATTTTTTATGACTCATGATTCATATGAATCCAAAGTTATTAGTGGATTTTCTTTTAAATAATCATCTTTTAGTGTATTCCTTTTTAATAAAATTATCTTCCAATACATGTTTGTAATATTATTTTAGATAAGTAATTATGTGGAAATTATTTCTTTATAAAATTTATATTACACTTTCACTCAATTATACAAAAAATATTTAATCCTTGTGTGGATTGATTGACATTATTTATAATAGATAAAGACTATTCCATTTTGACATATATGGTGACAATGGATTTTTTAAACACCATAACCATTATTTAATGATTCAGAATTTTTATAGAATTTTTTTCTTCAATGAAAACAAATCTTTCCCTTTTCTAGGTATATTTGTTTTGAAATTCATGTTTTTAAAAATAAATCATTTTTGTTATTAATAATGGTTTTTAAAATAAATGTGTTATTTATATCCAAAATATTTGTTCATATGGAAATATAATGAATTTAATGGGTTTCAAGATGAAAATGACAATGTTTGGGATTTCATATTATATAGTATTTATTTATAATTGATTGTGATTATGTTTATTTTATTTATAAACTCAGGAAGGCATTTACATTATTAATCAAGGACTGAAGGCTCCTTGATAAATCAATGATGGATGGTTACATTAAAATACATTGATGGGTTTTTCCATGATTAAACGAGGATGGTGGTTCTATGATAAACCCAATATGGGTGGGTCCTTGATTTACATTTAGTGAATTAGGTAATCTGGAGATGCATGTTCACTATATTAGATATTACTTTTATAAGAGTGATACAGATGTTGATATCTCCAATAATTGATATGATTTATATATTCTTAATATAGTTTTTATATGATCTATTTGAGAAAAAAGTGTGTCCAATTTCATTAGAAAATAATTGTTTTTTGTTAAATATAGTAAACCTTGAGATTATTGTAATTATTTCATTTCTTTTTCTTTTTATCACTATAATAATGAATTATACTTCTTTATGTCCCTTATTGTGATTTTGGTGATCATACCACATTTACAAATTACATAGGGATTTTGATGGGTTAGGGAAAGGAAAATTGATGTTAAATGTTCTAAATATTTTTCATGAAAATATATATGGTTATATTTTAAAATATTTATATTACAAAAAAATGTATACTATGTAATGGTGTCCACATTATATATATATATATATATATAAATATATTTGTAATTTATGAGTTATTATATAATTTTATAAAATTATAAAACCTAAAAATATCTTTCAATTAATGCGAATTAATTCATGACATAAAATCTCAGTATTATGTAATGTTTAAGGTTGGTTTATTATAGTTGTTATCATTTTCCTATATAAATAAATATTGAGACTAGGATAATCAAAATATCATAAACTTTAAATATTTTACTATATGGTTAAGTTGAAATGTTCTAGCATTTAATGATTACAATTTTGTTTCTTCTTAAATATGTCTATAGTGAGAATTGATTGGAAAATACAATTCAAAATCAGCTCTCGAGATGGTTATAAATGGAATAAAAAAAATTGATACTGTGATGGATTAGTTGATACAAGGTATAAATGAAAGAGGTATCCATGCAGATGAAGAACATGATCTTATATCATAGAACATTACTATTGTATATCATTTTATGAGAAAAATTTCCCATAGTTCACTAGATCAACTAATATATTGGTAGTTGAAGGATAGATCAATTCCATTGAAATTATATTTAATGTCATTGAATGTTTAAAATGAAACTTTTTTATAGTTTATATATATATATATATATTTGAATTTTAAGTTGATCAATGTGGGTGTCTTGTTATGAATACTATATAGAACTACGATCTTCATTCCATAGAATGGGTATTATATAAAAAACATTTCCATGATAAATATTTCCTTTTGTTTTTTTACTTTGAATTGGAAAAAAATTATAGAAAATAGAAAAATAGAAAAATATTATATAGTTTAATAAGAATTAAAATTTAAAATATTGGCCACTTAAAAGAAAAAATTGTTTAGGACATTAATAATAAAAATACAATGTTTCTAATCAATGATAAAATCATTTTTATGAATATCCTTGACCATAGAAGAATTTAAAGTACATGAAAACTTTTTTGTTCAGCTGATAAAGTGAAGATAGAATTTTTAGAATCATATATTCCTCATGATGAAAAGTTTAAGAAAATATCTACATAGAATAAAATTGAGAATCATCCATTAGAGACAAATGGTACTATGGAATGATTGTTCCTATAATGTGATAAGTGTGGTAATAAGAGTCTTGGGTAATGTTTTATGATATCTTGGAAGTTCTTAAAATGTGTTATGTTTTTTCATATATCTCATTATAGTATAGAACATGCGTAAATAAAAAATTAAATTATTTTGGTATGATGATTATGTTTGAATGCATTGGAGAAATATGCTAACATTTTTTTAATCTTAGTCACTCAGTGGGGAATCATCAAGAGTAGAAGAATAAATGCATGGAAAAATGTATTTTCTCTACTATGGTAAATGATAGTCTATAAAGTGATGTAGTCATTTCATTGTTGCTTATTTATTCAAATTATTAAAATACCCTACATGACTCTGGTTCATTGCATTTTTCATTTTGGAGAAATTTTCATGTAAATTGGGAATATTAAAATGAAAAATAATATATAACATAAATTTTGAAAACTCTAGGAGGATGTAATTAAAACCCCAGATATATAAAAATATTCATTTTGTTATTTGTTGGATGGTATTTCCAATGGATCTTATTGAAACAGCCATGTTAGAGTTTGAAATCAATTCTGATATGGATTGGATTTGAATCTATCAAGAAAATATATATTGTAGAGATAATAATGTAATGTTAAATGATATTAAGCATTTTATAACTTACCAATACATGATAAATTTATTAGAGATGGTTGTGAAGGTTAGCTAGATCTTATTTTTGGTATGAATAAACTATTCAAATATGTTAAGAAACCTATTGTGAATTATTAAATGAATGTATTACAGGATGATTTTTCATGTTTCATTCATGATAATGATGTTGAGTTTATTATTGCCTTAGAGCCTCATTACAAGATGATTTCTAAACCACCTTATCAAATGCATCTTCTAGAAATTTCAAAATTACGAAATAAATACCATGAGTTCCTTGATAAAGGTCCCATTAAAACGTTCACTTCACAATAGTGTGATTATTTATTTTATGAAAAGAATGACGCTTTAAAGGGACTATTAATTAACTATATTTCTCTGATTAATATCATTGTTAACAACAAGAGTCATTTTCCTCATATTAATGATTTTTTCAAATCATGGCCAGGGATAATAGTATTTTTCATAACTTGATCTCGATTTGGGGATTAATCAATTGATGGTGAATGATGTAGATATTTAGAATACTTCATTTTTGACTACATATAGGTATTATGTGTATATATCATTGGGCATGTATTTTCTCAACATTACTCAATTTATCTAATTTGTTTCTCACAAATACCCTATTTTTTACTAATGATATTACTTTATGTGTATTTCATGAAATTATTAATCATTACCATATTTATTCTGGAAATATTTTGTTTTTTATTAACATTGAATATTGTTTAAAGTGTTCAAAACACATATTAATATATTCATGAAACATTGTTTATACCCTACATTGATAAATGTAACGTAAGGAATACACCCTATGCTTAGAGAAATGATTAAGAAATGAAACTTACTTTATGAAATGTATATGTTAATCAGGAAAACTACATTATTAAATAATTAGGATTAAATATCATTATGTTTATATAAGAAATAATGTTTGTAATGTTAGGAGATTAGGGTTAATGAACCCTACATAACTATGGAACCCTATATTTGAGAGACAATCATATGGATCATAAAACATACTTTTTTTATCACAAATAAATTTTGATCCTTACATTCAGAAAAATAATTCCTCATAGTCAAACCATATGTTTGGTAGGTTTTGAATCTGTGAAATATCCCTACATTTATCTTTTCTACCTTTACAATTTTAATTCATGGTTGTATGAGGTATTTCTGAGAAGCTCTTAATAGAATTATTAGATGATTGAAAGAACATTTATGACCAATTCAATGATCTTTATGATCAATTCAATGAATTGTATTCAATATGTATATATATAAGCATATTTCTGTTGGTTGTTACAAATCCCCTAAACATGTATTGAATTTGAAGATCGTTGTTTTTTAGGAGTTTAATGATGAATCTATTAAACTAAAATAAATATATTTATATGAATGGTGTATTTTATAATTATATATACCTATGATAAATGTGATTCAATAATAATATACATACTACTTCATTCTCATAAATATATTTTATAGTTATACTATATCATTGGTTGACTGTGTTATTTATAGAAGAGGTTATGCTTTGATGACAAACATGATCAATCTCTTACATCTGTAAGACTATTTCTGTTGCTTTTTGGTGTTTTTATTTAAAGATAATTTGCATCCTGGATCACTTCAGAATTACTCATTTATGAAGAAATTCGTTTTAGAAGAATAATATACATATGTAACCAATTTTATGCTTCTAAAACCATGATGATTAATAACAACCATCAACATATGAAACTCTTCAAATTTATTAGAGTATCAACTTTTTGTACATAGTTGTGGTGAGGTGGTAACATCTCGTATAAGGCTGTGGATAATTGGTTCCTTTTTAAAGAACCATAAGGCTATCATTATCCTTGTTGTAAAGATTTCAATTGGTTATACTCTGTTGTGGATTTTTGGTCTTGTGATAAGAAGTCCATTCTGTTGAAATTCACCGATATTGTAGAGAGGGAATTGGTGGGGTGGACTATGTGATATTTATGCAACGAACCACTTAAAATTGGTTGTGTTATTTCATTAATTAAATCTATTACTCATATTTAATGTATTAGAGAACACTAGTGTCTATATAACTCACGAAGCGATAAAAAATCTGGATTCACGTGATACTATTAAAAAGAAACAATTCACCCCCTCTTTTGTTACTTTGATTTATTCTGACCTAACAATAGGTATCAAAAGAGAGATTTTGGATTATTGATATAACTAGCTAAAGAGAATAAGGTCTATATGGAGGAGATAACAATGAATTTTCATAGAAAAGTAATATTTATGGATCATGTTACATACTTTAAGGGTAAAAACTATGGATACTGAAAATATCATATGATCATATACTTGAAGAATCATGGATTCAATTTTTATTCAAAGATCATCACTCCTTAAGTGATTCCAGAAAAACTATTGACTTGGTTTGATAAAATATAATCTCAATATGAAATTAATACAAAATCAATGACTATTATTATATATGGACATGGTAAAGGGGAATTTAATAATGTATCATAATGCCCAACTATCGATGAGATTTAAAAAACTATGGTAGTTTATTATTAGGGAATTGATAATGTATGAAAAAATGGATATGATACAACTATGATAATGTTTGAATCCTTAATAATTTTTTGTGGTTAAATCATCACACAAATTTTGGGATGGTTAACAGATATTGTTAATAATATTATTTCTTTTGAAGGTCCCATAATTCAATCTTATCATGTGATAAAAGTACATCGAGTAATTCCTTCTATGTGGAGTGGCATATCTGTAGTTATTTATCATTCCCCACCTGTCAATAATTTGAAAATGAAAAAACTAATATTAAAATTGATAATCTAAGAAGGAATAAAATTCAACGTTAAGTTTAAAATCATAAAATTTTTGTGAAAAGGGAAAATATTTCCCTAAAAGTAACATCTCGGAAGAATATAAAAAAACATAAAACAAGAAGAAAAGGTATATAAAAATTAATGTTGCACATATTCTGAAATGGATCTATCTCAGCTAAATTGAATGCTCAAAAAATTATACAAGACTAATATATGATTCAGAAAAACCTTTAATAGGATGAAAGGGAACCTTGATAATTTATATTCCATTGATGAAAAAAATGGGACACAGAAGACCTGATATCCTTTAATAAAAAGATGAAAGAAGATGGATAGAAAAAAAATATAAGAAAAATGGTGACTCTGAGCATAAGGGAAAAGTTAAATAAAATCTACTTGGACAACATCTAAAAACTATAATAGCTCCCAAAAATCTAATTTAGATAATTTATCATAAAATCTCAAAGTAAATATGTTCATTATGTATCAAGAAGAAGAAGAAGATGTACAAACTTATTATTCTTATACCTTTTATTCTGATAGGTTCTCAAATGATAAATCATCTTCTTACTGTCATATAATATAAGATAAATATGAATCATTAATAATGATGAATAAGTCATTAAAAAATATTGTCAGTCCTTGTTTATGATAAGGAGACACTCTTCTAAAAAATTATCAAGAAAATTTTGAAAACATAAATTCTTCTATACCAAACTGATGTAATAATGAAAAAATAAAAAAAAATAATTCTAGGATGAAGTATAATCTAATTAAATTACTTTAATTATTTTTAGTAATGGAGAAAACTATTTAGACGAGTATCTTGGAATTAATCTAATTAAAATAGAAAAATTTGTGATTAGAAGAATAGATGAAAATCTAAAATAGTAAAAGAATTTCCTTGTGAAAAATTTAAAAAATGCAACATGTTATTATTATGTTACAAAAGGTCATTTCACTAACAAATGTTATTTGATAAATTATTAAATTAGTGAAATTTAAAAGGCATTTATATCTACAAATATGTCTGAAGAATGTGATTTAAATAATGGTAAAATTTGGGAAATCTAGATTACCATATCACCGGTTTTTAACACTATATTACCTATGAAAATATGGGTACGAAAACAAACACTTGTTCAATTCCATTTTCCAGAAAAGGCCATAAAAATATAAAATAAATATTGAAAATATATTGTTTCTACACTTAAAAATTTATTGGAGACTCAAAAAATATATATTCGTCAACTCTAATGCATGGAGGCCTTTTAACATTTTGTGATAATGAAAAAGGTATGATTGTTTTTTTGGAACTATTTGAGATCATAAGACTATCTCATGAAACAAATAATTGTATGTGAAAGGACTAATGCATTACCTGATAATTACTTCTCAACATTTTGATGATGGATTTTATAATTGTTTTTCTAAAAATTCCTACACTGTTTTCAATGATAAACTGGTTGATTTTAGAGCACGTAGATCTAATAATGTTTATACATTGAATTTGAATTCATTGTGTAAACAAATATTGAATTTCTGAATTTCTAAGACAAATGATTAATGGATATAGAATATGAGACTCTTTCATTGTAATATATATGTTACACATAATATATCTATGAAATAATTATTTTCTTATTTACCACAATGATAGATTTTGTGATTCATGCCAAATTGGAACACAACAAAAAAACATTTCTCTAATCTATTGACAAAATTACTACATTTAAACCATTAGAAAATATCCATATGGATTTTTTATACCATTCAAATTATAATTTTTTGAAGGTAAATTATATTTCTATGTTTTAGTTTTTGATTATTCTCGATTTGGTTATATATCTAAAACTGAAAACTAATGTATTCAATATTAAGGACTGTTTTTGTAAAATTGTTCAAAATGAAAATGCATTTAAATTAATTTCATTACCAAGACACCATAAAAGGAATATAATAATCATGAATTCAATTCTTTTTACTCAAAATATGGGATTAAACACCCCTTCTCTGTACTAAGATGAACTCAAAAAAATAGAAATGCTGAATGATGAAATTTTACTATTCACAAAATGATAAGGACTATGCTAAATGAATACAATCATCATACATATTTTTGGGACGAAATCAGAAGTACAGCCAAGTATAAAATAAATAGACTTTTAAAGGGGACTATTTTTAAAAGGACACCCTATGAATATTAGAATAACAAAAAACCTATAGTGATGTACTTTAATGTATTTTTGATGTAAGGTGTATATCTGGAATAATAAATAACACCATGGTATGTTCAATAAAAAATATAATGATAGAATATTTTTAGGTTATTAGGCTATTACTAATTCTTGTAGGGTATTTAATAAAAATTACATGATTTTAGAAGAATAATTTCATGTGATGTTATATGCAACCGACACATTCATTAAAGGGAAATATAAAACTCAAAAAATTATATACTCATTTGAAAACATGGGATAAGAGACCCAAATTGATGATTTTGAAAATTATATAAATGAAATATAGTCTACTTTATAAGAACATGATATTAATGAACATAAATTTATCTTGCCTAAACAGTCTTGAACCCTAATGCACCATCATTTAGAAACTGTAAAAAGAGATTTGGATACATGAATTATTACATGAAGAAGTGTTGGCAACCTAACAGAATTTTATGACTTATTTTCATAGATAGAACTTAAGAATATATAAGAAACCTTAAAAGATAAATGATGTATTTTCCAATGAAATATGAACTAAGTCAGTTTAAACAGAAATGATGTTTTTGATTAAGTTGAAAGTCTATCATATTATCCAGTTATCATAATCAAATGGGTGAACAGATATTAACATGATAATCAAGGGATAATAACTAGAAACAAAGATAGATTAGTTTCAAAGGGTATAATTAGGAATATGGTATACATTATGGTGTTAACTTTTCATCTATAGGTATATTAGAATCTATTAGAATACTTTTAGCTATTGTATCATAGATGCACAATAAATTTTATCATATGGATGTTATATATTCGTTTTAAACTTGATATTTAATTGAGGACATTAATGTTGAACAATTTATGAGATTTGGAAATCCAAAAAAACCAATTTCTATTTCTAAACATATTAATGATCTCTATGGCCTTAAATAAGAACCTTTATCTTTGTATTAAATATTATGTTTTCTTCTTTTGAAAAATTTATTGACTGTTGGATTGGAAGATCCAATTTTTCTATGAAAATTTTTTGTTCTATTATATTATTAATACAAATATATGATGATGCTGTTATTTTCAATTCAACAAATTAAAATACTTGTATTGAATTTTTAAAAAAAATTGAAAAAAAATTCAAATGAGTATGATGGTAGAAATGAATTTTTTTTTTGGATTTCAAATTTATCAAATAAAAATTTGTAAATTATTTAAAAAAATAAAATAAAATATGAATTTATTAAAAAAATATGGACTTAAGAACAACCATACATACACAAATCCTATGTGGACTAACATAAAACATGACTTGGTTGAAGTAGTAAATCTAAATGACAACTAGTTATATACAGGTATGATTAGAAATTTGTTATATAATACTGCTATAAAATAGAAATTATGTTTTTCATATGTTTATGTTATTGAATTCTATAATATCTAAAATAATTACACGTTATTCCAATCAAAATAATTTTTTGACATTTAAATGTAACCATTTTTCAATCTATTTTTTACCCAGAAACTTATGATTTTAATTTATTTTCATATTATGATTCTAATTTTGGAGGCTATCGATTAGATATAAAAATAATAATAGGAACCAATAATTTTTTAGGAAAATCATTAGTATCATGGTCTAATATAAAATAACACTCAGTTTCCCTATCAATAGCCCAAGAAGAATATGTGTCAACTGGTAGTTGATGTGAAAACGTATTACGGATGAAAAACACTCTCTTGGAATTTAGACAAAATATTTATAATATACATGTTTTATGTGATAATACATTAGCAATAAATATTTCTGAAAATACATTATGTTATTATAGGACTTAGCATATAGATATAAGGAATCATATTCTATGGGACCATGTTCTTATTATCGATATATATTTTGAATTTGTTAATATTGAATATCAATTAGTTGATATTTTCTCTAAACCATTTCTCACTAAATGTTTTAATTTTATTAGGGGGGTGAGGTTTACATCAATTTAAATTAGTATTTTTCATTCTATTTTGTTTTAGTATTTTATCTCATTATATTTTATTTTCAATTATTTTCTATTTCTTTTGATCTATTTTTTTCTTTTTATTGATTTACATTAATTTTACTATTAAATTAGTTTATCATTTTATATATTAAATAAAATATTCTAATTTTTCCTTTTAAACCACATATTTTTAAAATAAAATAATGATTTCCCAGCATAATCAATAGAAAAAAAAAGACCATGTGACTATCCATCAAAAAAACCGTCAAATTTCCTTAACATTTCATTTTATTAACAATTTTTTCTTCATAGAACACATTTACTTATCATAAACCCTATAATTTTAATACCTTCATCTTTTAGATTCTCAAGAATGATGAAGACCAATGAAACTGATGAATGTGAATCATGTGATCTGGATCGTCAACATGTTCCCTCTGAAAATATTCTTCACGGAAATGTTACCTATTTTGAGTGTATATATCGGATGAACCTTCTACTCAAACAAAATCTTTTGCTTCATTTTTTGGATTTTCTATTTAATGAAGATAATAACAATTTTCATTATGAGGTAGAACTAAATCATTTTTTATGTAACATTCAGTTTAGTTATATTTTAATAAAAGATTTGATATCCTATCGAATATAAGATAAAAAATGTTCAATCTCATTTGTAGTGATAATTTATATTTTTAAATACCCTCATGAAGGTTTATTACAAATTTATTTCAATCTATTGAAAACCATGATCATAGAGCTGAAAATATTATGCCTTTTCTGTTTGGTTCAACGAATATTAGGAATGATTTTGTAAAGGATCTTGAGGCATATCAAAGAGTTTTTTTCAAATTTATCCCCAATTATATTTCTCTGAGGGTTTCTAAAATAAATAATATTATATACCCAGACATATATATAATTTTTTTTTCATATTAGTGTCATAAAATTGAACATGCGTATAAATATGCTAAGATATTTAAGATAATTTTACAATTAATAAGGAAGAATGTCCTTTTATCCTTATGGAATGATCATGTATCTTATTTAGTTCAGGAAGACTCGGATTTTTCCTTTTGATACTTATATTAAATTTCAGCTAAACAATGTATTGAGTACCAAGATTCTTATAATTTAGGATTTTATTAGAGTACAATTAATAGAATGCTGAATTTGATTGGTTTTGTTGAATAACAAAAGAAAAAATCTTTTTTAGGGGGATAAAATTGATTTAAGAAGGTATGGAGTTAAGGAATCCATAAAAGAAGGATTATTGATGTCAACCATTGGAAAAAATAGGTATAATTATTCAATAAACCTGATTGAAGAAGAAGAAAAAATCTAAGAGTAACATGCTTGTAGACCGAGGGTCCGTGAAGAACCACAGCTTGAGGGTCATATGTTATGATCTGGACAAGAAACATTTTCAATCCACATGGAAGAATTAGATCGAGATGAGGATCAAAATGAATAGAGCTAAGACTAAGAACACCAGGTTCTTTCTAAACCAATTCTATATAAAGAAGATGATTTGTAATGGCCCAGACCCCTCCAGTCAATTACATTGGTGAAAACTAGTGATAAAAGTGTCATGGGAGGACAATGTTACTTATTCCCAACACTTTTCCAAATTTCTAGTTTATGAACACTATTTCAATAAATTTTGGCTATTTCCAACAACAAACATCTAATAGCAGCCCTTCCAACAATAGCCTTTCAATAAAAGCCTTCCAACAAAATCATTTTTCATTTCCCAAATTTCTAGTTCGTGAACATTATTTCAGACTGGTGTTGTTTCCAGACCAGTGAGTTTATACAATGTTTCCAGACCAGTGATGTTTCTAGACCAGTGAGGTTCTATAGTGTTTCTAGAATGGTGAGGTTTCGAGAAATGTAAGGACCAACAGTGGTTGCAGACCGATGATATTTTTATACATGTGAGGATCTATAGTGTTTCTAGACCATTGAGGATTCAAAACAAGTGAGACTCAATAGTGTTTCCAGACAAATGAGGTTCTACAGTGTTTCAAGACTAGTGAGGTTTTCATACTAGTTAGGATCTATAGTGTTTTCATGTCTAGTTATGTTCTACAGTGTTTCCATAATGGTGAGGTTTCTAGACCAGTAATGATCTACTGTGTTTTTAGAGAGATGATCTTTTATGACCAGTGAAGTTTTACTATGTATCCAGACCGGTATGGTTTCCAGGCCAGTGAGGCTTAATAGTATTTTCAGTTGTGTGACATTTTCAGACAATAGAGGTTCTACAGTGTTTCTAGACCAGTGGGGCTTCTATACTAGTGAGGATCTACTATGTTTCCATACCAGTGAGGTTTCCAGAATGATGTGTAATCAAATGCCATTTCAAATTTCTTGTTTGGTGTACAATGTTTCCATCTTCAAAGAGTTTCACCCCTTTGATGTTTCATTTTATGTAAAATGCAATCAAGGCCTTGTTTTAAGGGATTTACAAGCAAATGAAATCCCATACCTCAAATATTAATTTTCATAAGGCTTGGTATGATTTTACATGGATATTTCGTTAAGTTTATTGTGATCTTATTTTAAAGGAATATTCTATGTATCATAAACCTGCTCTGTAAATCATATAACGGGACGATATATATTCCCCCCATGTTTTACATTCTTATTCATTGGAGCGCGATGCTCAAAATTTTCCTACCACCCCACAGGAGTTGTGTGATTATTCATTCCTCCTTAGATTGGTTCCCCTTAATGTTTCTTCATGATGCATGCACACTTCATGTTTTTGTGTAAGAAGATAGTGTCGATACATCATTGATATAAGGTATGATCGACTATATTGTTGTGTTTTATTATATCCTTATCCTCCTTTTTCACTTTGTCGTGATATGAAATGTTCTCTCCATGATTCAAATGGAGTTTTTTTGGTTGTCTTATGGTGTGGTCGTACTGCATCATCCTCGGGTGCATACAGTTGTCATGAGGATGAGATTGTAATCTGTTGTGTGTCGTATTCTAGAATTATGAACGTCTATAACCATTTTAGGTAGGTAATTCATTTAATCTCTATTATTTAATATGAAAATATAGAGTTTGCATGTTTTAGCCCACTGGATCAAAATTGAATTGATATAATGAATATTTGAACTAGATAAATAAATTGATACTCATGATATATTGTTGCCTCTTGTTTTTCAAAATAGAATGATATCTATGATTTATTTGAATATCTATTCATTCCTAAGGGAAATTGGTTATGAGTGTTAACCTAGAACTAACTGATAATCGATTGGAAAAAGATAAATAGTAATTTAAATGAATCAAGTTGTTGTTTTTGTAATTTGATGTTAATCAAATAGATGCAGTACGAATGTTTAATTAATTTGTGATAACATATTGTTTAGGTCACCCATCATAGAACCATCAAATAATAAATTGTATAATGTCATATGGATTAAATGAATCTTTTTTTGATAATAGATAATGTCTCCTATGGTTTTGAGTTACCCTCTTGCTTTAAAGACAAATAGCCTTATGCTAGGATCTATGGGAGCTCATTGTGTTTGAGGGTTGGATGCCTTTTTTAAGAGCCAATAGCCCTATGGATATGATTTTTTTTCCTTCTGATAGTGCTGTGATACGTGGGGTTTGGGAGGTCGATTGGTTGTGGCATTAGTTGATGCCTAGAGTGGCAATATGATTCAGTTTATGCATATGGGTGTTGAGGAGGACACCAGAGATGATGGAATGGATGTTTGTGAATGTTTGGATGCTTGTGATTTCTTGTTAGTTGTTTGACCTCATTACTTTCCACACTACCCAAGGCTTCTAGTATGATTACACTCATTCCAAAAGGGCCGAAGACGTGTGGGGTATTCCACATGCTTTACTTGTTTAGATTCTTGAGAGAGGATGGGTCTACACTCTTGTAGTAGGCGGCAAAGACTTAACTGGTTGTTCATCTACTAACCGTGTTGATCCCCCTTATGTTTAGTAGAATATAATTTTTTTCCATAATTCCTAGGAATATGGGAACGTAGCAATGTTGTTAATAAATGATTGAATAAAAGATGTTAATCCATGGGGTTAGTGCTTTCTGGGATGCAATGTTATGGTTTTAAGACTTTGGGTGTGACACTAATGAAATATAATGTGGAAATTGTTAATAGTTAATTAATGTTGAATGAATTAATGGTCATAAAGTGCAACAGATAAAAAATTAATGAAGAAATGTAATCAATATATTTAAATTGTTGTGTACTAATACGATACCTAGTCATAGAAGAGGAAAACTAGGATTCTGAGAGATGTTAGTTGTAGTTGAGTCTATGATTAGGTTATGCCCATAGTGTGGTTGTGAGCAATAATATATTTTGTACTTTTGTATTTAAATAAGCTACCCCACCATTTAGGTTATGGAAAATGCCACCTCGGGGATTCTGAGCCTGGGGGGTGGGTGTTTTCCCCAACATTTTTGTGGCAGGGTGGGTGGATAACTACCCCTTTGGCCCAGCTCTCTTCTCTTGGTAGTTACTTGTGCTTTTAGGAACATCGGTTAATTTTCCACATATATGTGTGTAAAAAGATATAATTTCTTGTGGTTATTCACACACACATATTGTAGATATAGTTTTCTATGGATTTTTATAGGTGTAACATGTATACTCTATGATGGATTCAGTATCATTACTAGGTGTGTGGGCGGTAATGGATTGAGGTATAATTCCCGACAGATGATTCAAGTTATGCATGATGTGGTGGATCTCAAGAACAATCTTGTTACTTTTCATATATAAATGTGGTGTTTCTATTTCATGAGGATCATATTGTGGTTCTTCTCCGATGTGTCTGTGGGAAAGCCTTTTTTAGAGATATATGCTTAGGGTGTCCGATGTTGGGGAAAAGCAGAAAACTAGTGGAGAAGTAGTAGAGGGGTACACTTGATATTATTTATTATATTATAAACTCTTTTATGAGATACTTGGTGAGAGAAGCCATGATAAAGATGGGAACTTAGTATACCTATTTACATTATTTTTTAGTTTCACATGTTGTTCAATGTGCATTAGTATGCATTCTTTACATTTGCACGATATTCTCCAGGAAGGATCCTAATTTGTATATTGTTATACTCACCCTTTGTATATATAAACTGTTTTTCTGGTCACTTGAAGAAAGTTAAAGATCATGATGTTTTCTACAATCATGGGGTGTTGCAGGAGCTGTTGAAGCATGTGGTTGCTGCTATTTTTACATTCCTTTGGTACTTATAGTTTTCCCCTTTCAGTTGTAGCAGTTTTGCATGACATTTAATATGTGTACATGGGATTTTCTTTTATATTTCTCCCTAAGTTGGATTTGGTTGGTGTCTGTATTATCGCTCTATTTCATTTTTGTTCTCATAGAAATTAATTCCTCCCATTTGTGTGTTTACTATACCCTCGGTGCTAGTCGTCAACCATGGTTCAACTAGAGTCGTGACTCGGGGGGTCATTATCGCTATTATCACATTGTCGGCCTAGGAGGGGTACACCTTGTGGGGAGGGGTCATGACAGAGTGGTAATAGAGGTTTGGTTGAGGGATATGATGTATTTTGGTGGTAGGTACAAGTGAGGTTGCAAGGGATGGTAGGGTAATAGTGTTAGTCATGTTTATTATGTGATGTAAAAATTAGAGTGCAGCTGAGATGTAGGCATTTAGGGCCCCCTGTGATCTGATGCACATACCATTATATTTATAATGGCTACTAAATGAGGTGATAATAGATGAAATGTAAAGACCTAGGAATGGATCATGAATCATTCTTATATGTGCATGTTTTTGAATGGGTAGTCCTTGGGATAAGTTAACCTAAATGAATAAAAGAAAACAAATTAATTAATGTTGAGTCTTCCATATTCCAAGGTTAAGAGATCTAACTATTGATTATTTTATAGGTATGGATCTGGGTCGATGTTCTGATCAGGTTTTCATAGAATTTGTATAGCAGGTTGTGCCAACAGATCCCTGCAGGGTAGAGGTTGAAGACAAAGACACTTGGAGGATCACACTCTGAATGTTTCAACATCAGTGTCTACAGAAGTATGAGGGGTCCACTTCAGATGCAGTCAGGGAAGACTTATTGGAGAAGGTCGAGATAAGAATCAGTTCAATCTATGCTTGGAAGGATCACATGGTATCTTTGGTAGTAACAATGCTTCATAGAACAATGAGGAAGTTGTGGTTCTTATTCATTGGGGATCATGAGGAGTATGTGATCTCATGGGAGGAGTTCCAAATCAAGTTCAGAGATAGAGGTTGGGATCACGCTAAATCTAAGAGTGTGTCATATATATATGTATCCTTATTAGATGGACCCTTATGATTTATGAGAGATACATATACAGCTTGATGGTCTCTTAATGTTCTATTTTTTTTGGCCGAGTCTGTCACCGTGGGGTGAACCAGTTTTGTTCGTCAAGAAGGCGGATGGCAGTTTGCAGTTGTGTATCAATTATCACTGTTTAAACAATGTGAAAGAGAATAATATTGATCCTATTACATGAATTGATGATTTATTCAATCAAATGAAGGGTGAAAGTCAGTTCTCAAAGATTTATTAGTGGTTAGGATATAATCATATGCGTTTGAAGGATGAGCATATTAGAAGACTGATTTCTGTTGTTGTCATGGGCATTATGAGTTTTTTATAATGCCATTCTGCGTGACGAATGGTCTACCTATGTTCATGGGATTGATGAACACTGTGTTCTATGGATTCCTAGATAAGTTCATGGTGATTTTATTCGACATAATCCTTATGTACTCCACATATGAGGAGGATCATAAATAGAACCTACATTCCATTTTGGAAGTACTTCGTCTACATCCATTGATAGGGATGTTTTGAAAGTGTCGGTATTTTATCAAGATGTCCTTCTCTTGGGGAATGTTGTGTCCCAGTAGGGAGTATATGAGGATCCATCCATGATATAAGTACTTGTGTCTTGGAAATCCCCCAAGACAGTGGCATATGTGTGATGTTTCCTTGGTCATGCATGCTACAACATGAGAATCATAGCTGATTACTCTCAGGTAGTGACACCTCTAAAGCATTTACCCATAAGGATTAGTGGTTCATTTGGAAAGATCAGTGTCAAGATGATTTCATGTATCTAAAGGAAAAGATAGTAAGAACTATAGTCTTTTGTCTTCCAGTAGAGGGAGATCAGTTTGGTGTTTTCTTCGATGCTTCGCATCTTTGGTTACGCTATGTTCTGATGCAGCAGAGATTAGTTGTTTCTGTAACAACCCAAGATTTTATAAGATATATTTGTTTTAATTTCTTTCATATGTTCTGTTGTACGCTACACCAAGATTATCTTGCGCTATACGCAACACCGTATTGTTTTGCAGTATACAGAACACTAATATTGGATCGTTTTACACACAATTTCATGTTTGTTTGATAGTAGGTATTCTACGAAAAATTGAGTATATATATATATATATTCAATGTATTTTGTTATATGAAACATCAAAGGAGTCGTGCACTACACGCAACCCTAACTTGGCTTGCATTACACACAATCGCGACCTTCCTCGATAGCGTGTGTTGTACGCAATACCGGGTTTTACTAAACAACGATATGCTATTAAAATATTTTTAAAACTAGCTGTTATGAATAGTAATACCCACTTTTTGAAATATTGTAAATTTTATTTTTAAAAATGGACTTCATTTTTGGATTCGGAATATCGAAATTAGCCTAGGGTGATATTTTGTTATTTTTCTGAAAACATTCAATTTTTGATGAATAGTGAAAACACTGGGTTACTATTTATAAACCTACTTTTTATTTAAATAATTATTTATTTTATTTAAATTTATTATTGGTCTAAATTGATACATAACACCTACATAAGTTCAATGCAATTCATTGGAGTCATTTTATAATAATTTTAGATATATAAAATTTTATCGAACTTTTCACCGTCTTTTACCCACCTCCTAGGAGAATTTGAAAATTTGCATAAAACATAATTTTACCTCTTCTGTGAGTGGAATTTCGAAAATCCAATAGACACGGTTAATATCAAGGACTACAATGTGGTTCAATGAGATGAAAATAATTTTTGATAAATAGTAACTTTTTACTTTTTTTTCCACGGTTAAAAGTAAATACGGTAATTAAGGGTAAAAATGTTATTATTATTATTACCCTAACACATGTCCTAATTCTATTGGATAATTTTAATTCAAGAAAAAAACCATAGGAATAAAATACGACCATTTAGGCCCACTTGGATTAGATTAGGACATTTATTATTAATTTATTTAAAGAAGGGTTAAAATAGATAAAATCAAAGTTTAATAACTAAATCATTTTTAATATATGGTTATAAATAAGATAAATTCTACTATAAATATTCATTAGAAATATAAAAAGATTTCCTACATAATGGTATTTTATTTTTAATTTTTAGACTTTAAATAATTTAATTTATTTATGACACAAAGATGAAGCAGTAATTATCTTATTAATGATATATTGACATAATTGATGTTATAAATACCCAAATAAATGTAATTTGAGACTTTTTATGAAATAAACTAATTTTATAGTTTACTATGACATGTTATTATTGATTTTATTAACTTTTTTTGAACTAATCATTCTGTTATTATTTTCACAAAAATCAATTACCAAATAGTGTCCAAATTGACATAAAATGTTTTTAAAAACAATATTATATTATTAATTGTTATTCTATTCCTAAAAATCTAAGAGTCGGCCAAATGACTTAGATAAGGTTATATATATTAATAATAAATATCATGGGGTTCTTTTGTATTGTTATAGTATGTTTATTAACCTTATAGTGTAATAAAACAAGAAGACGCGGTAAAAGTCAAATTATCTAACTTAAAGTTAAATATAAATGATAAGGTTAAAATAGATACCTAAACTTGTATAAATTCTATTGGATGAGATTATTTCGACCCATACCCACCTTAAATTTGAAATAAATCAATTTGGAGCTATTTAAAACCGAATATGACTTTATAATAAAATAATATTTTTAGTTTTTCCTAAGGTGCCCCTCTCTTCCCTTATAAAAGGGCACCTCCTCCCTCTCTTCCTCACACCACTTTGAGCCTTCAATCTCGGCCAAAACATGAAAAATTATCTTCTCCACTTCTCTAGAAACATCCTAGAGGTCCTGGTATTTTTCAAAGATGAATTTTAGTGCCCTAATAGGAGGTCTCAAAGAGGAATTTCAAAGAAGAGGTAATGTCTGTTACCGATTCTTTCAACTTTATTTATTATTCCACTTCTTCTTCTTTAGTTCTTCCATTATGAAGTAATAACATCGGTATAAATCATATACTGATATGTTATTATAATTATGAAACAACCCTATTTCACCTTTTATCCATCCTACGGAAAATGAAATCACCGTGCGTGCGTACGCACGGAATACCGTCTCCACACCGTGGTGTAATCTATTTTCCACCACCACCTTACTTGGATGGGTATAATGGTGTAAAACATAACTATATATGATTATTGTAAAGTGACATTGATTCTGAAATAGTATACATACACTCCAATGCAATTCCACTATAATGAAAACGATATCATCGCTCGTGCGTACATACGGAATACCGTCTCCATGATGTGATGCGACTCGTTCTACATGGTTTTCATTGCATAATGACTAAATAAATGAATTGAGTGAATAAATATGATATATATTACACTAATACCATTCTATAAATGAGGTATCTATATCCTAAAAAGACGAATAAGAATTTATTCGACAAAACACACATAAGAACAAAAAGTAATAAACACCAGAATAAAAAGTAGCAATGAAATACTACTAATATGAAGCTAAGAATATGAGAATATATGAAATCATAACAATGAGTATGATTATGCAATAAGTCAATGACAATATTTAAATCATTATACAAGATTTTAGGACACATATGAAGCTAATCGGACCTAGGGTAAGGGAAAATCTCAAAATGTCATTTATATCCAAGATTGTTTATACTTCAAAATTTACTGGGGAATATTTATCATCCACATCCATGTTTCCTCAATATGTAATATTTTTTCCATCCACCTACAATTTTTTAAATCCAATTTTACCCTTAGGTGAGTTTTTAGTAAAAGATATGAAAGGAATCTTTTGTCATTTTTCATATGAGGTACTTTTTGACTTTTCCGGACAAAGTACGGGAATAATGTTTTTTTAACTTATACGGCATGAATGGATTTTTAGAACATTATTTCCATGAAGTATCCTTTACAAGTTTTCAAGTTTATTTTTAATCAACTTATTTCAATTTAATAATATATGACATTTAAAGACAAGAAAATGTTTTTGAAGTAGAAATGATATTTTCCTCAAGAATGGAGTTCAACTGTTTTATCAAAATTAATTTCTATCTAAGATAATATTGGTTTCTGTTTCTATCCTTATTTTTATGTTGAATTGATTATTTTATGATGGAATTATTTTTACAATATCCTTTAATGGGTTATGTAATGATGACGTGATGTTTAAGAATCCCATTTTTATGCTATAATGTATGGTTTATGATTTTGTGGCACACATAATAATGGTATCATTATGAGATGGGTGGGACCTATATCTCCCTCCAATGCATTGGGTAAAGATTTATATCTCATTATAAAGACATGGATGGAAAGACAGGTTAAACCGGTTCAGTGAAACATGACTGAAACGAGGAGTGAACTCGGTTCAGAAATGGACTTTGTCCGCGAAGATATTCTTGGCAATGAGTCTTGAATACAAAGAAATGATTCTCTATGATTATGTGTGCATGCCACAAAGTTTCTTGTTCTTTGTTATGATTATTAGGAATACATTTCACTACTATGATTTATCTCTTGATTATGAAATTATTATCTCTTTTTCAGGTTATGATTTCCAAAAATTTTATGTTCTTATGAATATGATGTGATTGATATTTCTTTTGTTTTCCCTTACTGAGAATTTGAGCTCACCCTTTTTAATGTTTTCTTTCCCCAGTTCAAGAAGAAGGTTATTAAGTAGGATATTCCAAAAAGGGACTCTAGATATGATGAAGTAAATGGGAGACAACGTACATGATTTATGAACCAGTTGTTTATGATTCCCAGTTTCCAAAGACACTAGACCTATACGGTCCTTTCCTGGTTTTGTTATATGTTTTAATAAGTGTGCTTCAATTCTGAAGTATTAACAATGTATGTAATGTATGGGTCGTTATAGTTGGTATCAGAGGAAAAAGAGGTAGGAATGTATCCGATCCTTGGGAAATCTCACATGTGAGCGTTGGATGAAGCATGGATCTCCACCCAAGGGATTCATGAGGAAATGGATGCCACTGGAGATGGTGGTGTGTCCCGCCCAGGGGGTGTAGCTGCCCATGGAGTGCCCTGATAGGTGTCAATTATTGTCCACTGGAACTAATTCCAGACTGTTATAGTTGGTATTAGAGGAAAGGTATAGTCAACCTTTGGAAACTAGGATGCGAAAACTATAGTGAGATCCCTAGAGATATTTCTAAGGTATGTCTAGGGATATCCCTGTGGTTTAGTATAAGTATAGGTTATAGTCCTATAACTATGCTAACGATCTTATAATTTAACCTCAGATGTTATATATTGATGGTACTCCCCCTTGATTATGTTATTTTCCTTGTATGATTTTTTGCCTCTCACAAAATTCTTTTTGTGTTTTAGTCAATGGAGGGAACCAGAAGAAATTCGGTTAACATTGAATCCAATTGTCAAATTTGTGACTATGAGTAAAAAAATTGTGTAATTCCTATAGAGAAAGATATTGTGATTATACCGAATCAGTCATCGCGATATATGATTAACAAGGTGAAATTTAGTGGTAGGCCTAATTCATCAAATAAGAGGTAGATAAACTTTTATAAATGTTCTCATGTTGAGGAGCATAAAGAAAGTAAGATTGAGATTTCTAAAGAAGGGAAGAAGAACCTTGAGGAATACCTAAAATGGAGGGAAAAATGTTATCTAGGTGGAAAAAATGGGTCATAGAGTGACAGACTATTATGGAGTTCAATGTCTTATTTGTGGAGATCATTGGCATTACCCAAATCAATGCCCTAAACAAAAAAGTTACTTCTAAATCAAGGAAGGACTTATTCCAGGACAATAATTGAAGAGGATGGATTGAAGTTTTTATGTATTTTTATTCATGAATAATGTTTTTGACATAATTTTATGGTGTATTAGAATATTTTTGTATTAGTCTATTGTGGTTTTCAATAATTTTATGGTACCGGTAACCATGAAAAGTGATTCAAATATTTTGGAAAGCAGATGATATGTGCATAATGAGTGGATAAGGAGAAAATGAAATGTTTTACAGTATTCATGAGCTCATGATTGATATAATGACTATGTGATATCATGGTTTGAGTATATAGAAGTTTGAGGATTTTGGTATGTTGAAATTGCTAAATTTTAACTGCATTCATGTTTTCGCTATGGTTCAATGGGTATTCATTTTTTTTCAAGAGAATACATGATTAAGGCTTTCGAATGTTTAGAATGTGACCAACAAGACATATCTTATGATATATGGGGATCAACGATGGTATTATCATTCTTGTTATATAAACTCTTTATTAATCGTTTTCACTATAATATGAGATTGGATAGTAGTATTTTGGATAAGCCTAAAGATTGGAATGGATTATGGTGGACATAAGTTATTATTGTTTAAGGCTATAACTTTTTCGATATTATTGATGGAAAGTTATAATAATGTATATTTAGAGAAAAAAAGGACCACCTGCAGGACGGGCGGCGACCCATCGCATTGGACAAACCAATGGGAATCGAACCCACAACTGAAGTGCAACTGGCCTTTATCACCTACCACTGGCCTACATGAAGTCCCTTGTTAGTTGAAACTAGTTTTATTTTATTATGTAGTATGATAGATGAAGTATAATTCCATTTTTGGAATCATATACGATTAATCTCACTATAGATGGACTTATGTATATTTGATAACTTTTTCTAACCATTTGTTTGAAACAGATGGAATGACCCGTCATTATATCACATGATCTGTTAACACTCCATTAATAAAAAAATAAATTTCATTTCATTAATAGATGAAGTGGAAATTGTTCAAAGCACGATCTACAATGAGATTTTACCAAAATCAAGTAAGTATTTCTTTTAATTGAAAATTTTCATCTTTAGGGAAATGATAATGAAAACCAAAAATGTTGTCCTAGTGATCTTATATCCGAAGAATCAGATGGTACCTTAGAGCATCACAAATTTATAGCTTTGTGATTGATGGATTTTTCATAGCCATGTTCTCTACCACTCTCCATCAGAACATGATTGTCATATTTTTCTTCCATATCCATATTTTCACCTATGTTCTCCTATATGGAAACCCAGTGATGAGTTACTTTGGGTAATCATTACATTTCTTACTTTAGTTTTTAAAATTATGTTTTAGTATTCTTTTTTATGATGTGGGTTTCTATGAATAGTATACGATTTATAACCCCGACGAATTTCGAGGGCGAAATTCATTTTAAGGGGGGTAGAATGTAACAACCCCAGATTTTACAAGATATATTCGTTTTAATTTCTTTCATATCTTCTGTTATACGCTACACCATGATTATCTTGTGCTATATGCAACATCGTATTAGCTTTCAGTATACACAACACTAATGTTGGATCGTGTTACACACAATTTCATGTTTGTTTGATAGTAGTTATTCTAAGAAACATTGAGTAAATATATATATATATATATATATATATATATATATTCAATGTATTTTGTTATATGAAACAACAATGGAGTCATGAACTATACACAACCCTACCGTGTCTTGCATTACACGCAATCGCGACCTTCCTCGATAGCGTGTGCTGTACGCAATACCAGGTTTTACTAAACAACGATATGCTATTAAAATATTATTAAAACTAGCCATTATGAATAGTAATACCCACTTTTTTAAATTTTGTAAATTTTATTTTTCAAAATGGACTTTATTTTTGGATTCGGAATATCGAAATTAGCCTAGGGTGAAATTTTAGTAATTTTCTAAAAACATTCAAATTTTGATGAATAGTGAAAACACTGGGTTACTATTTAAAAACCAACTTTTTATTTAAATAATTATATATTTTATTTAAATTTATTTTAGGTCAAAATTGATACATAATACCTATATAAGTTCAATTCAATTCATTGTAGTCAATTTATAATAATTTTAGATATATAAAATTTTATTGAACTTTTCACCGTCTTTTACCCACCTCCTAGGAGAATTTGAAAATTTGCCTAAAACACAATTTTACCACTTCTGTGAGTGGAATTTCAAAAATCCGAGAGACACGATTAATATCTAGGACTAAAATGTGGTTCAATGAGATGAAAATAATTTTTGGTGATTAGTAACTTTTTACTTTTTTTACAACGGTTAAAAAAATAGGATAATTAATGGTAAAAATGTTATTATTCTTACCCAAAAACATGTCCTAATTCTATTGGATAAGTGTAATTCTAGAAAAAAACAACCTTAGTAATAAAATATGACCATTTAGGCCCACTTGGATTAGATTAGGAAATTTATTTTTAATTTATTTAAAGGAGGGTTAAAATAGTTAAAATCAAAGTTTAATAACCAAATAATTTTTAGTATAGGGATATAAATAAGATAAATTAGACTATAAATATTAATTATAAATATAAAAATCATTCCTACATAATGGTATTTTATTTTTAATTTTTATACTTTAAATAATTTAATTTATTTATGACAAAAAGATGAAGCAATAATTATCTTATTAATGAAATATTGATATAATTGATGTTATAAATATGCAAATAAATGTAATATTCTACTTTTTATGAATTACAATAATTTTTTATGTTACTATGACATGTTAGTATTGATTTTATTAACTTTATTTGAACTAATATTTCTGTTATGATTTTCAAAAAAAACCAATTACCAAATAGTGTCAAAATTGACAAAAAATATTTTTAAAACAAATATTATATTATTAATTGTTATTTATTTCCTAAAAATATAAGGTTCAGACAAATGACTTAGATAAAGTTATATATATTAATAATACACAACTTGGATTTCTTTTGGATTGTTATAGTAAGTTTATTAACCTTATAATGTAAGAAAACAAGAAGACACTGTAAAAGTTAAATTATCTAACTTAATGTTAAATCTAAATGATAAGGTTAAAATAGATAACTAAACTTGTCTAAATTCTATTTTATGAGAGGCTTTAGACTCATCCCCACCTTACCATAAAAATAAATCAATATGGATCTATTTAAAACCGATTATGACTTTATATTAAAATAATATTTTTAGTTTTTCCTAAGGTGCCCCTCTCCTCCCTTATAAAAGAGCACCTCCTCCCTCTCTTCCAAACACCACTTTGAGCCTTCATTCTCGGCCAAACCCGACCAAATTATCTTCTCCACTTCCCTATAAACATCTTAGAGGTCCTGGTATTCTTCAAAGACCAATTTTAGTGCCCGAAGAGGAGGTCTCAAAGAGGCTCTTCAAAGAAGAGGTAATGTCTGTTACCGATTCTTTCAACATTATTTCTTCTTCCACTTCTTCTTCTTTAGTTGTTTGATTATGAAGTAAAAACATCAGTATAAATAATATACTTATATGTTATTATAATTATGAAACAACCCTATTTCACCATCTATCCATCCTACGGAAAACGAAATCACCGCGCGTGCATACGTACGGAATACCGTCTCCACGCCGTGGTGTAATCTATTTTCCACCACCACCTTACATGGGTGGGTATAATGGTGGAAAACATAACTATATATGATTATTGTAATGTGAAATTGATTCTGAAATAGTATACATACACTCCAATAAAATTCCACGATCATGAAAATGATATCATCGCTCGTGCGTACGTATGGAATATCGTATCCACGATGTGATGTGACTCGTTCTACATGATTTTCATTGCATAATGATTACATAAATGAATTAAGTGGATAAATATGATATATATTACACTAATAAAATTCTGTAAATGAGGTATCTATATACTAATAAGAATAATAAGAATTTATTTGACAAAACACGGATAAGAACAAAAAGTAATAAACACCAGAATAACAAGTACTAATGAAATATTACTAATAAGAAGCTAAGAATATGACCATATCTGATATCATAACAATGAGTATGATTCTGGAATAAGTCAATGACATTATTTAAATCATTATACAGGAGGTTCGGACACTTACGAAGAAAATCAGACCTAAGGTAAGGGAATATCTCACAATATCATTTTTATCGGAGATTGTTTATACTTAAAAATTTACTGGGGAATATTAATCATCCACATCCATGTTTCCTCAATATGTAATATTATTTCCATTCACCTACAATTTTTTTAATCAAATTTTACCCTTCGGTGAGTTTTTAGTAAAAGATATGAAAGGTATCTTTTGTCGTTTTTCGTATGAGATACTTTTTGACTTTTCCGGCCAAAGTACGGGAAGAATGTTTTTTTAAATTACACGGAATGAATGGTTTTTTATAACATTATTTCCAAGAATAATCCTTTAAATGTTTTCATATTTATTTTTATTCAACTTATTTTAATTTAAAATTATATGACATTTTAAGACAAGAAAATGTTTTTGAAGTAGAAAGGATATTTTCATCAAGAATGAAGTTCAAGTGTTTTATCAAAATTATTTTCCATCTATGATAATATAAGGTTCTATTTCTATCCCTATTTTTAAATTGATTTTATTATGTTATGATGGAATTATTTTTACGATATACTTTTATGGATTATGTAATGATGACGTGATGTTTAAGAATCCCATTTTTATACTATAATATATGGTTTATGATTTTGTGGCACACAAAAGAATGGTATCATTATGAGATGGGTGGGTCCTATATATCCCTCCAATGCATTGGTTAAATATTTATATCTCATGAGATAGACATGGATGGAACGACAGGTTAAACCGGTTCAGTGAAACTGGACTGAAACGAGGAGTGAACTCGGTTCAGAAATGGACTTTGCCCGCTAAGATAGTCTTGGCAATGAGTCTTGAATACTAAAAAATGATTCTCTATGATTATGTGTGTATGACACAATGTTTCAAGTTTTATGTTATTATTATTAGGATTACATTTCACTACTATAATTTATCCCATGATTATGAAATTATGATCTCTTTTTCAGGTTAAGATTTCAAAAATGTTGTGTTCTTATGAATATGATGTGATTGATATTTCTTTTGATTACCCCTACTGAGAATTTGAGCTGACCCTTTTGTATGTTTTCTTTCCCCAGGTCAGGAAGAAGGTTATTAAGTTGGATATTCCAAAAAGGGACTCTAGATATGATGAAATAAATGGGAGACAACATAGATGATTTATGAACCAGTTGTTTATGTTTCACAGTTTCCAAAGAAACTATACCTATACTGTCTTTTCATGGTTTTGTTATATGTTGTAATAAGTGTGCTTCAATTCTGAAGTAATAACAATGTATGTAATGTATGGGTCGTTGTAGTTGGTATTAGAGGCAAAGGAGGTAGGAATGTATCCGATCCTTAGGAACTCTCACATGTGAGCGTTGGACAAAGCATGGCTCTCTGCCCAAGGGCTTCATGAGGAAATGTATGCCACTGGGGATGGTGGTGTGCCCCGCCCAGGGGGTGTAGCCGCCCATGGAGTTCCCTGATAGGTATCAATTATTTTCCCCTAGAACTAATTCCAGACCGTTATAGTTGGTATCAGAGGAAAGGTATATTCAACCTTTGGAAACTATAATGTGAAAACTATAGTGAGATCCCTATAGATATTTATAAGGTACGTCTAGGGATGTCCCTAAGGTTAAGTATAAGTATAGGTTATAGTCCTATAACTACGGTTACGATCATTGAATTTAACCAAAGATGTTATATATTGACGGTACACCCCCTTGATTATGTTATTATCCTTGTATGATTTTTTTCCTCTCACAAAATTCTTTTTGTGTTTTAGTCAACAGAGGGAACCGGAAGGAATTCAGTTAACATTGAATACAATGGACAAATTTGTGACTATGAGCAAAAAAAATTGTGTAATTCCTAGAGAGAAAGATATTGTGATTATGCCAAATCATTCATCGCGATATATGATTAACAAGGTGAAATTTATTGGTATGGCTAATTCATCAAATAATTGGAAGATAGACTTTTATGCATGTTCCCATGTTGAGGAGCATAAAGAAAGGAAGATTGACATTTCTAAAGAAGGGAAGAAGAACCTTGAGGAATACCTAAAATGGAGGAACAAATGTTATCTGTGTGGAGAAAAGGGTCATAGAGTGACAGACTGTTATGGAGTTAAATGTCTTATTTTTGGAGAACATGGACATTACCCAACTCAATGCCTTGACCTAAAAAGTTACTTCTAAATCAAGGAAGGACTTATTCCAGAACAATCATTGAAGAGGATGGATTGAAGTGTTTATGTATTGGTATTAAATAATAATGTTGTCGACGTACTTTTATGGTGTATTAGAATATTTTTGTATTAGTCTATTGTGGTTTTCAATAATTTAATGGTACCGGTAACCATGAAAAGTGATTCAAATATTTTGGAAATCATATTATATGCACATAATGATGGGATAAGGAGAAAATTAAATTATTGATAGTATTCATGAGCTCATGATTGATATAAGGACGAAGTGATATCATGGTTTGAGTATATAGAAGTTTGAGAAATTTGGTATGTGGAAATTGTTAACTTTTTACTGCATTCATGTTTTCACTAAGGTTCAATGGGTATTCATTTTTTCAAGAGAATACATGATTACGGCCTTCGAATGTTTTGGAATTTGACCAACAAGACATATCTTATGATATATGGGGATCAACTATGGTATTAACAAGCTTGTTATATGAACTCTTTAGTAATAGTTTTCACTATAATATGAGATTGGACATCAGTATTTTTGATAAGACAAAATATTGGAATGGATTATGCTGGACATAAGTTAGTATTGTTTTAGGCAATAACTTTTTCGATGTTATTGATGGAAAGTTATAATAAAGTATTTTTAGATAAAAAAAGGACAACCTGCAGGATGGGCGACGACCCATCGCGTTGGACAAACTTATGGGAATTGAACCCATAACCGATTTGTGAATGGCCTTTATCACCTACCACTGGCCTACAGGAAGTCCCTAGTTAGTAGAAACTAGATTTATTTTATTATGCGGTATGATAGATGATGTATAATTCCATTTTTGGAATCATATACGATTAATCTCACTATATATGGACTTATGTATATTTGATATCTTTTTCTAACCTTTTGTTTGAAACAGATGGAATGACCCATCATTCTATCACATGATATGTTAACACTTCACGAATAAACAATTCAATTTCATTTCATTAAGATATGAAGTAGAAAATGGTTCAAAGCACGAACACCAGTGAGATTGTACCAAAATCAAAGAAGTATTTATTCTAATTGAAAATTTTCAACTTTAGGGAAATGATATTTAAAACCAAAAATGTTGTCATAGTGCTCTTATATCTGATGAATCATATGGTACTTTAGATCATCACAAATTTATGGCTTTGTGATTGATGGATTTTTCATAGCCATGTTCTCTACCACTCTCCATCAGAACTTGTTGGTTAGATTTTTCTTCCATATCCACATTTTCACCTATGTTCTCCAATATGGAATCCTAGTGATGAGTTACTTTGGGTAATCATTAAATTTCTTACTTTATTTTCTAAAATTATGTTTTAGTATTCTTTTTTATGACGTGGGTTTCTATGAATAGTAAATGATTTATAACCCCAACGAATTTCGAGGGCGAAATTCATTTTAAGGGGGGTAGAATGTAACAACCTGAGATTTTATAAGATATATTCGTTTTAATTTCTTTCGTATCTTCTGTTGTACACTACACCAAGATTATCTTGTTCTATACGCAGCAACATATTAGCTTGCAGTATATGCAACACTAATCTTGGATCGTGTTACACACAATTTCATGTTAGTTTGATAGTAGTTATTCTATGAAACATTGAGTATATATATATATTCAAGGTATTTTGTTATATGAATCAACAAAGGAGTTGTGCACTACACACAACCCTAACATGGCTTACATTACATGCAATCGGGACCTTCCTTGACAGCGTGTATTGTACACAATATTGGGTTTTACTAAACAACGATATGCTATTAAAATATTATTAAAACTAGCCATTATGTATAGTAATACCCACTTTTTGAAATTTTGTAAATTTTATTTTTCAAAATGGACTTCATTTTTGGATTCAGAATATCGAAATTATCCTAGGGTGAAATTTTAGTATTTTTCTGAAAACTTTCAATTTTTGATGAATAGTGAAAACGCTGGGTTACTATTAAAAAACTGACTTTTTATTTAAATAATTATTTATTTTATTTAAATTTGTTTTAGGTAAAAATTGATACATAATACCTATATAATTTCAGTACAATTCATTGGAGTCATTTTATAATAATTTTAGATATATAAAATTTTATTGAACATTTCGCCATCCTTTACCCACCTCCTAGGAGAATTTACAAATTTGCATAAAACATAATTTTACTGCTTCTGTGAGTGGAATTTCAAAAATCCAGGAGACCCGGTTAATATCAAGGACTAAAATGTGGTTCAATGAGATGAAAATAATTTTTGGTGAATAGTAACTTTTTACTTTTTTTACCATGGTTAAAAGTAAATAGGGTAATTAAGGGTAAAAATGTTATTATTATTACCCTAACACATGTCCTAATTCTATTGGATAAGTATAATTCGAGAAAAAACACCTTAGGAATAAAATATTACCATTTAGGCCCACTTGGATTAAATTAGGACATTTATTATTAATTTATTTAAAGAAGTGTTAAAATAGTTAAAATCAAAGGTTAATAACTAAATCATTTTTAATATAAGGTTATACATAAGATAAATTCGACTATAAATATTATTAGAAATCTAAAAATATTTCCTAAATAATTTTATTTTATTTTTAATTTTTAGACTTTATATAATTTAATTTATTTATGACACACCGATGATACAGTAATTATCTTATTAATGAAATATTGACATAATTGATGTTATAAATACCCAATTAAATGTAATTTGAGACTTTTTATGAAATCCACTAATTTTAGAGGTTAATATTACATGTTATTAGTGATTTTATTGACTTTTTTAGAACTACTCTTTCTGTTATGATTTTCAAAAAAATGAATTACCAAATAGTGTAAAAATTGACATAAAGTAGTTTTTTTTAAAAATAGTATATTATTAATTTTTATTTTATTCCTAAAAATCTATGGTTCAGAAAAATTATTTAGATAAGGTTATATATATTAATAATAAACAACTTGGGGTTCGTTTGGTTTGTTAAAGTACGTTTATTAACCTTATAATGTAAGAAAACAAGAAGACACGGTAAAAGTAAAAATTATCTATCATAAAGATAAATCTAACTGATAAGGTTAAAATAGATACCTAAACTTGTCTAAATTCTATTGGATGAGAGGATTTCGACCCATACCCACCTTCGATTTTAAATAAATCATTTGAAGATATTTAAAACCGAATATGACTTTATAATAAAATACTATTTTTAGTTTTTCCTAAGGTTTCTCTCTCCTCCCTTATAAAAGGGCACCTCCTCCCTCTCTTTCTCACACCACTTTGAGACTTCACGCTCCGCCAAACCATGCCAAATTATCTTCTCCACTTACCTAGATACATCCTAGAGGTCCTGGTATTCTTCAAAGACAAATTTTAGTGCTCTACGAGGAGGTCTCAAAGAGGCCCTTCAAAGAAGAGGTAATGTCCGTTACCGATTCTTTCAACTTTATTTCTTCTTCCACTTCTTCTTTTTTAGTTGTTTAATTATTAAGTAATAACATCAGTATCACTAATATATTGATATGTTATTATAAGTATGAAAAAACCCTATTTCTTCATCTATCCATCCAACAGAAAATGAAATCACCGCGCGTGCGTACGTACGGAATACCGTCTACACGCCGTGGTGTAATCTATTTTCCACCACCGCCATACTTGGATGGGTATAATGGGGTAAAACATAACTATATATGATTATTTTAAAGTGAAATTGATTCTAAAATAGTATATATATAGTCCAATACAATTCCACGTTCATTGGAATGATATCATCGCTCGTGCGTACGTACGGAATACCGTCTCCACGATGTGATGCGACTCGTTCTACATGATTTTCATTACATAATGATTACATAAATTAATTGAGTGAATAAATATTATATATATTACAATAATACCATTCTAAAAAGAGGTATCTATATCCTAAAATGAAGAAGAATAATTTATTCGACAAAACACGTATAAGAACAAAAAGTAATAAACAACTGAATAAGAAGTAGCAATGAAATATTACTAATAAGAAGCTAAGTATATTACCATATATGATATCATAACAATGAGTATGATTCTGGAATAAGTCAATTACATTATTTAAATCATTATACAGGAGGTTCAGACACTTACGAAGCAAATCTGACCTAAGGTAAAGGAAAATCTCACAATGTCATTTTTATGCGAGATTGTTTATACTTCAAAATTTACTAGGGAATATATATCATCCACATCCATGTTTCCTCAATATGTAATATTTTTCCATACATCTGCAATTTTTTAAATCCAATTTTACCCTTCGGTGAGTTTTTAGTAAAAGATATGAAAGGAAACTTTTGTCATTTTTCGTATGAGGAACTTTTTGACTTTTCCGGCCAATGTACGGGAAGAATGTATTTTTTTCATATACAGAATGAATGGATTTTTAGAACATTATTTACATAAAGCTTCCTTTACAAATTTTCAAGTTTATTTTTAATCAACTTCTTTTAATTTAAAATTATATGACATTTTAAGACAAGAAATGTTTTTGATGTAGAAAGGATATTTTCCACAAGAATGGAGTTCAAGTGTTTTATAAAAATTATTTTCCATCTAAGATAATATAGGGTTATGTTTCTATACCTATTTTTACATTGATTTGATTATGTTATGATGGAATTATTTTTACGATATCCTTTTATGGATTATGTTATGATGACGTGATGTTTAAGAATCCCATTTTTATGATATAATGTATGGGTTATGATTTTGTGGCACACATAAGAATGGTATAATTATGAGATGGGTGGGACCTATATATCCCACCAATTCATTGGGTAAAGATTTTTATATCATGAGATAGACATGGCAGGAACGACAGTTTAAACCGGTTCAGTGAAGCAGGAATAAAACGAGGAGTGAACTCAGTTCAGAAATGGACATTGTCCGCTAAGATAGTCTTGGCAATGCGTATTGACTACTAAGAAATGATTCTATATGATTATGTGTGTATGCCACAATGTTTCATGTTTTAATTCATGATTATTAGGATTACATTTCACTAATATGATTTATCCCATGATTATGAAATTATGATCTCTTTTGCAGGTGAAGATTTCCAAAATGTTATGTTCTTATGAATGTGATATGATTGATATTTATTTTGTTTACCCTTACTGAGCATTTTAGCTCACCCTTTTGTATGTTTTCTTTCCCAAGGTCAGGAATAAGTTTATTATGTAGGATATTACAAAAATGGACTATAGATATGATGAAATAAATGGGAGACAACGTAGATGATTTATGAACCCGTTGTTTATGTTTCCCAGTTTCCAAAGACACTATACCTATACGGTCCTTTCCTAGTTTTTTTATATGTTGTAATAAGTGTGCTTCAATTCTAATGTAAAAACAATGTATGTAAAGTATGCGTTGTTATAGTTTGTAATGGGTCTCGATAATTGCATCCCCAGGAATTTAGCTATCCCACCCATGATATTGAGTTGTCATCCATTGTTTTTGCTCTAATGTTGTGGAGATAATTCCACATTATCAAGAAATTTTTGGTTTTCAATGATCATAATACCCCGAGGTATGTTTTCTCCATGCGTGACATAAACATGTGTCAGCGTCAGTGGATAGAGTTCTTACAGGAATACGACTTTGAAATATCATATACCCATGGTATGTGGAATGTTGTAACTGATGTGGTGAGAAAGAAGACACATAGTTATAAAGTGCGAGAATCCATTGAATCTTGGAGAGTAATGGGAGAACTATTGACATTAAATCCCGATAAGGGATATGTTGGGGGTAGAGGGTGTGCTTTTCAGATAATATTGCAATTTTCTCTTATAGAGTAGGTGGATGAGTCCCAGTTGGGGTATCTATAGGTTGGGGTCTATAGAGACAGAGTGGTTTGTAGTGGGGCCCATATTGGTTGGTCTGAGGATGAACAACACTGATTATTCTATCAAGTAAGGAAATTTTATAGATTAGTGACATGCGAGATGATTCTCATAGAGTTCTATAGTTCCCCTTTTGTAGTGGATCCTGGTGTGACAAAGATATACCAATCCTTGAGAAGGCAGTTTGGGTGGCCTGGCATGAAGTGTGTAGTTGCAGAGTTGGTGTCTTGATGTTTGGTCTATCATAAGTCATGGTTGAGCACCATTTTCCCTTTGGCCTTTACATACATTAGATATTCCTCAGAGGATGTGGGAGGATATCTTAATGGTCTTTGTTATTGGTTTACCTCGAGCTTCGAGAGGACATGATGCAATTTAGGTGGTAGTGGACCTTCTAACAAAATCATCCCACATAATATCAATCAAGGAGTTGAGCTCAGTGGAAGTTTTCTTAATGTTGTATCTGGAGGAGATGAAGAGACTCCATTTTGTCCTAAGGATAATCATTTCCAATCAATATCCTCATTTTTCCTTTAGGGTGTGGAGAGGTCTTCAGCAGGATTTTGGTTCTTACCTATTCCTCAACAATGCTTTCCATTCATAGACTGATGGTTAGACAGAGCAGACTATCTAAACTCTGAAAGACATGTTACACTCTTGTGTCCTAGATTTTGGAGGTTTTTGGATGAGGCACTTACCCATACTGGAGTTCACTTATAATAATAGTTTTCACTCCACCATCGGTATGGTTTCGTTTGAAGACTTTTATGGCCGACCATTCCATTGTCCGTTGTGTTGGGCTGGGGTTGGAGAGTCATCAATTCATGGACAGGAACTAGTAAAAAATACAACTGAGATGGTTTAGGTGATTGGTGAGAGGATGAAGAGAGCACCAGATAGTCATAAATCATATGTTGATCAATGTAGGAGACGTTCGGAGTTTTATATGGGGAAAATGTGTTTCTGAAGGAGACTCTCAATTGTGGAAAATGAATTTTTGGTTATTGGATATATCATTATCCTCATTTTTAAAGGCCTTTCATGTTGTTGGATCATGTTGGATTCGTGGCGTATCAAATAGAAATCCCCCAATGGACGACCATGATACATGATGTTTACTATGTATCACAACTCCATCATTATCCTTATGACGACTCACACATCATTGAAAAGAGCATGTTCGATGTTGATGATGATGAAAAATTCATGGGGAGGCCGGTAGAGATCATGGAAATCAAGGAGAAGGTGTTTCATGGGTATTCAATTCCCTTTGTTTGTGTCTTGAGGCAACACGTTGGTGTTGTGGAGAGTACATAGGAGCATGGTTCATAGATGTGTGTCCAGTACCTAGAGCTATTTTATGTTTTTGTGTCAACTTTTTCTTTTATTATTTCATTTATTTACATTTAATTTGATTCTATTTTTGAATTGTTTGGATATGGGATGATTTTTCCCTTGTTCACAGATGTCAAGGTTTTGTTTCATCTTTCGAACAACTCAGGGTGGTTTTTGCTTGAGAGGTATCTTATAGGGTAGTTGTTTGGAGCCCTCTTTTATTATGGATTGGTTTTGAATTCTAGGGGATGATAATGTCTTTAGAGGTATCTAATGTAATTTCTCAGACCTCTCTAGTCCACTACATTACTGAAATCTCGTGTTAGAAGTGTTTTGGGATGTCAAGGTGACTTATTCCCAACACGTTGCCAAATTTCTAGTTCATGAACAGTGTTTCTGAAATAGTAGGATGTTTCCAACCAAAACCATCCATCTACAACCTTTCCAACATCATCCTTCCAAAAATAGCCTTTTTTCTTTTTCCAAATTTCTAGTTCATGAATAGTGTTTCTAGACCGGTAAGGATTCCAAACCAGTTAGGTTCTACAATGTTTCCAGACCAGTTAGGTTTCCAGACCTGTAAGATTTTACAGAGTTTATAGACTAGTGAGGTCACCATACCAGTGAGGTTTTACTATGTTTCCAGACTGGAGAGGATTCCAGACTAGTGAGGTTCTCTAGTTTTTCAAGAGCGGTGAGGTTTCCAGACAAGTGAGGTTCTACAGTGTTTCCAGACTGGTGAGGTTTCCAGACAAGTGAAGTTCTATAGTGTTTCAAAATCAGTGGTTTTTCCTGACTAGTGGGGTTCTATAGTGTTTCCAGACATGTGAGTTATCCAGACTAGTGAGGTAATATAGTGTTTCCAGACCAGTGAGGTTTCCATACCAGTGATGTTCTAAAATGTGTCCATACGAGTGAGGTTTCTTGAATAGTGAGTAATCCCACACTTTGTCAAATTTTATGTTTTGTATACAATACTTCAAGCTTCTTACAGTTTTTCCCATTCGACATAAAACACATTCATGTCCTTGTATTTAGGGTTTATGGTCAAATCATATAACAGAACTCCTATATTAATTTTCCTAAGGCTCGGGGTACTTTAACTTGTTAAAATAGTGTGGTTTCATGTGATCTTATTTTAATCTAAAATTTAGCGTAGATTAAACCTACTCAATAAATCTTCTAAAGGGATTTTATATCTTTATCCCATGTTTTACCTTCTTGTTCCCTGGTGTGAGACTGTCAATATTTTACATCCTTCCCATAGAAGTTGTGAAATCAAACTGTCCTCAATTGATTAGTTCCACTTAAAGTTTCTTCCTTCTACATGCACACCCCATATTTTGGTGTATTTAGAAAGTGTTGATACTTAATTAATATAAGGTATGATCTACCTCTATTCTTGTTCTTTCCTGAATCACTCTCATCATATTTCTCATTACCATTCTATGGAATGTTATCACTATACTTCTAATGGAGTTTTCTTGACTGTAGAATTGTGCAGTCGTGTTGCGGAATCATCGTGTGGATACTATTTTCACAGGGGAGGATATCATAATCCATTTTGTAGCTAGTTCTCATATAAATAGCATCAATAACTGTTTGACATAGGTTATTTATATCTTATCTATTATATTTCGTGAAAATGTAGAGTTAGACAGTTTTATCCCACATGATCACTATATAATTAACATATTAAATATTTGAGCTGAATAAATAAATTGATATTGATTCTATGTTATTACCTCTTGTTTTGATAGATAGTGTGATACATATTCTATATTTGATTATATTTTCGTTATATATGGAAATTTTAATGAACATAAAGCTAGAATTAATTTATAACTGTTTGGCTAATGATAAAGAGACATATAAACGAATTCGGTTGTTGTTGTTGTAATTTGATGTTACTAAAATGGATAGAGTAAGCATCTTATTCAATTTTTGATTGCTTACTGTTTAGGTTGACCATATTTGGAACCTGGAAATAATAAATCAGTTAATTCTAGAAGTTTTAAATGAATGGATGTTTCATACCTGATAATGTATTGTATGGTTCTAAGTGACCCTCTTGCTTGTAAAGGCAAATGTCCTTATTCTTGGAGCACTGAGTGGTCATTGTGTTTGAGTGTTGGATGGATTGTTTTAGGGCCAATGTACAAATAGATATGATGTTTGTTTTCCTCCTGCTTGTGTTTTGACATGTGGGGACAGGTATCCCTATTGGTTGTGGAAATATTTGATGCCAAGAGTGGCAAGATGCATCAGTTTATACATGTGGGTGTTGGGGAGGACATCAGAGATGATGGAATGGGTTGGATGTGAATTTTATGATTCTTTCGATTTCTTCATGGTTTTTTATATTTATTCTTTCATCACTACTGAATTAATATGGTTTGCTTACCCTAAATACAAAAGGAGCGATGAAACGTGGGGTATGCCACATGCTTTTTGTTTTTTTTCTTCCTGTGAGAGTATGTGTCAATAGTCATGCTATAGGTGGAGAAGACTGGAAGGGTAGTTCATCCACTCACCTTGTGGATGCCCCTTATGTTTAGTAAATTAGACTGGTTTTCTAGAATTCCCATGAATATGGAAAAGCAATATTTTAGTTAATAATTGATTGAATATGTGATATTAACCCTCGGGGTTGGATCTTGCAAAGACACAAGCTGAGGTTTCAATTTAAATTAATAGTGGAATTTGGGTGTGATTCTAATGAAATATAATGTGCAAATTGTTAATAATTAATTAATAATTAATGAAATAATGAATTTAAAGTGCAACTAATTAAAAGATAATGAAGGCATGTAATTAACCTCTTAAAATGAATGTGTGATTATAGGATACCTAGTTTTAGAAGTGGATGACGGGAGTCTGAGAGACATTAGATGCAGTAGAGTCTAAGAATAAGTTATTCCCATAGTGTGGTTGTGATCTATAATATATTATGTACATTTGGTATTTCTATATTCTACTCCACCTTATCAGTTAGGAAAACTAACACCACGAGGATCTTGATCCCTGGGGGTGTTTTCTCCAACATTTTGGTGGGAGGATGGATGACTGACCACCCCATTTTCTCTGCTATATTCTCATTGTATTTACAATTACTGGTAGGCACCAATTATCTATATCCCCATTTTTTGTGTAGAGGGCTTTAATGGCTTGTGTTTATTCACAGACATATATTCTCGATATTGTTTCAAATGGACTACTATAGGTGTAAACTCTCTAGGCTGTGAAAACATGAAGTTCCTGATTCGGTGTGTTTGTGTTATAATGCATTGAGGTATAATGTCTGGCCTATGATACATGTTATGCGAGCTATGTTGGCTCTCGGAAACTACCTGGCGAATTTTGTTACATTGATGTGGGGGTTTTGTTGCATGAGGTGCATATTACGGTGCTTCTCGCAGGAGTCTTTGGGAAAGCCTTTTTGGAGATATATTCTTAGGATGTGCGACACTGGGGAAAAGCGGAAAACTAGTGGGGATATAGTAGAAATGTACCCTTGATATTCTTCATTATATTATATAATCTTGTATGTGATACATGGTGGGAGTAGCCATGGTGAGGCAAGGAACATAGTATACCTGTTTAGGTTAAAAGTTAGTTTAACATATTGTTCATTATGCTTTACCATGATTAATTAACTTTTGCATGATTGGGTCCGGGTAAAATCCTATTCTGTATATTTTCACACTCACTCTATGTATATATAAACTGTTTTTAGGTCATATTAAGCCGGTTGGAGATCAAACTGTTTTCTTCTAGCTTGGGGTTTCTAGATGTGTTCTGGCTTGTGGTTGATACTGTTTATACTTTCCATTGGTACATGTAGTTTTCCCATTTCCATTGTAGTATTTTTTTATGACATTAAATTTGTATACATGGAATTTTATTTTATGTTTTTTATGAGTAAGAGTTTTTTGGTGTCTGTCTTATGTCTCTATTTTGTATGTCTTCTCTTAGAGGATAATGACTCCCAATTGTGTGTTTTTTATACCCTCGGTGCTAGCCTCCAACACTGGGCCTACTGTAGGTGGGAATCAGGGGTCATTATCTCTCTTCTCACTTCATTGGCCCAGGAGGGGTACACCTTGTGGGGATGACGTCATGACATTATCCATAATATCAACAAGTTTATCATTCAGTCGCTGTGACTTTTGAGGTTCATGATGTATCTCTAATTGAAAAACTAGCCACTCTTATTGAATAAATGATAGTGTTCCTTTATGGTATTTCATAGTCACGCGAGAGATCTATGTAGAAGTACTTTTATAATGAATTATCTATTGAATAGGTTGATGCTCAATAAGATTTCATAAATAAAGTGACATCTATTTCATTGAATAATTTTAATGAATTTTTTTTTTAAAATTTTACAATGTTCAGGAATAGAATTAGGTTCTTCGAGAGGAGATACTTTCTTCAAGGAAATATTTTGATGATTCTAGGAATTTAACTTCTCTGAGAATAAAATTAGAGTCTTTTTGGACTCAAATTCAAGAAACAAAAGATAGTTATGTATCAATAATATATTTTTATTTTTTAAAAGAAATGAGTTTGGATTAGATTGTGAAGATAAAATACGAATCTATTTCTAAAACATATTATTCTATTTTGAAATGGTTTGTTGTAGGCAATTTGAATCATCCAATAGGATTTTCTATCAGGCTAGTGTTTCTACCTCTACACCTAGAACATCATAAGACATGATCAGAAGGAATCAAGATATCACATCAATTATAGATGAAAATAATGATGGAATTTATAATATTTAGTGCGACTTTACTCCCTTATCATTATTGTTGCAAAATCAGATATATCTTTTTGAGAAACACAATTGAGGTGAACACATCATTAGACTGCTACTAATTTATTATAGTGACATGTAAACATTGATTATACATGTAGAGAATAATTTTCAAGAACTTTTTAACGTAATATTCATTTAAAATATGAACGTTTGTCAAGATTTGTGAATTTTGATCCAAAAGTTAGAAGACAATTTTTTGAAAATCTAGAAACGCATATATCAGAATTGAAAGATGACTTTTAGGTGGCTTAGGCCATAGAAGAACCCAAACCAAAACCAACCCATTTCACCTCAATCAAACTTTCTAATTAAACCATTTTCATTATTCCAAAACCTCTATGCTACTTTTATAATTTTTATAATAAAAGTAATTTTCATCTTTTTTCCTCCATTTAATTTATTTATTATTTTTTTATATCTATATCCAAAATCAAAGGATAATTTATCCAAATATTATATTATAATAATTTATTTATTGTACTATGTAAAATTTAATTTATTATAATCCTTGTTCATACACTTTTGTTTTGATTTCACAAAAGGGGAAAATTTCGGTAAACAATAAATTTCATTTAATTACATTTTTATTCAAAATGGTTCTCTAAAATCGAAATATTATTTTCATAAATTTTATCATGAAATTATTTTATTTAAATTTGTTTATAAAATTATTTATTTTATGTTATGAATTTTATGGGTTTTTTAATAGTCAAAAGGGTGGATATTATTTAGTTTGTTTTGTCTCAAAATTACATTATAAATCATAATTGATTTTGATTCTCACAAATAACATTATTTTTTTACTAATTATATTACATTATGTATATTTTGGAAAATATTATTTCTTAAAATATTTATTTTGGAGAAACTTTCTATCATTGAATTCACAATGCATATTCATTAATGTATTTGGAACATAATATAATATATTCTAGAAACACTATTCATACCCTATATTGATAAACATAACATATGAAATAAAACCTACACTTGGAACAGTTCATAAATAATGAAACCTATGTTTAGAAAAATATTTATAGATCATCAACCCTACATTATTAGAAAATTATGGTTATAGAACAATATATTCATATGGATCCTTATATTTTTCATTTTAGGAGTCTATGTTTAAAGAACCCAACGTAACTATGAAACACCATGATCAAGATATAAACACACAGACCATCAACATTAGTTTTATGATCAACCTTACATTTTCATCTATACATTTTGAAAATGAACACTACATAGTTAAACCCTATTTTTGGTATTTTTTCAGTGGATTCTCAATTATCAATTATATCTTATTGAAATTGAAAAAAATTCAAAAACATTGATGCTTAATTTAATAGAATGGGTTGTCTCTTAATGTTGAATGTTTAGTTAATTAAATATGATTTAGATTAGTTGAAACTCGATGTGATAAATTACTATACACATGGTCTTGAATTAGTTGTTGTCTTTTTTTATTAAAATCGTGGAGGTTTCTGTTGAATGGAGTAATGTTTAAATTATGTTATAATAAAAAAATTTAATTATGTATACATTATGAATGGATTAATCATTATATTGAGATAGTTACAAGAATAGATCATGGATTGTGATTTCAGGATTCATTACAATCAATGATAAACATTAACCATTATACAGTTGAATCATGAACCTTTGATTAATTATTTTATAATCTTCGGCTGATATGTTTTGGATATTGGAACAACCTATTTTTTTAGGATTCATTGAATTAGAGTTTTTATAAATAATTATGTATTCTCGAAAATATTATCTGTCTTTTATGAAAACGGAAAATCTATAGAGAATAGTATGTTTCATGAAATTAATATTACTGAAGAAGGCTTTTTATAATTTGGAAAATATTATGTGTTCCTCGTGATTCCAAATTGAAAAAAAATTAGTGTGAAGCACATATTTCTCCATTTTTCATTCATTTGGGAAGCACTATGATGTACATATACCATTGGGAGTATTACTGGTGGGATGGAAGAAAAAGAGATATTGGTGAATATACAATGAAATTTTTTTCTTGGACACTGGTTAAAGTAGAATTACAATTTTCAAAGGGAATTATTCAACCTTTTCTAGTGAGGCAGTTGAAATTGGAAAATGAACCAATATAATTTGTGGAAGGATAAAAAAATACATTTTGAGATAATGTATTTATTCTGGATATTGTTGATCGATCAACAAAATCTAAACATTTCCTTCCCATTTAGAATATTTGGTCATTGGAAATTTTTTACTAGACTTTATCTAAAGTAAATTACTCTGTTGCACTGAGTTACTCTATCCATAAAATTATAGTGTGATCATAGTTCAAAATTTAATTTTTAGAATTTATATTAATTTAATTTTTAGAATGTAATTTTTATCTAAATATGATAGTAAGTCTCGTTAGAAAATTCATACCATGCATGATATGATTACTTCTTGTTCAATGGATAACCAATGAAGTTAGGATCTATATTTTTCTCTGCTTGGTTTTTTTAGAACAATATTTTTCATTCCAATATTTAGATGGAACCTTTTTATGTATTATATATAATGTAGTATCAAACAGCAGCTTTATAGAAAGAAGTAGGAGAAACAATGTTGATTGAAATAGAGTTGGTGGAAAAAATAACAATGAAGGTGTACTTGATTTAGAAACATATTAGGATATACCAGAGTCAGTAGAATTGTTATATGGATAATAAGAGGAATGACCTTTCTTTCTAGGTAAGTGATTTTGTATTTCATAATGTCTATTTTTAGAAAATTGTTAAGCATTTGGTGAAAAGCAGAAGGTTAATTCCATGTTTCATTGGACAGTTTAAAATTCATGATATTGTGGGATCGTTTTCTTATCGAGTGTCTTTTCCCTTGAGTATACCCCATATAAAAAATGCTTTTCATGTTCACTATTAGGACAATATGTCCGCAATCGTCTCTTTTTTGAAGAATTATTGTAATAAATCAAGAAGAGAAACATTCTTATGAGGATCAGGCTATTAATATTATTGACCAGTGTGGAAATTTGATGATGATTAATTTATTTCACATAATAAATGTTTTATGAAAAAACCATATTGATGAAGAAGAATCACATGAATCAGAAAATGATACAAGATAATGATTCTAAATGTAATTATTATGTTAATAAAATTGCGGGGACATGACTTCAAAAATGGGGGAAGAATTTAAAAACCCTAGTAGTGATGCATTAAATAATTTATATTATTTATCTATATTTATTTATTAATAAAAATTATTTAATTATTATATATAAATTCAAATAGTTTTAACTAAGCTAGTTTCCTATATACTAAATATTTAAAATTATAATTTCAAGATTTTAGAATTTTATTTATAAAAAATGAATATAATTATTAAAATAATAACATAAAAATTACTATAGGGTGATGTCATAATATATTTTTAAAAAACTATTATGTTTCAATGTATAGTGAAAAATAATGTTTTTGTATAAAATCATATGTTTTAAAACATTTTTATAATTGACAATTCACATTATGTTTGGAATATAATTTAATTTTACATATGCATAATTTAAATATATTTAAAATAATTAACTACATTTAAATTATATTTATTTTAAATATTAGTATATGTTTATCTATGGGATTAAAAATGGGGTTTTTTGGGGACTATTTTGAAGTCCATCATGTTTATTCAATTTGATTAATTAAAATAATCACTAAAAATTAATTTTTTAAATTAAATATTTAGAAAATATATAAATATATTTATTTATATTCATAATATTAATATTATAAGATATAGAGTAAATATAAAATTCATTTTTTCTAGATAAATACACTTATTAAAAAAATTATTTTTCATCATGTCTCATGGCATAATTTTAAATTAAAATTTTCCACTTGTTTGAATTGATTTTTGAAAAATAGAATATGATTTTTTAATAATAAAAATTTATATTATCTAGTATGTTCAAATAGTTTATTACCATAATTAATCTAGAAAAAAATTAAAATTAATTACTAAGGTTGATGTGAAAACGGGTTTACTGAGTTTTTTAACAAAAACGATAAGGGTCAAAATGACAAGGTAACTTTTACTATATCTATTTTAAAACCGTATTACAACTTTATAATGTATAATTATCTATAATAATCCATTTTTATGACCTTACCCATTGGGATAACATTTGTACACCTATTTATATTAAATAATTACAAGTGGGCCACTCACCCAACTTTTAACTGGCCTCCACTTTTTGATCCTCTTAAAACCTTATATGAAATTTCGATCACCCCCTACAATAAAATATCTTCTTTATGTATCTCCTCATGACCTAGATCCATTTTTTTATCAGGAATCCATAATATGAATGTTTTTTGGGCTTACCTCAATAATGTTTCTGGGGAAAATGTAACATATTTTACAGTTCATTTTTATTTCGTTACTTTAAGCACCATAAATGTTTTGTAAATTATTATTATATGTTAAAAAAAATTATGTGAAATACACTTAGGGGGAGGTGAATTAGGGTATGATATATTAAAAACAACCAATTAGATCTTATATCATCATGAGAAAAAACACTCTTCTCTCCCATTCTCATATAAATGTATGAACAAAAATTGAGGAATGAACAAGACATCAAATTTTTAAATGGTTCACCCTCATTAGGAGATATTTAATGTGTATACAATAGAAGTGTCCCAATTTACCAAATCCACTAATGCATACTTCAAATTAATTTTCATGTTTGATCATTTCTATTCCCAGGATAACTTTCCATATACTGTTTAGAGACAATTAAAAACTTCTCAAGGGTCACACCTTCAATCATCATTCAATAGTTCACTGCTAGTGGAAAAGATCACCATATTACAATTATTTATTACACAGACATGGGAAGGATCTACACATAGTTTATGGATATGTGGGTCCTTTCATTATCAACAATGAATGCATCCTCAACTATAGATATATGATTTGTTGATGTTCTACTATCATCTAATTGAATAATACGAATATACATTAGATTTATGGTGAAGTCTGTTCTTGTTTAGAAAACATTTTCATTCATGAAACATTTTAATTTCTTGTTGTCAAAATTGAACAATATCACGTAATATTTATGTTTATTCTTGGAATCCAAACTTGTGTGAAACTCCTATATTTTTTTGCACCTCCCATTGTCATGAAAGCACAAGTCCTTTTCGACGGGATTAAAATATTTTAGTCATTGAATCATTATCATATATCGTGAGTAGAAATTATTTTCTTTGTGTGAAAATATTACATGATTCATTGAATGGGTATTCTTTAAGGGGTTTTTATTTAAATGATGAGAAAGCCACCAATTTCTAAACCTGGTTGACCCTTCGTGAAAAATCCTTACACTCCTTCCTCTATGCATAGATGAAATCCATTTTGTTGTGTAACACATTTCTAGTGAGAAACATCCATAGATCAATGGAAATTAGTATTTGATGTTTTATGTGGACTATAACATTATTTTATCCAATCTTATTACTTGGTACTCGTCTGTCAGGAGAAACAAGTTTTTTGCGCAATTTTAGATCATTCGTACACCATTATACCTATCCATTTTTTTATGTGGTGATCCTGAAACATAACTTGTATGCAACATTATGAATCACATTTACACTTTAATGAAGATTTTTACTTTTACAAGAAGATAATTCCATTGCGAAAAAGACATGTTTCCACCCATCTTATTTTAGACCACAAAAAATTGGCAAACATTACGATAGAGTTTAACCTTATATACAAATATTTTTGCACCACCTTAAAATAATCAAATTATTTTTCTATGTTCTTTTACAACATACAATTTCATTAATCTCATTGGAACTCCACAACTAACCCTCACAAACACAGTTATCCCAAAATCTCTACAATGGTACAGTCAAACGTGTTTTATAAAAACTATATAATAACACGATTATATACCTTATACATATATTTTATTATGTTAATGGAATAACCTGAATCCATACCCACTTCAATAAAATGGGATTGAAAATCATATTTCTAGTGTATAGTGGACTACAGCCTAGTGACTTGATGTTATTTATTTTCAATCCCTGCATCTCATGGCTTACTATAATGATGGATTTTTACTGTTTATATATATATATATATATGAAATATGATATGTTTTTATACTCTTAATGTTTTTATAACATATAAATTCTTAATTTTCATTCCTCGTGGGATATGATAATGTGGATCATGTGTATGATGAACAACCACCACACAATAAAAAATGATTTTTTTTCAACTAACTCATTACACGAGAGGTTATAAGGAAAGATTTAATCAATATATTGTATATACATGAAATAATTATGATGTTAATTAAATAAATATCATTATAAAATATAAATATTTCATTTTATTTATTACATTGAAAAAATGATAAAGTCATTCATGCGTACTTGTGGACTATAGCCTCCACAATGTGATATGAATCTTTTTATTTATCTAAACCACTTATATGATGTATATATATATATATAATATTAATACGGTATTTTCAAAATTATAATCATTTCAGAAAGATAAAATCATACATGCCTTCTTTTACAATGATCATAGAAAAATGGAAATGTTACTCAAGCGTACATACTACTAACAATCAAAATGTTTGTAACATATTGAATTGTTCATGCCCATCATTAATTATTGGTTTTAAAAAGTATATTTCGTTTTTAAATATGATAATAATAATAAGATTATTAATATAAAGATGGTTAAAAATGATCGGTTTGACAGTAGTCAACCTGACAGAGACACTTTTGGATAGATAAGACAAATTTCATCAAAACATCCTACATAAGATTAATTGATTAAGTAATTTTATAAAAAAAGTTTATATGTGAAATAAAATGAATAATAAACCAAAATAATGTTAATCATCTAGATAATAATTTTCATTTTTTTCCAGGAATAAGAATAATAATTTTGATGAATCAAACTCAAGGTTGGGGACATCATCTCAATTTACTTTTGTTGAGCTACATTTTGATGTTATATACATATATTTTAATATAATGTGTACATACATACCCTTAAATATGTTATTTCTATTTAAATTATATTTTATTTTTTTATATTATTCTAACATGGGGCTTATGATTGAAATTTTTCTATAGGGGTAATGGACATTTCATTAAAAATAATATTCTAATGTTTTCTTTAAAAATATATTTATCTACAACATCCATATTTCATAATAACATTATGAAGGTATTTATATGGAAATGAGAGTATTATATGGGATATTTTTATATTTCATTAAACATTTTTAAAAAATTGAATATTTTTATGGAATGTTTTACATACTTTTAAAATGACAAAAGGAATGCCCTATTTCTACATTTATGGTGACAATGAATTTTCACATCACATTAACCATTATTTAAATTCTGAAATCCTTTATAAGAATAATTTTTTTCTTCAAGTAAAAACCCTCCATCCCTTTTTTGATGTATTTTGGTTCTGAGAATGGGTTTTTAAAAGAAAATTGAATTTAGGTATTAAAATATTAATTTAAAATAAAATGGTATCTTCATATCGGAAGGAGTTCTCTATATGGGTTTAAAAGAGTTTTTAATGGTTTTTATGAGAAGATGAAATCATTCATGATTTATTAAAAAAATATATTTTTTCTAACTAGTTTATTTTTGAAGGAGAATTCATACAAATCAACGATGGATGGTTTTATTATTAACCAATGATGGGTGGTTCCATGATAAGTCATAGATAGGTGGTTACATGATAAACCATGTATGGGTGGTTCAGTGGTAAACTAATGATTGGTGGTTCTATAATAAATCATGGATGAGTGGGTTTATGATGTCCCAATAGTTAATTAGGTATTATAGATATGTAAGGTGACCATATCAATTGTTAAATTTTTTAGTGTGATATGAATTATGTTGTACCACATTAACTACAAGATTTCTTTGTGATTACTATGGGTTATAAATGTTTACATCAATAATAAATTATGCGTGATTTCATGAGAAACTAATTAATAAAATTTCACTCAAAGAACGTTGAGATAAAGGTAATAATTTCATGGTTTTTTATTTTCTCAACGGAAAAATAAACATATTATTTTTTATTTCCCGTAATCTTATTTTTTTTAACAATATATCATTTGAAAATAGTTATCATGGTATTCAAGGATGGGTAATGGAAGGTGTGTTGTCAAATTGAATGTTGTAAATATTTTTCCCCAAAATAAATAATTTTTTATTTTAAAATAATTATATTATAGAAAAAATAGATTCTAGTCAAATTTTCCACTATATATATATAAGTAGTTTTGTAATGTATGAGTTATAAAAAGTATTATAAATAACTAAAGCTGAAATTTACCAAAATGTAACAGAATCAACATTTTTAAAAAAAAAATCAAGAGTATTTTATATTTAATGGTGGGTCCTTATACTCCTGATGTTGTTGAATGATCGTATCCCTATACTCCTAATGACTACGGTTATTATGATGTATAAATCTGTGTTGATCAATGTTTCTTCTTGTTGTTAGCTTCTTTGGTGTTGTATATTGGGAACCAGACACCCATTAGCCAGCTATTATAAAATAAAAAAAAATTATTTGAAGCCGCAGTGAAAGACAATGACAGACACCATTCGTTGAAGAACTGGCATATTTATAAAGGGATGTTATCCCCCAGTAGTTGTGGTGCAATAATACTTAGTCATAAATATATAACATTATTTATATTTATTCATCATTTATCTCTAATGATAATGTTCCATCACACCTTTAGTGAATGGTGATTCTTTTATAATGTAATAGGATAAAAATGGAATGTTTATTGCATTTTTGGGAGAGATTTTTTTTTTGATTATTAATGATTTCAATCAAGAAAAATCCTATGAATATGATGAAAATTTATCATTCTATAATAAACTTATGTTTTTTTATTTATGTTATTCATATAACATGTTAGTTATTTTTATAATACATCACATTTCACATGGGATTAATATATTTCCATGATCATATAATGATATATAATACCCATCATTGGTATCAGGGTCACATTTAGTAATTGATCAACTTTATTTTGTTATATTTATGAATAAATTGAATTCCATAACCTACATAAGCACATATTTTTGTTTAATATAAAACCCAATATTTTTCAACCACTAGATAAATTATATTTTTTATAAGATGTTAGATTTCTATTTTATCTTAGTCATAGATAATGACTCAGTTACATTGTATCATAGGATAAAGTGAAATCAAATGGTTTTGTTCCCTATCATAGGATATATATATATATATATTATTATTCTCCATTGCTAAATTTTTTATAAAAAAAATCAAGGATCTTGTCGTAAATAAGTTATTGAGATGTCATCAAAAATAAAATGATACGTAAGATCCAGTAAATATATTATTCAATACCAAATAATATTTTAGGAATTGTAATAAAATTTTATATATGTAATGATCTTTCTTTTATATGAGAAGTTTATTTCTATGTTAAAAAAGTTACATATAAAAAAAAATATTCCATACATATTATTTTTTCCTTTTCCCTTCAAATTTCTTTACATATGAAAAAAACATATGTATGAAAAATAAAATATAATGCATATTTCATTATAATAATGATCCAAAAAAAATCATATTCACACCAAATTATAATTTTCGATTCCAATTATCTATCTAAAAATGATATAGAGCCATAAAATGTAAAAAAAACTATTTTTTTATGAAAATGAATATATTTTATAATTATTTTCTAATTTAAATTTTCATGAAATTGAAAATTTGGGATTTTTTACTTAGATAAAATATGAAATATTTTTATTTATTTTTCATGTTTGTAAAATGTCTGAAGTATTTATTTTGATGTTCATTCTTAATATTAAATAAATATGGATCCTCTTTGTTTTTTACAATATATGATAAATTGATTATGATAATGTCTTATTCCATGCATAAAATTATAGGTATAACAATATATTACTTCATCTTCATCAACCATGACATCAGTTTATAATTATTATTTTTTATTTTTTATAGATACTAGATATAATTTCTATATATTTTATTCTAGATTTATGATGGATTTTATTTTATAATTTTTTATGTGTCTTTAGTTAGATATGATAAGTTTCTATTAATAGATTAATATTTTTCATAGTGGAAGAAACACTAACAAACAATCAAATTAATTTAAAACATGCAATCACAATAGGGAAAAGTGATACTAGAAATGATAAAATGTACCTTACACCATAAAATTCCTATTTCTTCATCTTGAATATTTTATGGGGATTTTCATGTAATAGTAAACATGTTATTCATTATGAGTTGAAATGATATATTACACAGAATATAACAAAAACATTTAGGTATGATTTTTGGATAATATCATGATATGATTGTATCCAAAGTAAAAAGTGGAAATAATGGCCCTAGATTTTACAAGGTAAGTGTTTTGAAATGATTTTTTAGGATCAAACACCCTATAACCCACACATTTCCATCATTATGATTGCAATAGGGGCTCACCTAGATCCAAGAATTTATGTATATGTTTTTGAAATATATGAGTAATGATTAAGCTTTCATATCATGTATCATATGAACATAACTCCCCCAATCCATTAATGTATGTTGATATGTATTTTAACTATGTATTTTTAAGATATTTATTAAAACATAGAAGTTCTAAATGTATCAAACCTTCCAATTCATGTAATTTTCAAATAATCGTATCATATAATATGATATTCCTATGAAACACTATATAATATCATCTATTCATTATATATTATATCAAAATAAAGTCCATACATATTATTTGTTTCATATAATATGATATATGAATTCGATGAAAAATAATCCTTTTTACATATACTTAATTTTTAGATAGTTATTTCTAAGAATATATAACTTTTATCCGAACAATTATTTATGGTTTATGTTTTTGGCACCATACAATAGAGTTAGGGTTCATGGAATCACTTGATGAGAAATTTTTATATTGGTGTGTTAAACAATGTCTTATGAAGCTCTAAAATTAAGGTGAATATATCTATTTAAATGTTAATAATTTTTAGGAAATTCAACGAGAATCAAATCAGAACACTATAATATATAAGAAAATATTAAATTCTATCTATGGATTCCCCATTCATCATCATCCAATATATATTGGGATGAAGATCGTCTGTTGTAGTGAAAGGTGGATTTTCAACAAGTAATGTTATGTTTTTTTTGTTTGGCCCAGATACATTACCTAATGTCTATGTTTTTTGAGTTATATATGTTAGAAATGAAAAATCCCAACAAATAATAACTGCTAATAGGATGTGACTATTGATCATCCTTGAATACCATATATATAAACATTAGGAAGATATCCCCATTTAGGAATTCATAGATTATTTTCCCTCATAAGGTTTTATCCTTCCTTTAATCCTACTCTATAATTTCCATGAGGACACTACCTATTTTTTTGGTGGGGGTGATACATTCTCTCATTAGTAAGTGCTTTTATTATCTTTCTTATTTTTCTATTTTTTCCATAAAAAATGGGTTTTTTATATTTTTACACTTATTTTAATCCATGATTCATTATTCTATGCTGGATAACTCAATATAATTTCTTATTCCATATTGAAATTTATCAAAAATTTATATGTAATTTTATATTTTTCTGATATTTTAACAATTAAATAAAATCAATTTCACTGATGAAATTTGATTTTGATAAATAGATTTCCATTATTGGGAAATTCTAATAAAATTTGTAGTTATTCAATGGTTCTATTGGTTTTTTATCTATAAAACTATTATGATTTTGTTACCCTAAATAATATTTTTTTAATTGGATTATTATATTAATTGAAAATTGTAGAAATTATTTTAGTCAAACCTAAAATATGAATATTACTACATAATTATAGGTATATATATGTTAAGTTGTTGTTATAATAATTTATAAAATGAATTTTCAATACGTTCATTCTTTATCTGATTATTTTCACCAATATACTAAAGTGATCTATGTTTGTGAACATTTTATCTTCCTATTGTACACCCTGAAAAAAAAGGACATGATAAATAAATAAAGTGGGTAGTGATGAAAATTACACTATATTTGGAAAATCGTTCAAAATAATATACTTGTACTTTTATAAATTTTTATATGGTCTGATTTTGAAATTTTATTGCAATATGTGTAAGATTGGTTGTGAAGAAATAATACGTTATAAATTTTTTTAAAAAATTATACTTACTAGATAAAAACTACTAATATTAACATGAAATGATTATCACATATACACTTCGGTTTTTAGTGACTGGGTTGAAATATGAATTACATTATATGATTCTTAGGACTCTCCTCCATGGCATATTTTTTTTAACTAACTTACGAAAAATTATTTCAATTCTAATTAATATTTACTCCTTCTGTGAATTTTTCATTGTTGATGTTGCTAACATGAATATAATTTCATATGAATGTTAAATATTCTTGACAAAGGGATTTTAATCATGCATTATTTTTTGAAATTTTAATTTTTATATCAATAAATATTTTCAAATGTATTCGTCTACTCTTACTATGATTCACTATTCTTTTACACCATTATACCACTGCATTAAAATTTATTTTTTTATAAAATTTTATATATAATAAAAAAATAAATTAATATTTGATATATTTAGTGAATATTAAATAAAACTTAAATGATAAATTTTAAATGATAATTTCATGTTGGGAAAAAGCTATTTAGATATCCCAATATTATGTTGGACAAAAATGGGTTGAACCGCATCGAATCCTAAGAATACAAGTACCTAAAAATACACATAATGAAACATTTAAATCAAATTAAGATAAATAATTTTGGGAATACATATAGATTATATATGCAACAAGTAATTTTAAATTTAATCCTATTTCACCCATCTTTTGGCCCAAATGATACGACCATCCTTGAAAAATAAAATTACATAATGTTTAAATTGTAAATGTTTTTAATATTTATCCATCTATATATGTACCCACCCTTAAAATTTTCAAAAAAAAAATTATTCAAGAGTCCATTAAAAAGTTTTATTTTTAAAATTTTATATAATCTATTTTACCTATCCAAATAAAAGTCACAAATGGTATTGTGGTATCCATTCTCATTACAAAATACATATATTGCATATAAATTTTCACCTTAGGTGCCTTATTTTTATGTTTATATAAGGGGGTATACACTATCATATTAGATATTCAACTAGGTTACCTTAATCACCCAAAACAAAATAGAGATCTTTATCCTTGTAGGGAGATATTAATGTAAATATGAGGTCCACTCATGTGACCTCCTCCTTTCAATGAGGTTTTAATTGTTTGACAGTAAATGTGAGAAAGCTACACACTTGTATAGGGAGTTATGGGAACTTTTTTACTACATGTATTGTTTGATTTTAGATTAAAAATAATTCATTATGAGATATCTGTATATTATTTCATTTTTAATGTAACATTTTGATATATTTTTATAAAACATTTTTTGATTAAAAAATTTTTGGCTTCAAGCATATAGTGGAAATCATATTTAATCACAATTGGACACCCCATGGATCCTTCTCCTTACAAACAACTTGAAATATCATTATTTATTGACATCCATCATTTTAAATATAAAATAAAAAACATGAAATACGATTATTGAGTCAAGGGTTAGTTTAATATGAACTGTTCAAAAGGGAAAAGAAGGGAATCAAGATATTAATTAAATTCATCAAATGAATTCAATTAAACCAAATTTAATTTGAATAATTATGAACATATATTATGCATAATAAACATAAAATAATCAGATTATTCTAATATTTTTCAAACCAAACTAATTTTATAAACATCGAAACTCAACTAAATTTCATTTCTTTTGTCACTCTTCAATTAGTCTATTTTAAAAATCCCCCATTTATATGCTTTATTTTATAATACATATTTAATTTTTATATAAAAAATAACCAAATTCTTCATGGGAGTTTTCATCAGGACAGACATATACTATAAATTCTGTTTAATACCTAATTACATTGACATTGCATGTATTGAAACAAATCACATGCTCTAATTAATGGGGGATATGTAGGCGGAAATAAATGTCCATAAGATGTTGTGAATTAGAATCCAATTAAGAAAAAGTAACTAAAAAATTTATTATTGTATAAAGGGGAAACAATTTAGAATATCTAAGGATTAAAACAGAATTGTATGATCACTTTGTAACCTTTATTCTCATTAACTTAACTTCATAGGGTTCCTTATAAACATGAAAATCAAATTCATCATCGTTGAAAGATTCATTGACTATGTCAACATATAAAATATTGAAAACATTGTTGAGAATCCATTATGTACTATGTCTTTCAATCATCTATATATATAACTATTTTTTGAATTTTTTTAATTAGATGAAATATTGAGATTGTATCTCTAGATGTTATAATTGAATATATATCTCTACAGTCAATGTGCTAGTTGAAATTTTCAAATGTAGTTCATTAGTTAGGATTTTAACCAATAAAAGTATCTATATATCAAGATATGATCCTCAAATATATATCCTCTTGATATACTTATCATTTATAAAAAGACATTTCATTCCATAATGTTCTTATGAATCTCTCAAGAGGGGTTTTATCATGTATCCATTGATCTACATTAATCATTATTGAAAAAAAATATTTTAAGCACATTAAAAATGTGTTATTATAATTAAAAAACATGAAATTAGGAACATTTAAACCAACATTTAGTAAAATATATGAATTAATTATAGCGAGAACACAATTATGTAATCAAAAATGATTAATATAATTCAAATTATGAAAATTATTTTTTCACTACATTCTTTTGATACATATTCCTACAGATCCAATGTTGTAAAAAATAATCATTTAAGGACACAAATATCATGACACACTGTAATATTACTTATAGTGTTCAATGTTTATCTATTCTCTTTTCCACGTCATTAATCATTAATGTACACCTAAAACGTTTTTTTCAATAATTTGGGAATTAATACACAAGCACTACTATTTTACTTTATATTATACATTTCAAAATTTCAATTGGACTTTAATTCATTTGGTATAGATGGGTATGACTGATGGTTACTAGATTAAAAATATAGTGTGATTCTATCAATTTTTTTCTTTGTATTTTGTGATTTTGACATTAGAATAGTAAAATGATAAGAAGAATTGTTTTTTCATTCTCAAGAATTACTCCAAGCTTGTATCCTCTTTTTCTACCAATCTCACTCACTTACAACATACATTTCATTAAAATATGCACAATATTACCTTAACTCCAATAGAATTCCATGTTAAATTTAATATCCAACATGTTTTGTGTCTATTAGGTCATAGATAACTATCCTATTAGCACGTAATGATCTTATGAATCCATGAAATAAGTGTCCTAAGAAGAGTATGGGTCGTGAGATTAGATATGATAATGTAATATGTATAGAAGATGTCATAATATTCTGATATATGGAGGGAATATATGAATTTTATTTGAAGGTGGATAATTTCTATTTTAACATTGAATCCCTAAAAATGACACTAATAAGGTTTACGATTTGTTCCCATGTTATGTAATTTAAATTTCATTTCATTTTTTCCATCCCTTCTTATGGATTTAATATGTCTGTTTAGTGGATTAATAAATTGGATAGTTGGTTTGTATTTTTTTTTATAGAAAATATGATCCTATGATGAATTTGATTTTATTATAATTAATTTTTTTAATGAAATAGAATTAATTCTTTTTGGAAAATATTATGTTCATGTGATAACCTTAGTGGAAAATTTTGGTTTCATTTAACTTATGAAATTATTTATTTTATTTTCCATTAATAGATGAGCCCTGGGTATTTAGAAAGAGTATTTTTTCTTATTTTCTTTCAAATAATTTTTCTCATTATTTAGTTCTTGTTTATTAATGATTAGCTTAACAAATATTTTATTAAATCCATGGAGACAATTTTTTTTTCCTTTAAAATTAACATCATTTTTTCTTATTGATATACAAATGGTAACATGATTTATAATTATTGGCCTATTCATGGAGTAAAAGAATTATTAATTATTAATTGTTTATTATTATTGAATCATTTAAGATAATTTTTGTTATAATAAAATCTTGGTTCAAACAAATTAATAACCAATGGAATGCTTTGAAGTAACATTTTTATTCATTGAAAAAAGGAGATTCATATGGATTATTTGTATGATCTTTTAAGGGAATCATGAATTTATCCAATTATGGAGATATATGTATACTCTTTTGAAAATTTTTTATTGGAATAATTATCCATGAATAGATTGTTTACTAAAAAATATTACCTAAAAAGGAAACTAGTATTATAGTTATTACATAAACATTATAATATGTTTATATTAAATTATTCATGAATATCAAAAATGAATTCCATTGACTAAATAGGTCCTAAATTTATACATATTTAGACTTTAATTATTATTACAGAATTATATTTAAATATACATCTTCTTTGGTTTGCCTACCATTGAGAAATTGGTATCTTCAAGGAATCAAATCAAGAGACATTGATGTGAACTTCCAAATAATCAAGTTTCCATAGAGCCAGCATTTAACTGTGTGAAAAAAGTGCTGATAAATGGGTGCCTTTTTCAGCGCTTAAAAATGCATTGATAATGTGTACATTTAAAACCTCTCAGAAGAGTGATGTTAAAATTAACCCTTTATTTTCCCTTTTTAACATTGAAAAAGGGACCCCCTTTATCGGTGAATTTTTTAGCGCTGTTAAATGGCCCCACACTATCAGCCCTTTTTTAGTAGTAATGAAAATTGGGATACTTTATCAGTGCTTTTTTCCCTAGTGCTAATAAATTGTATATTTCAAAAAAAATGTTTTATAAAATATAATATATTTATATATAAGTATATTTATATTGATATTGTCATAATATTTTTCTTAAATATGTTTTATATTGATTTGATATTTTCTATATTCAAAAATGACACCCAGAGAAGAATTTATAGTCCTATTGAGAGATTAAGGTACTTTTTGGGCCCTAAAAAATGATAAGGTCTTAAAATGGTCAACGGAGTATAGGGTTATTCAAAAAAATCTATTGGATATGTAGTCGAGGTAAAACAAACAGCCAGAGCAGAAGTTATGACAAAACAGACACCCAGAGTAGAAGTTATGACCGTTGAGAGGAGTTATTGGCCTTTTTGGCCTTTAAGATTGTTGGAAGTGGTGATAGTGGTCCCCAAAGTGTATATATTTTTTTCCATATTTGATTTGATTTGTGGTAGAGAAAAATAAAACACCCAGATTAGAAGCTATGATTGTTTGAAATTGAGCAACCCTCACGGCGCCTAAAAACCTAAGAAACCCATCCCTCACTAAAATATCCATATCATATTATATAAGTGTCCATTGGAATGCCAAGACCAGTAAAATCACAGATCATGAGACGTGTGATGACCACGACCCATCAAAACTGTGAAAAGATCAATGAAATGGATGACATATCTCTTATTCCAATTTTTAAAAAAACTTCGACATCAGACATACATAACTTTCACTCTGTGTGTCCGTTTGGGCTCTACCACATATCAAATCAACGACAGAGAAGATATCAATGTAGAAAGTTGACTGGAACATTTTTCCTGTTATTTCCTCAATCATAAAACCCCAAAAACAAAGAAAAGGTATCCAAAACTCTGTTCCACTTTACGGTGCACTACCAAATTTATCTTAAAACACTAATAACTCCTAATCAATGTTTTTGTTTTTCATCCAAGACCTAATTTGATTGGTCACAAATTTAATGAAGACACCCATGTCAGATGTTGTGCCTATTTCTGTGACTCTGTGGTTTGTTAGGTTTTTCTAGCCCCCATTTCTAGCACTTTTGTCAAGGGTGTGATTTTTTCAAATAGATATAACATATGATCTACCTATCAATTTTCCCTCCTTGACATATCATATCAAAACTTTTTCTTATCATCGTCGATTCGACTAGACCTAGAGTTTGAACAGACTCTCAAATTAGATGTTTTCATCGTTACCCTGAGTGTAGGGTTTATTTGACTTTCTGACCGTATTTATGGGTTTTGAGGGTTTCTCAATTTCTTACATTTTTTATGGTATTTGGGGCATGTTATAATTTTTCATAATTTAGTGTTAATTATATTTATATATAAAAGAATATATAAATATTTTTTATACATTCACACATACAAATTTAATTTTATAAATAAATAATTAAACATATTTACATATAAAATATATTTCTCGTTATATTAGCCTTATCACAATAAAAAAAATTAAATGCATTTTCTTTAAAATATAAATATATGAATATTTATATACCTATATAATGTGTACAAGTATATATATATATATCTATGTGTGCATGTGTGTGTGTGTGTGCGCGTCTGTATTGACAAACATATATATATTATGTATATATTTTAATCATATCTATATACATATTAATATATAATATCATTAATATATATAAATATTTATAATTTCATTTATAGATACACATATAATATATATGTGTGTGTGTGTGTGTTGTATATACATATTAATTTATTTATAAACACACAAAAGATCATATTTCATAAATGTATTTATAACCGATCATATAAATATATATTAATATATAATTATAATTATATATATATATTAATATACAAATATAAATATATTAATGTAAATATAAATATATAGGTTAATCTAAAGATATATTTATATACAATTAAATATAACTATATATATACATAGATATATTAATAAATGAAGAGAAGGAAATATGGTGGAGTGGAAAAGGCTTAGGTGCACATGAAAAAAGTCTCAAGTACGAATCCAGGGGTTGCAGGTGAAGAACGCTGGTGGAGTAATGGATACTGCTGTTAATGGGTGGGGGCACTGGTAAAGGATATGGGGTGGATGGGGCATGTATGCTAGGGGGGATATTGAGGGGGGGGGGTGTTCAGGCGTTTTTGAAGCCCCTCCACGATTTTTATAAATTATTATAAATTATTATGTATTTTAACATATATCAGTGCTTTTAAAAAAGTAGTAATAAAGGACCCATTTCTCAGCTCATTTTTTAGCAGTGGTAAAAGACCCCGTTTATCAGTTCTTTTTTTTGGTGCTGATAAAAGCTGCCTTGATCATCGTTTTTCTAAGCGCTGTTAATAGGGACCCACTATTATCTTCGCTAACATATACTACACGTTTTTAGTGCTGAGAAAGGCCTTTTATAGAGTAGATAAAAACATGTTTTGTGGTAGGGGTGGCTTAATATTACTGTTGTTCTACCAAAATAATAATTTATAGATTTTCATTGTAATAGTTAGTGAAAAATTAAATTCCATCAGGTATTCCTTGTCTTTTTTTTGTTTCCCATTCTATTTGGGTTCATTTTCGGATTCCTAGGGATGGAGATCCTTTTTAGTGGAAATGTCATAATGTATCAGTGTGTATGATAGTTCAACTTATTAATGATTGGGTATAAATATGTTAATGGATTTGTGAGTTTTACCCTTGGCCCAGAGAAAAACATTGTTGGTTTTTGATTTTTTAAAAATATGTAATGTTAAATATGTGTTGGAAAAAATTCATGATGTTAAAGGATTAAACATAATGTCTTAGTTTTTTTCATTTTTCAGGAGTTTATTGAAGGTTGGAGTGGTTTACACAAAATGAATCAAGTTCACATGGGGTATTGGGTTTTAAAGAAGTGTTTTTAGATGGTTAATGGAGTGAATGGATTAAACACTATGAATCTAGTTCACAATGAAAAATGGAAAAAAATAAGATTTTAAATAAATGGAAATGAATTTTTCAACTTCTATTATTAAATAACAAATCCACACTGTTAAACGGTATCCCATCCTGAATTCATTAGTGTTAAAGATTTTAAAGGCATTGCACATTTAATTCGTGTTTAATCAATTGAAAACCATCCATGTATAGAACTAGGATCTCTCCTATGAAATTTGGAACATTTTTTCATCTTCAAAATCATTCTTTCATCAACAGATCATCATGCTAATTTTGTTGTGTCTCTCAGGGTATGTGTTCTCTGATTCTTCTTTTCCTTTTGTTGTGCTGGAATTGTTAGTTGTTATTGTGTTTAAGATTCATGATCATCCAATTTTTTATATCAATCCTTTATAATTATTTGTTTTTATTAATCTTTCAAATGTCGATAAATGATTTTTTAGTCACAATTTTCAATGGAGAATATGTTTACATCATCATAGGGTAGGTAGATTTATAAAAGTGTTTCTAATCCATTTTTTTCTATATGTTCTTGTTTAAATGGATTCTATTTTATGAAAAAGTGTTTCATTGCTGAGATATTATAATATGGAAATGGATTTTGAACAACCATATCACATTTGGATCCATGGTGGTGTCAGTGAAAAGACATAGGTTACCCAAGTCTATGTGGAACCACTAGGTATATCATTTTTGATATCAACATACTGCGAAAGTAATTGATACCAATTGAAATCAAATAACACTTAGTTTAGGATTATATCTTTATTAACATGTATTCAAATATTATAGAGCCCAAATAGAGTTATTATTATTCCATACCTCGTTTATCACATGATGAGTTATTTCATGAATATTTTCTCACATGGTTAATTTACCTATTCTTATTTTATTAATGTCATATTTCTTTATTTCGTGAATATACTAAGAATTTATGAAAAATAAATGAAATGATTAATAAATGATTTATTTATGAAAATAATTTATAAACTGTATTTTTGTTTTTAAGACAGAACATGTGAATTATTAATATTAGAAAATCTATAGATTATTTGGTTGTTTCCTAATGATATTTGTTCTTACACTGTACTTTTCCAATCTAAAATTTTAGATCATGTTTTGTAGGACCTATGGAAATGTAATGACATCATAAAGCATGTCAATCTCTCTTTCTGTCTCTTATTATATAAAGAGATTGTATAGAGTTAATGATTATTGACATAGTAACTCATTGGACTTGTCTGATTCATACATTTTTTTGTTTTTCCAATTTAGATTTGTGTGTATCAATTTTTTCATTTCATTCTTCCCAATATATAATCTTTTTATTTTCATTGATTTGATTTTATTCAAGAGTAGTTTTTGTTATTTTTTTCACCTCACCACATGGTGGACCACCATGAGTGACATTTATAATAGAAACATGTTTATTAATTACAAATCAATCTCAAACATATGCTCAGTATGAACTATGTTAAAATTGATTGAGCTTGTTCTATGTCTTGGGAGGATAATATTTGGGACCATCAGAACTAAATTAGTATGTACAGAAGGGTTAATATCCATCTCACTTCAGTGAATGAATCTGAGTAACCATGGGTTGTTGGATAATTTTTACATGGTATAGACTTGATGTTTCAAGTCACCTGAAAGAACTATACGGGATGATGTTTTAAATAAACCTAATTCAATTTATATAATACTATTTACTTCATTATAATTCATATATATTTAAATTCTTACCATTTACAATTGGGGATATATATACTTAATGTTTTTCTAAATATTTTTTATTCTTATAGTCATTGCTAGGATTCAGTCTATTTATTATTATATAATACCTCCTTCTAGATATCATCTATATCTAAGAGATGAACCTAGGAATCTAAGGTAGTTCCATGTTTAGAAGAAGTTATAATCTCAACCATTTATGTTTACGTTCAAGAAGGTATCAGAAACCTAGGACATGATCAAATAGTCACAAATCTAGACATACTTATAGTATCCACCCACCTTTCATAGTGAACAAGGACTGTATGAATCTAAATAATATATTTATTTGATTGATATGTAATTTAAATTCATTAATATTCATGTGAAATTGATGTTTGGTGCTTCCCCATATATTCTAGAAGTACCAAAAACTAGATGGTAGGACTCAATTGTGAAAAATAATTTACATGAAGATATAAACTAGGATAAATTAATGAAAATATTCAAAAATCAATTTTATCCTAATAAGTCATGTGTGGTAAGGTCCCATGATTTTTCGTTCGATCATGGAGAGTAAACCGTTTTATTTTATTCCACCAATTTTGCTGAGTTGGTGCACTTTCCACCATATATTTTCACAACTGAGTGCCTAAATCCTCAAAGGTTTGACATGGGACTGAGTATTGATATTTGGTTGATGTAGATTCATTTGTTCCTTCTGACCTTCACGGATTCAGTTGATAAATTAGATTTCTTATTGGCAATAATGGATGAAAAAATTCTTTTGAGAGTGTCTTCCATTGGTCTGGTCATTTTCCTGGGTGTATCTTCTAGCTAGAAAAGGAAGCACAATGGTAGAAAGTTTTCTACAGGGCCAATTTAGGGGCCTCATAAAATAGAAGTAGTTTTTTCTATAAATATGTAAGGAATGTTCACTCCAAAAATAATTTTGTGGAGGCTCCCATTAATTTTTACAATTATGAAAAATCTATTCAATTGAAACATTTTTTATATTAGGATATCCTAGGTTAGTAAGGTTGGATCCAAATTCAATAAGGGCTCACATGTTATTAATGATTCTCCCAAGGGTGTTGGGTCTTATCCTTAATATTGTGTGGATGTTCATGAATCTATGATGGCTCGTGTAGGATCCAATAATGAACATTTTTATGTGACAGAGTATGCACCAGATGAATCACGAGTATGGATATCTACTGTAAGAGGTCCAATTTTTATTTCATCTTCAATGGTGCTATATTTTCATATTACTGGAAAAAATATTTCTTTTATATCATATATTTAATTTTACATGTTCTGAATAGATATTGAGACTATTATATAAATTCCTGGAACTTCTTAGGCCTCTTGGAATGAGTTTTGGACAATATTTCAAGTGTCATAGTTTTTGAGTGAGGATAGTCAACAATGAGGTGGAGTGAAACATTATAGTAATTGAACATGATATATTCGACTTGAATATTTACATGTATTAGATGATTTTAATTAATTAGATGATAGTGTATTTTCACCTTTGATTCAAGTTAATATCTTATAATGGTGTCACTCATTCTATCAGTGTGAGTGGGACACAATTTTGGGAATGGAGGGGACTGTTGTTCCTTATGTATGGGTAATATAATTATTGATTTAAAAAGTGATTCTTCATTCTTTTGAAACTAATTAGTAATGTACACTACATATGCTAATTTTTTCCTAACTCAAGATATTTCCATGTCAAATATCAGGTTTTCCACAATATACATAGGATGATTTTACTGCTGACATTATTTATAGAGTGATTCTCATTTTAATTTCATCTTACCATACTAAATGTGCAGAGATGGTTTAATTGAAGATCCATTTTCTAGATCTAGAGGGAAAAAGATTTATTTTTTCTATCATGTCACTGTGGGTTATTCCTTTCCAATATTCTATGAATATAGACTGGCGCCTAAAACATTTTATTTAATATCAAATGTCAAATCTGGTGATTATTAATAAAAATATCAATTTCATATTATTGATGAACAATCTATTTATTACATATGATTTATTCTAGGTGTTGCCATTATTTCATCTTCAATGGTAGCATTAAACAATAACGCTGTGATGTTTGTGGGGAATGACAATTATCAAATATATTTTGAGGAGTTAAATATGAGATTGAAATCAACACCAGTATTGATTCTTCCAAAAACAGGTTCATGTAATGATGTATTCTATGATGCTTCAGTCACTTGTTTTGTGTTTCTCTTTCTGTATGGGATATAGGTGGTAGCCTATAGTTCTTGAATGTTACCCCCCCATGAGAAAAATGACCGTACACATGATATTCAGATAGAAATAGGTATTCCTACAAAAAAAATATGGTGTATCTACCTATTTATAAAACAATTCATTGTGTATTCTAATAATAAAATATTGGGTAATCTTATTAATCATATTGGTATGAACTTTTGATAGAGACATTGTGTGTTGTATCTGAAGAATTTTATTTTTAATATTTATTATATATCTGGAAAATTAATTTTTTTTAATAATAAGATGAGATGAAAATTTCCAAAATAAGCATAAAAGGAATTAGTTGTTTTTAAGAGTTTTTTCAGTATGAGCTTGGGAATGGATGATGCTGGTGTATGAGTATGTCTAGATGTGATAAATGGTTACTCATCATTTGATGAGTAGGTCTGGATCAAGCATATGTTTCACACCATTTTCTAGGGATTTATTAAAATAATTTATGGTGCGGATACCTCTTGTGATTGGTCTCAGCTTCCCAGTTGAGATATGTTCTTCCTTAATAGGTAGTGGTTCATTTTTTATCTTACGATTGAGGTGATTAATAATTGACACTATTTTTTTATGTTATGTGAACCCAAGTGCTATAATGATGTATTATGTTTTGAGAAGTTGGTTAGGTGGTCGGGGATTAGATATTCGATTTCATATTTTTTATTGGGATGTCTTGATTTTCAGAGAATAAAATGGAACACAAGAGACTTGTAGGTTTTTTTATCCTTTACCCGTTCTGATATGGAAATGGGATGGGATTTCTATGGATTTCATCATTAATTTACCATTGAATATTTTTAGTAAGGATTTTATTTGTGTTAACATTAGCCCATTTATGAAATCAATGCATTTCACATAAATCAAGAAGACAAAAAAGCTAGAATATCCTGGGGACTTGTACATTTCAGATATTGGGAGAAATCATGAGGTTACATTTATGATTGTTTCTAATAGGTTACTGAGGTTTATATCTTGTTTTTTGATATATTTTTTTCAAGAGGTGATGTGTTACCTATTGAAAGTATGCACCATATGTAATCCACATATGGATTAATAGATAGACATATGTATTCACGATCATATGGATATGATTTTTGGTTTCTGAATTATTTTAGTTGTCCTTGGGAGATGAATTTGTATTTGGTTTTCATATAACAATAGTTACTATGATACAACTATAAAGGAGTCCTTCATGGAATTGTGGGGGAATCCATGTAGATCTCCCATATGCTTTGTAGGTTTGGAATAATAGTCTATGGTCAGGAAGAGTCTTGATTGAGAGATTATAGAAAAGGTGAAGTAGATCTGGAATAGATTTATCATGGAGTAGAGTGACTATAAATCTTATGGTGGCTATCAAAACATGCAACCATAGATCAGAGATGGTGATTCGGTCTTTTTTAGAGTTTATAGTAGCATGGTACATCATCTATTGGGTATGGAGGATAATTTTTCACTACCATTTATATGAACCCTTTCATATATTTGGACAGTAAGGAAAGGTAGTATGTCAGTTAGAATTTCAATATAGTTTTCCGTATATCAATAATTTATTTCATGTTTCCCATATAAGATGGTATTGACCATGTAATTCCATTATTATTGAATCGGAGGATGAAAATTTTGAGAATGAAATAGCTATGGTTGAACAAATGGTAAAAATTATATATCACCAAGATAGAGTACTACATCTTAAAAAATTCCTCTAGTTCATGTACATTGGAGTGTAAATAGGATATCCACAAGAAGTGGGACTAGGAATTGTTTATAAGGAATTATTGGACTTTATGTTTTCCATGTCTAGAATGTTGGGTACTTTTTTAGGCTAGAGATCATTTTTGGTAGAGATTTTGCAACACACCATCATCTTCATTTTGGATTGACTTATATTTTTTTTGGTTTTCTGGATTTTTTGGTGGCATTGTGGGATTATTGAAGATGGAGTGACTTTGTAGAAGAAAATGACATAAAATTTATGGATGTATGGTTTTATTGAATTAATGGTATCTGAGAATAATGTTTTGAAAAGCATTGTAGGGTTTTCTCTAAGATTAGAGAAAACTAGTTTATTTCTGATTTAGTATACTATATGGACTAATTTTTTCTACTACATGAATTGTAGATGAGAAAGGGTTACACGTCGTGTACTAGTTTTTGGGAGGATTTCATGAGTTTATTCAAGGTTTAAATGATATAATAACCATGAATCATATTCAAATAATGTGTCTATTTCTATGAATATTTCATGATTGGAAAAATTCATGAATGGTTTACACTAATTGAATTTTGTTAATGATGTGAAATGGTTAAATATAATAATTATTAATCAGAATTGACATGTGTTTATAACCATTTATTATTTATTAAATTCATGACATGAAATAGTTTCACATCATGAATTCATATCATATTTTGGTTTTATATGTGAATCATGTCAGATTTGAATTTAATTAATAATAAACATCTCTCTCGAGACCTAAGAGATATCCAATGATACATTGTGGAATTTTTCTACTCCTATATCATTTGTTAATGGATTGGTCTTCACAGTTCATGCGATGTGTCTCTCAGTGTATGTTTCATATGATTCATTTTTACCTTTGGATGTGAAGGCATTTTTAGTTATGTTTTTTTTAGATTGATGGTTTTTTATTCATTCTAACAATACCTTTTATTGGTTTTCAAGCCTTGTGTTTTGAAGTTTGATCTGTGTTTTGTGGGTATCCATTGTCAAAATCCAATAAATTCCCTTCATCATTAGGTGGATGGATCTATTAAAGTGTTTGTAATTCATTGATTTCAATATTTTCATATTAAAATTCATTAGGTTTGAGAAAAAAATGGTTCGTTAGATGTGATCATGGATTTTAGAAATGAAATTTGAATAAATATGGGGCATTGGAAACCATGGGTGCATCGGGAAATAGACACAGGGGACCCTAGTGTGTGGGGGCCCATTAGTGGTTTTTTTTCAAAATTGAATTACTTTGGAAGAACATGACGTCTGTTTTAACAAACATACACTTAATATTAGTATTATTTTTCAAATTTTACATGAACATGTACGCTACAACCCAAATAGTATAATTTTTCTTTTATACATGGTTTATCACATTATAGTTTATTTCATGGAAAATTTATCACTTGTTTATTTTATATATTTTCCTTTTTACCTGTTATATTCCATGATTTTCTGAATAATGTATACATTGATGAAAAATAAAGGAAATTTTCATGACCCACATTATTTAAGAATAGGGAAGGGATAGAAAGTTTCCAAGACGTTCCTTCCTCTAGATGAATGAGAGATAATGAACCCTTAGTACCACTATAATTGTCCCTAGGGTGGATACCTGAACCATGGGTATATAAATCTCACAAAAATTGGAGGCATTTCCCTTTTTATTGTAACCATATTATATGTATAATCTTCAAAATACTCCATGACTCACATATATATAAAAACCAAGATCCATCCCACATTAATGAATAAATTTAAACAACTTGAAATACATTGAAAACTCTAATGTAATTATAAGAATAATAATAATCATTGAAACATCAATTATACCCAACATTCCAGATAGTATGTTTCAACAAGTTCAATGTAATCTCCATAGGAAAATGAATATTGTTTTATATACATAGGGTCAACATACAATTATTATCAGTAGGGAAAACACAATGACACCCATGAAAAGGTGGGAGAATAATACTAATTCCCATGTGAGAAAATAGTTGAAATACATAGGCACCTAAAAAGGTAAAATATCCAACCTGACCTCGCCATGGAATACCCGCAAAATAGCACAAGAAAGGTAAAGTAATGTAGTGTGCACATTCATATTTGGGTACGCTGCACCACTTTCCACTTGTTAACTCCTCACTGCAAATGGTGACTATCCTGATGCAACCACACTCTTCCACAATCACCACTCTCACATCCTTTCCACATAGACCTATGCGACATACTGAATCACACATTTCCTACAAACATCTAATCCACAAACCAAAACCCCATCCCAAAGACACTAGGGAAGCACACACAACCCATGATAAAAAAACATGGGAATCACACCACGCCTGTAGACACATTGGCTTCACAACCACACAACAAACTACTCAAAGTGTATTGGGATACTAAATGCCTAGAAGAGGGAGCATAGAAGTGGAAATAACCAGCCATCCATTCTCCCATCAATATGATGGGAAAGGACATCCTTTCCTATAATAATGGTGGTTTTTGTGACGTAGTGCTTAACACAGTTTGGGTGTGTATAGAAATCAAGAGGATCTACACTTTCATATATTGGATCTAATCACAAATCCCTACATATGTTTTTCCAAAACAACATCCAACCTACAAAAAAATAACTATACTACTACCTCTAAATTAACAACCGAAGAACACCTACAACCCAATTCATAACCCCATGAAAATTCATTTAGAAATATTTCATTCTGTATTAGACCATTAATTCTTTTATTTCTCCAATCCTTATCCATGAAACTAAAAAACAATGAAAACAATATAAAGAGAATAAACCATAAAAACCAATTTAAAATCCAAACAAGGAAAGATTGGAAAAGGTAATAGAATGCATTCTAACATCCATTTATAAAATAATGGCCTCTGGAAACTCTAGGGGAATAGACTGTTAAAGGTAACAAAATTCTGCATAAAAATCATTGATCCTAAACCATCCTCAGTTTCCCTACTACACAAGAAGCACAATATTAAGAGAAAACTAAACTTGCATATAGTAAAATGGCACATTCCAATCTCTTTAACATCCATTCAACCACTTCCACCATCATTTTTTAATGTCATTCCAACTGTTCCTTCCTCTCAACATGTAAACCCCCAAGAAACCCCATCACTACCCCTCGGTATCCCCATTGTACAATAACACCACACCTAGAACAACCAAAAACATTAAAATGATACTACCAAGTACTGCAGCCCCACATCACAACCACTTACAACATGTAGTCCCACTACGTGACAAGTTCATAAACTACAGAATAAACCAATCTCTCGGTTTGAGATACAATTACACCACCTGTACCACCCAATACTCACAACCATAGTCCCAACCCCTGCACAACCTAGAGAACATAGACACAAGTTAAAAGCACGAGAAACTATCTCATGTCGACTGTTCAAGGTTCTGGTTCTATTCTAATTTATATTGAAGCACTCGTATTGAATGCTCGGTGATGATACTTTTTAATAGTCGATTTTGTTTAGTTGACTATATTTTGATTGGGAGGGTTGGTTTGCAGATTTTAATTGAAATGATTTATTTATCAATATTTGTTATACAATAAGATAAATATAGGGGTGAGATCATCATTAGCTAGTTAATATTATGATATCCTTGAGAAATTCTTTATATTGCATTGAATTAACTACCATGTCCCATGTTGGAGTTGATTGGAATTCCCAAGTGTTAAGGCTTTTATTCAATACATAACATAACATAGGGTTATAATCATTATCATATCTTGTTTATGGAATTTTATTTATGGTTCCTATAATCCATGTAAACCAGCCATTAAAAAAGTCATTAATCCAGGACATGTTATGTCCAACATACATAGTGTTAATTCAATGAATATTCAATGAGTAAAAGCTCTCAATCACTAAAAATACCAAAATTATAACTCACACCAATGATTGATTTACTCAGTAATTTAAATGATTATTAATATGGTTTATTATGTTTCTGATGATGAATTAGTAAGAGATGAAAAAAAGGGATAAGATAAGAGTGGTGATCTGAACACACAGATGAGTGATGAATAAAACTAAATACGGACATTCGATTGAATGATAATGAAATATAGAAAATAGATTTTTTACTATATCATAAACTATTTTAAGACCATTAATATTTAATAACAGAGGATGTTTGATTCATAGAGAATATGAAGAATAGACTAGAATTGAAATAGAATTACAAAAAACAAACACTTAAATGATATTAAATGAAGAATAACAAAAAATTAAATGAAAGGAAGAGAGGAGGAATGGATTTTCATGATTATAAATGAGTATGGATGATCATCCCAATCCTTTGTAAGAGCCTTGGTTGTGAAAATATATTCTATTTTTCTCTAAAATTCCAACAGCATGCATGGAGAAGATGGGTTGTATTTATATCCCAAGGAGGTGCATTGTTGGGATTCCAAATATGCCCCTCCATTGAAATCACAAATATTCCCATCTAGATAGCTGAATCAAGAGATTTTATCTTCCACCAAGTTGTATATATTGATTTATACGGTCATCCCTCATATGATATAACCATTAGACTTATGGAGCACACAATATGGAAAATTTACTAAAAAATATACACCTATCAATTTCTGTCAACACTTTTTCGATGGATAAAATGTGAATGGGTTTTTAAATAATAAGATGCCCTAAAACAAAAAAATATAACGAGTTCTATGATCACATTTTTGCTTCTACAATAAAAAATTATAGATTCATTTTATTAGTAGAGTCGGATAAATAGAATGAATAGTGTTCTGAATTTAATTCCCAGCTAGAATGGAGGGATGGACTTCCAAGAATCAGTTGGGGCCCTTGTGGTTGTAGTTGGACCTTAAAATTTTTATAAATGATTCTATTGGATAATCGAGAACATGTTTTGGAGTTTAATAAAATTCGGGCTTCATGATATAGACAAGTAACTCAATCATCATGGTTGGTCTAATTTCTTTAGAGATTTATTGAGTCTTCTTGTGTGGACTGTATAACCCCCCAAGTTGACGATTTGGCCAATGTTTCCATCTAATGAAATGTTAGAATTAGAATAAATAACCTTAAAAAACAAAAATAATCATTTGAGGGATGACCGTATAATTCAAATAATGCTCAAAAATTACATTAAATATTATAACATGAGTATTTCCCACAGATTAAACACCTTTCATTGAAAATATATAATGAGAGTAAATAAATATTTCTGAATAATTGAATGATATCACATGTCCAAATAGATCCACAGACAACACACAACCACACCAACAAGTCTTGGTTTATTAATATTTTTCATCACTCATTATTTAATTATAATAAATTAAATAGGGGTTATCATAGAATAATTCGATTTCTAGAAATAAATTTATTTTAAAGAATATACATGGCTAAAAAATTTTCAAAACCACACAATTGTTCATGGATTATCATCAAAATTATTTTTAATCCATACATGGGTGATAATAGAGACCCCAACGACCACGGTTTTCATTAGGAATACATCACTTACAAAACACATCATGTATTCGCGATAAAAAATAAAACAAAGTGATCATCATCATTTTCATTATATCCCCTCATTTATTACATCCTATTATTTTTGTTAAATTGGTTTCAACCATATTCACAGGAGGACATAAGTACATCCACCATATATGATTCAAAAAATAATGACATAAGAAGGAATCCCTAATTGGAACTACAGATGATCAACAATACTTCCTTGTTTTAAAAATAGTGGGATTTCATGATTATGAAGGACTGTATTGGAAAACTGAATAGTTATAGTGTAGGCCTCAAATTCCTCAAGGAAGAACGATTCTGGTCTCACCAATGGAAAACTGATTGGTTCAATGAAAGATAATATCTCATCTTTAGAAAATCCAAATCCTATATTAGTGGAAGGAAATATTTACAAGATAACTAATGTTATATCATGTTCAGGTTTCACTATTTTAAGGTTTCTAGATCTTAACGATATTAAATATATTATTAATATCCTTATAATTGAATATAGAAACTCCCAAATAAGACATTAAACTCAATTTATGTCCAATAAAACATAATATGGGAAAAACAAAAAAATTGTAAAAAACACTCAATGAATCACCAAAGGGAGAGTCACTGACACGAGTCCCTGATAGTGAGCCACCGACATTACTCTACAACATGATTCACCAACACCACTCACTGATATCACTCCCTATCACCACTCATCGACACAACTCATCGACGCCACTCACTGACACCACACTCCAATGCCACTCACTGATGCATCAACTATTGATTACTAAACCTACTAATGCCTCAACCTACTCATGTATGACTTACCAATTCCCCGACCTACCAATGCCCCGAGTCAATGATGCCCTGAGTCACTGACACCATGAATCACCGATGATGAGCTACCAATGTGAGCAACCAACATGAGCTACTGATGCCAACCTACTGGTGCGGGTTACCGACGCAACTCTTCAACATCTAACTCATCGATGAAAAACTGGATAAAAAAGAAAGATCTTGAAATGAAAAAGGGTTTCCTCCAAGAATACACCAAACAATGGATTTTGAAAAACTAATATACTATGGTTGTCTAGGGAATTATTCCAGATACCTCTCAAACTATTTTCTCCCATGATAATTCAAAATCAATCTCAGAAGAAAGAGGGTTCTGAAAAACACTCTAGAATATTTATCTGAAGGATAAACCACCTTATATTGTTCGAAAGATGATTTGAATCCTGAATATCAAAGAAAACATCCTCACACATTCGCTAACCCAATATCCAAAAGATTTCCCATAGAGGAACTATATATCCGGACAGTTGAATCATGGAATTCTTTCCACAATGTCTAGATACTATCCTTTTTTGGTGGCACTGACTCTCCTAAATGGGTTTAATCGATTCTCAATTAATGATTATTTTTTGGATTTAGGTGTCCCCATTTTCAAATTTTAAAAATTCATTGTGGACTTCAAAACTAGGAACCAACCCATCATATAACAAACAAGGTTCATCCAAAACATCAAAAATCAAAACACACATGGTAATCTCAAAACAATTCTAGGTACTGGGAACACATCTGTATCTCTGACTCACATGTACTCTCCTCTAGTTCACCATGCATCCATAAAACATAAACATATGGAATGGTCAATCCATGCAGTACCTTCTACTGATGATCCTATATCCCCAATGGAATCTTTACAAATGTTGTTTCATCCTCTATATCCCACTCTCCCACGTCAATGTCATGGGTTTCATCACGAAGATACCAACTAAACTTGGAATCATTAAAGATATAACGGATCTTTCTCAAATATGGTGCAAAACCAACAGGTATTCCACCTCGTCAACGCATCCCAACACCTACACAGGTCTGATGAACCTAGGATAATTCTAAACCCCTCTTCCAATCCTTCACTGCCCATGATGTCGGTAATCATTCACAAACATATGACCCAGAACCTCAAACTCGATGGACCTTCTGCTATAATCAAACTAAAATTTATTACAGTTTTATGTTTCCTACATCCTCTCAATGATAAGCTACACCTTATATGTCATACTCTACACCACGTTCGGGCAAAGAATAGTTGCCTCCTCAACTTCTATCCAGTACATGGGTGAATGACATGACCTGCCGAATAAATCTTCAAATAGAGACATGTCATTATAAGAGTGATAAATATTATTTTAAGAAAACACATCCAAAGGCAAGTGTCACACCTAGAACCAAAAAATATAGAACACATTCTCACAACATGTTCTCTAATATCTCTATGGTCCTCTCCATCTTCACATCTCTATGATTGACGAAAAAAGTGTTGTGGAATAAATAACTACCAAAGTCATGCTGTAATCACCTCCAGACCCATGAAATAAAATGTGTATCCTGATTTGAGATGATGGATCTCTGAACCCCATTTATCCATACTACCTCATCCATATAAATCTATTATTGGGAATCTACTGCACTTGACTCCATGATTACTATGAAATGTCCCAATTTTATCAACTGATCCAGTACTACACAGATTTAATTACCCCCTCCCCGATACTAAGGTAATCATATGATGATATCCATTGAGATCTCATCCCACTTCCAATCAACGAAATCTAAGGGCTGCAGCAAACCACTGGGAACATGGTACTCATCCTTCACTTAATGGAACACCAATCACATTTCCCCAAACTCTGCCACTTCCCGCTTCTTCCTGGTCCACCATAATAATTCCCTAAAGCAAAGGTAAATCATGCAAACTACGGACACAACAGCTAGGGGTGAGCTATGAAACACATGGAGAAATCCCTTATGCATTTACATTCTAAAACCTTCTTCTAATGAAACAACATATGATTCTAACCATCCTCTGACCATCCCCCCAGAGCATCACCCTTATCAAAGAGATCACAGGTTACCTTTTCCTTTGTGTATCCCCAATGAGACTCCTCTACCTACTGGCTCAGAGATGACCAAAATATCATCTAAAACATATATCCTCTTACCTCATTCCTTCATGTATCTATGGTTAAGGTTGAAAACTCCTCCATTACTATCTATGAATCTATGTATTCCCAAATCACCTATTTTTAGGACATCCATATCAAAGAATCAACCATAAAATTCCCCTTTCATGAGGCTTAGAAGATCTCAAAATCATAATCCAAGAGAAACTCTATCAACCTCTAATACCTCATGTTCAGATCTCACTAGATAAAGATGTACCTAAGGCTCTATTGATTTGTGAAGAACACAAGGCATGGACCAATTTGGTAAAGTCATCACAATTTTAGCACAAGAAGACCATCGGTAGATCATGATCATGAGTGGAATAGTTATGTACATGGGTATTTAACTGACTAGACCCATAGGAGATCACTCCCTATTGCTGAATCAACACAGACCCCATTCCCATATGATATGCATCAAAAAACACATCAAAAACTACCCCATCCTATGAGAACGTGTGAACTCGGGCACTAACGAACATCCACATATGATTGCCGACCACTTCCTGACACTTATCTCCACACAAAAAATCATGTACATTTCTTATTGGATCCACAAATGAAGCTGCAAATCATGAAAAATATGTTATGAATATATGGTAGTTGTATACTAGATCGATAAAACAATGAACCTATGTGACATTATTAGGTGATTTGTAAGAAACAACTACCTAGACCATCAACTAATCCAGTACTACACCATGACGAGATAAGACATTCCTAAGGAAGTGGAAATCCCATGTTCCAAAAATGCACTTCAAAAACATTTTGATATGCTGGTGGTGATAAAGGACCTCTATGAAAATCCTGAGATGCCCAATATACTCATCTGTTGACTTAGAGTTGACCAGGATGTAATAAATGAAAACAGTGACAAATTGGTCCAAGAACTCATCGAATACAGAGTTCATAATCCCCATGAACATGGATGGTGTATTCCTACCAACAAACTGCATAATAAGGAACTCTAAGTGACCATACCTACACCTAAAAGCATTATTTCAGTTATCATTCTCCTTCACCCTCAACTGGTGATGTCTAGACCAGAAATCCATATTATAGAACCAAATTTCTTCCCACAAAGCTGGTAAAAAATACAATCTATCTTTAAGATAGGGTAATAGTTTTCAATCATTACATGATTCAACCTTCAGTAGACTATAAAAAACATCAGACCAACATCTTTCATTTTTTAGAACAATACTAGAGAACCCCATTGTGACACACTAGGTTGGATAAATACCTTCTTCATTATATCATCAATATGGACCTGAAACTCCATCCTCATAAAAGGTGCCATCCGATATGGAGTAATTTAAATAAGACTAGCAACACTTTATAAGTCTATCCAGAACACAATGTCTTTTCAAAGGGATACAGTCACAACCTCCTTGGAAAAAACATCCATGAACTCTTCGACAACTCTAGGAACACCCACGGTTCTAGAATCCATCGATTCGACTCATAGTTTGACCAACAAGGAAAGTTGAGGCTCCACAAATCGAGTTCCCATCAGACATCTCTAATCACAAACTAAACCCACACATTGGTCATCCACATTTGAAAACACAACTCTCTTATAATGGTAGTTGGTAACAAAATTCATAGAATACAACCAGTAAATTCCAATGAAATCATTGTATGCACGCATCTGTAGAAGAAAGTGATCTGAGTTGTACTTATGCAACCCCACAATCAGTCTACATCATTGAAAATCATCAAACTAGATAGTATGACCCCCAACAGGTGTATATGACACCAGGGTTATTGGAAGTCTCTCTATATTTATCCCTAGATCATGGGCTTGAACAATTTAAACAAAGGAGTGTGAAGCTTCCTTATCAAATAATAAACATGCCCAAGTAGTATGGAATGTATTTTGGATTCATTTTAATTCATCGCTTATTTTAATTTCCAGAGAACTCACAAAATGAACAAGAATGGAATTCATAGTGATGCAAGTTCATCCCTACGGTCACTACACTACAATCAGTGTATCCTCACATAGTCATTAGGTTAGATCAGTGTCCTAGCTTCAGATCATGGGGGACCCTGAAATCCCATGTCCTAGATGGTCATTCTTGGCTTGTTTCATTCTCTAATATCACCTAACAATGTTTCCCTACCAACCCATGCAATGCTCATTGTGCCTAACTCTAAACTCAATATTATCGCTCAGCCATCTGCCTTGGATACCAATATATCATGACCTGCCTTCTTCGTGATGAGGTAATGGACAGAATGATGCTGAGTCCTTCCTTCTTCATGATGCAGGAAATATAATGACCCTCGACTCCTGCCACCAATTGGAATTAGGGTGGTGTCCAAAACAAAGGGTATAGAAATCTCACAAAAAAGCGAGGAATTAACCTTATTAATGTATCCAAGATTCGGGGATAAGATATACAACCTCAAAAAACTCCAAGAGACATGTACATAAACAAAAAAAAATTTGATCCCACGTGCCTGTTTAAAGTTAAGCAAGTAGATATACAAGGAAAAATATAATCTAAATAAGTAAATTAAACTAGACTGTGACACAATAATCATCCACAATTTCCATGATATTAAGGTCCAATACAGTCCATGTTATCAACCTAGAAACCTGAATATAGTTATATATACATAGGGTTAGCATACAAGTATACATAGTAGGAAAAACCAAATTTATTCGTACACAAGTGGGAGAAGGATACTAATACCCCAATGAGGAAACAACTGAAACTCAACGGCACCCCACAAGGTATACTATCCACACAAAACATGCCAAGGAATACTCACAAAATAATAAAAGTCATGTAAATTAATGTAGTAAACAGATAGATATTTGGGTACCACGAACCGCTTCACACTGGTTATCTACTCATCACTAACGACGAATGTCCTGACGCTACCATGATCTTCTTCAATATCCACTATCACAACATACCTAAACACACTTGGGTATCATACCTTATCACATATCACCTGAAAAATTCTAGGCCAAAAAACACAACCCCAAACTGAACACACCATAGAAACACACACAACTCATTGCAAAAACACCTAGAAAGCACACCACGCCTCTAGACACCTCGACCTCGCTACCACCACACAACCCTCCCAAAGAGTCTAGGTCTACCAATGCCGAGAAGTGGGAGTAGGGAAGAAACAATAACTATTAATTCATACTCCCATCGGGATATTGGGAAAGGACCCCCCCCCCCCAAATTTCAAAGGAGGTGTTCATCACATAGTTCTCAACATATGTGGGGTGAATATAGAAATCACAAGAAAATACATGTATATATATAGGTACCAAATAGTCATCCAACCTATGGGTTTACAAAACAACCACTAGCCCACAAAAAAATACAATTGTTGCTATCTAGAAAAGAAAATTCACATGAATAGCTATAAACCCACTTCATAACCTGCATCCAATTAATTTAAGCAAATGTCATTTGGTATTAAACAATTCATTTTTTTTATCACATCCTCAACCAGAAGCTACCAAAAACTACATATGTTATAAGGTAAAGCTACTATACAAACAACTAAAAAAGAAAAACAAGGAAATGAGGGCCATTGTAAATGAATCCATTATAAAACTCATTCATAAAATAATGGCCTTTGGAAACTCTGGTCGAAATGCCCACTTAAGGTAACATCATCCTTCTTCAAAATCATCCCTCCAAAACCAATTTCGGCATACCCACTTCATGAGAAGGACATCATTCATTAAATCTAAACTCACCCATCATGCAGTCCCACTGTATACTCGTGTATCTTGAACAACCATTCAACCACTACCAACATTATTATTAAATTTCATGTCTCCATGTCCTTCCTCTCAATAATTTAAAACCCCCAACACACCTCTTTACTGCCATCCTAGGTAGAACCGCTATACAAAAACACAATGTCCAACACACCCATAAACATGAACATGTCATAACCTAGTCCTGTAGCCCCACTGACCAACTAGTGCCCAGATGTAGTCCCACAATATAACACGTTCATCTATTCCAAAATTAACATATATCTTTTCTGAAGATACTGTTTCCCCACCTGTACCGCTCAATACTCACAACCACGATCCCAACCACATCAACACATGAACATCATATACAGAATTCCAAATAGAGCCACACACACCACACAATGACGCCCATTAGGAAATTTTTATTTAGATTTATCAGCACTTATTTTTTATTTACACTTTTTAAAACCTGGGTCATCACAAAATAGTTCCATCCAATGGAATAAAAAATGGATCCTAAACAACAGAAAAATAGTGTTCAACAACTGAATCACAAATAAATGATCACATTATTGATGAAGAAATATAAAATTAAACGACTAATAAAGAAATAAAATCATAACCTAAAAAGGAAAACACATGCCTTATTTAATAGAATAAATAATATATGAGACCCTGGGATCTAAATCTAGATGTTTTCTTCACAAAACTGGACTTCATGTGAATAGTAGATTTTGGACTATGGTCAAGAAATTGAAGGTAGTGGGGTTGTGTGATTCGACAAGGCTTGTGTGATTCGATCTTCGATTCACTACTCACGAGAACCAGTAGTTGTTGAAATCTATAGAAATATTCTGATGTCATAATAGTTTTGCCAACAGTTAGGTTTTTTTATACAGATTAGAACACTTTTCACAGAACATTAAAAAAAGCACTAATAATGTGTCTCTTTATTAGTTTTTATGTAATAAGTGTTAATAAAGTGCATTATTTTCTACGCTTTTTTAGTGATTATAAATGTATTTTTTAGCCCTATTTTTTGTGCTGATAAATATTTATTTTATCAGCGCTTATTACATAAGCACTGATAAGGAATTAATAATTACAATTTTAAATAACAATTTTTTTACAAATGTATAAATATATACCTGATAAATAAATAAATATATATATATAGTAAATATATTCCGTATTTAAATATAATTATTATGATTTTTTAAATATTTAAATATATAATTATTTATTTATAATTATTAATATATATTTAAAAAATTATTATTATATCATTATATATATATATATGATAAATATATTTATATATAAATATTTTAAATATATTCACTATATAATTAAATTTATAATTGAATTTATAATTATTTGAATATTTATAATTAATTTAATATATATATATATATTTATTAATAAATAAATAATTTCAAAAAATTTTATATTTATATTTAGTTATAAATATATAATTTTATAAATATATTATGTACATTTAATTATATAATTTTAATGAAATCTATTTATTTATAAACAATTTTTTACAATTTTTTAACTGATATTTTTAACATTATTAATGAATATCTAATTTTAAATGCACGCATGTAAAAATGAGTGAAATAGAATGAATTAAAAATTAGTATTCTTGAATGATATTGAAAAAAAGATATGTTTTTTCTCTATGAATTTTATAAAAAAATTCACTTATTATGTATATGTGAAATCAAAATAAAACACATTTGATCCATGTTAAATTAAAAATCAAAACAAAATTCAATTATTTTTCCTTTATTATAAGCAATTTGTTAGTATTTCTAATTAATATTAATTTTTTATTATAAAAATAGATTTATTAAATGTATGTTAACTTAATGTAAATCATATAAATATTGTGTAATATATATATCATATTTATATAAATTAATATTTATCTATATATTATTAAATTTTATTTACTAACATTATCGATAATTATCTAATTAATAAAATATTCATCATTTCTCTCAATTTACATCTTTATTTATTTTTCATTTTTCATAAGTCTATTTATTTAATGTATTATTCATGTAATTATTTATAATTTTTATATAGTATAATCAATTTATTATGTTTTTTTTAAATTATTTAATTAAAAAATTAATATTTTTTAAATAAAATATTTATCTATTTTTATTTATTTAATTATGTCATTTTATATTTTCATATGTTTATAAGTAATAATAAAGCACTAATAAAGGATTCCATTATGAGTGAAATAATATATCAATGATAAAGTCTTCTAGTTATCAGTGCTTGAAATATAGCACTGATAAATGCCCCATTTTATGGTGCTAAAAATAATCTCTAATAAAGGGAACTCTTTATGGGCTATAAAAATAAAGCAATGATAAATGGAACCCTTTATCAGCAAAAAAACATTATACTTATAATATGTTAAATTTATTAGTGCTTTCTTTAGCACTAATAGAGAATCATTTTATCATTAATTTTTTATAGCTCTACTAAATACCTTTGCATCCAAATTCATGTTTAATAGTATTTCTAAAATAAAAAAAATTCATGTAGAAAATTCTATCAAAAAACATTTTTACTAGAAGATGAATTTATAGAATCAATTTCTAATCAAGAACTAATTAAAAATTGACGAATAAAAAAAGAATGGTCTACAAATATTAACTCATTTAGTTAATTATATATATATATTTCAACATCATGAATTAAAACTATTTAATTTCTAGCTATAATGACATGATAGATTTGGATTCTTATCATACCCTTGAAAACTTGATTCTTGTGTAAGAGAAATTATATTATATATTCACTGGGTAAAAAATTGTATTTCCACTAATTATTATAATTAAAAATATGGATAACTCTTCTTTATATCCACTAAATAATGAAGATCACATGTATACAAAAATATACTATTCTTCTACATATATAGGTATTTGAATCGTCCTTTGTCCAACCTTATTTCATGAATCAAATGTTTTAGGTGATTCTGTTGAATCATCATCTTCCATTCTAACTTAGATCATTGGATTATTTTAAAAGTTATTAATTATTTCTAATTTGAGACCATCATTATTCATCTATAATATTCATGATATTGATTCCCCTACCCATATATTTTTTTCTTATCCTATCTCAAAGATGAAAAATCTGTTCATGACTATTTTGATCCAATACAAAATAAATTTCATCGGTAAAATTTCCTCTTCTAGATGAAGTGAAATTCATTCCCTAATCCAAGATGGCTATTTATTTTATTTTTTCACTTGTAGATTAATTACTCTAATCAATAATCTTTTATCATGTAAAGTATTCATATGTATTTTTATATCATCTCTTTAATATAGTATCCTAATATTGTAAATCATTGTATATAAGAGAGTAATTATTCATGAACACATTTTTCCTACAATTAGTAAATTAAAATTCACCATTACCATCACCCTTTCTACTATTTAATGATAATTTTCATTTTATATCTATAATAACAAATTAGAAAAAGTGGTTAAATTTTTATCGAATACTAAATTTGGGGTTTATAGTTCCTATCCCTTTCTTGAAAGTGTAACAATCATAATTAGGGAATTTCCAAAATGGTCATACATAAATTTCTTTTTTTTCATACTAACCCATTCTGGAATTCAATAAATAATTGCAAGTAATCCACTTTTTTATTTATCCATCCTCAACTATATCTTCTCCCTATAAGATATTGGTTATTTCATGATATGGTAGAAAAAATTAATATACCTTTTACCAATAAACTCTTTAAATCATTCAATATTCAGAATATCCTCCATGAAAAGGGATATCATAATATGAAGTACGAACTAAATCACCATTCATACCCTCTAGGTATAATATATATATTGGTTATTATAGTTATATGAACCCTCCTGAAATCATTACTATTCAAATATGGATTAAGATTATATTTTTGTTCTTTCCTTCTAATTCATTTTATTTAGATTATTATCCTTTTAGTACATTAAATATAGATAATATTATCTCTAAACCTATGAGTCTGTATACTCTTCCAATAGATTCTCAATGAATCTCTATAATTTATCTTCCACATGTATTTCATATAGAGTAATTCTGTTTCTATGTAATTGTTTCGGCCTTATGATCATTCATTCTAAAGAACCAATAAAAATAACTATTGGATAGAGATTTTTCATTAAGTAATCTTTGATACCTACGATATTTATCTTTAATGTTTTATCTCTTATCTCTCATGATTTTATTTTGGTTGAATATATATTTATCTATGTATATTGCTAGAACAACGCCCAAAAATCTACATGATGATCTATATTTACAAAATCATTTCTATACATTCATGTATAATTTCATTCTTTCCCACTTTAGAAACTAACACATTGTTTCAAATTATTTTTATATTGTTTACAAAACTCATTATTTTTTGGAAAACACCCACTTTTTTTATAATACCCACTACATTAAGAAAAAATCTTGAATTATATATGAAAATTTTCATACATCCAATAAAAAATAATTCATCGTAGATTAATTTTTTGTCACATCTCTTATTGATTCTATTAAACCTCTAAAAGTATCATGTAAATATTTATTTTTGAAAAATGTGTCTTTATGGCTACTTAAAAAAATCATAATAGTTTCTTGGTGGCTTCAAGAGAAAAAAAACTAAATGAAATAAATAATCTCTTGATCCAATATGATAATACCAATTCAATAACTAATAATTATATTTCTCAATGTTGAAAATGTCAAAAATATGGATTTTTATAAATTCTATTCTCGTTTTTTCTACCAAATCAATGTCCCGATCGACTATTGAATTTAAAAAAAACAAAAACATGATGAAATAATTTAATATATCTAAAACCTCAATTACAAAAGTGATATATTCATGTATATCCTATATCACATTAAATTTTATAACCAATATATATTAAAATCTCCCTTTATTAACCCTTATTCCAAATGTGTGGTTTATCTCAATAAAATTATATTAAAATATAAATTTGATATAAGAAACTATAATTCAATTAAATTAAATTATTTATTTTTTTATATGGTTCTAGGAATATGTAAACTGATGATATTTTAGGTTCTCTAAAATAATATCTTAATAAATAAATAAAAACCAATGAAAATAAAATCAATATGTATAAAGATTTAAATATTTCCCAATCTTGATTATATCCCTTAAATACTACAAGGATGACATTTTTAAGGAAGAGGATAAAAATATTTTCAACACATATCCTTAAATTAAAACATAATGATCATCTAAATTAAAAATAATCATGAGATTAAAATAAATAATTAATGTATAACATAAAATCAGTCAATCATAAATTAAATAGAAGTAAAGATATGAATAGAAAATTTATAAAACGTTTCATTCATAAAAAATCTCAAATTATTTATTATTTAAATAGAATAAAATCTTAAAAATTAATTAATATAAATGGTTTTCATGTCTATAAAATATTCATCGTAATAAAAATATGAATTGAAAATTTATTTTTACATCAAAACCATATTTGAAAACTATTAAAACATGAAATGAAATTAAATAATATAATGTATCATATTTTAAATTAAAATTTTAATAAAATAATTAGAATTTTTTTTTCTTGAAGAATGTTAGTATGAAAAAACACAACATTTTTAAGCGAATAAAAAGATAACAGTGACAATAAATGTAATATTATTTAAAAAATAATTAAAAAAATGTATTCTCAATTTTCAATTTTATATGAAAACTATTATAAAAATTATAAAAAATATTGAACAAAATGTTATAAAAAATTATCATGCAATACATATTTCTTATATCAAAAATATGAAACTACTGAAATAATTATATATTTTATTCAAAAACAAAATAAATATCACAAAACAGATAAACTACTTAGAGACCCAAATTTTTCCTATGAATCCATTAAATATATATTATTCTTTTTTATGAGGTAATCATGCTGTAAAAGCTGTAAATTTTTTATCATTGGTGATTGAATTATATTATAAATATAATATTTTTAAAACCCCACTCCATCTATTATTGAAGTTAAATAATAGATGTCTCATAGAAGGGTCCCTATATGGAATATTAATCACCATTGTAAAAATAAAGAGATATTGTTTCACCAGGGAGCGTTATAATATATTCTTCATTTTTATTGCCTAAGCATAGACTATTTTGGTTCATTAAAATAATAATTTATTGTCGAATAATATCATTATACATATTTTTCTAATTATGTGTTGAGAGATTAGTAATTGGTACTTAAGACCTATGTAAAATATAATTTTTCATTATTCAAGGAGGATACAAGATATCCCATTGGTCGAGGTCGGGCTTTAATGCATTGGGGAATCTCTATCAAGGTAAAACACTCTTTTGAAATTTTTACCCTATTATTTGTTCCATTTAATATTCAAATTTAATTTTGCGTCATTACTAATATGTTAATTATTTAAATGGTCTTACTAAACATTTATTATTATTGGGTTTTCATTTTTATATGAAACGATGGAAATCGATTTTAAAAGGATGTTTAAGGGGCTAGATCTACTAGCCACAACCCATATCACCTCTATTATTGTGTCCAATGTGGTTCACCAATCCAACGATAGCTTGGATGAGTGATTTCATATGATAGGTGGTTGGTCCAACCTTAGCCACTAAAAACGGTCACTATAATCCTTATCTACCATTATCCAAAACTCCCTCCTAATTGGAAAACCACTTCTAGATCGAATATAGGTCAGTGGTTGGAAGGGTTATGTAATCAAGAAGATAAAGATGATATAGGTCATTTATAAAGGTTGTAAGTGAGGATATATTATCAATATATGAAAAATGTGTGGTTTAAACCTAAGAGTCATGGTGTTTTCTATATTGATATTTAATTAAAATTGTGGACAGATGTATGATATTTCATAGTGAAGTGAAAAATTTTAGGCTTCAGTAGTGGGTTAGTTAATAGTTATCACAGAAGGGGATTTTATACCTTGGGAAACTATGGTTTCACATATAAGCGGAGGAGAATATTGATCAGTCTGAGTTATAGTATTAATCTAGATTATAATAATGTATACTCACCATATTAAATCTGGAGTGTCTCTAATCTTATTTTTCACTGGCCATCAATTCAAAAGAGTAAACGACCTGAAATTTGTTGCCCGGTGAGGAAAATTAAATTGGTTGGGCCATACAGATAGATCTTGACTAGGGGAAATGTGGTTTGGACTTTTTTTAGGGGATTTATTCAAATGTATAAGATATAAATTAAAACACGTGATGTTTCGTCCCATGCCACACTCTATTTTGAAGGTGTTTCATGAATTCGTATATATATGTTAGTTTAATCTTCTATCCCCATGAAATATCACATTCCTATAAAATATAAATCATCAATATATTTTATAGGACACCATTATATCATAAAATATGCTATTTAAATAGGATACAAATACTATTTTTATACATAATTAATTTTGGGACAATTATGTTAGAGAAACAAGAGTTGGAATCAATGCGAGAATGTAAATTATAAGTTTCCAAAATGAGATCTAAGAGAATAGTTCATAAGAATCACTAGTAGAACATCACACATATAAGGATTTTATGAAATCAAATACCATGTTCATAGAAGTATGTGTACATATGAAATTATTGATTCCAATTTTTTATAAAATTTGAAGATATTTAGATGGGAACTCCTGAATCAATATGAAATGAACATGGCCTAACCAATGCTATCAAATCATTAATCACTTGTTTTATATTGGTCTAACAGTCCTCATTTGTTACACAAGGTAGATATTCCACCCAAATATCTCTTTTTATTTGTTTGTCCCATAATCTACCACTAATGGGAATCCTTTTGGGGTTATTATGGTGAAAAATAAAAAAACATGATAAACAATCACAAGATAGGTTTTTGAGTAACAAAAAAATTGTGAAACCCTTATAGATTACCTGATAGAGGATCTCCTTGGTCAAGAATTTATATATCAGGGAAATCCATAATTCTCTACCATTCATTCACACCTACTCTTTATGTACAATGTGAACACATAAGAACCTAGTATTGGGGAGGGGAGGATACTATGCTAAATTAGTTAAGATTTTTATCATTTTTATTATTTTTATTACATTTTCTTGTGGAACGGTATTTTTATATTTTTCATATATTCTTTTTAATTTTCATTATTTATATCATTTTTCAAAATAATATTAATAAATTTTCATCTCAACATGAAATTTAATGAAAATTCATGGAAAATTTTACATTTTAATACTGTTTTAATATTCAAATAATATTTCTTTCAATGATGAAATGTGAGTTTGAGAATGAAATTACCATTAATTTGTGGTTTTAGTATAATTGGAAAAATATCAATGAAATTAATATTTTTTATAAAAAAACTATTAACATTTTTACATTATGTGTGGTTATATTTATGGGATAATTGGGTTATTTAAAATCTAAACTGAACAAAATATTTATCACTGGTGTGGGAATATTTCTTCGTATAGTATTGGTATATATATGTTATTTTAATCTTAATCAAATTAAAAAATGAATTTACTATTCATATATAAATTATCTAATATGTTTCACAACTAAAAAAATTGATCTAAATGTGTACCAACTATCTGCATATTATAAACATTAAAAAATATAACAAAAATTGAAAATAAATATTGAACCGAGTGATGAAATTCAGAACAGATTAGGATTCCAAATTTAGGAGATTATAGTTTGAATTCAGGTAATTATGACGTGGGAGTGATTGAATTTGATTATAAATGGGGAATGGATAACTCAGTTGAGTTAATAAGGTACCAAAAAATTATTAATATAACATATATTTACTTTATAAAGAGTAGAGGGATTTATGAGAACCCATATAAATAAAACACATAAATTCATGATTTATTATGGGAAAAAACACCTCAAGGAATCCTCTCATCATTTTTGGGTTTTATTTTGTTTTTTTGAAAATGTAAGATGACCACATATGAGTATGGATGGTTTTTTCCAATGTCGTTTTTTATGGTGGTGCAATTTCATAGTGTTCGCCAAATTTTTGGTACTCAAAATCAAGAGATTGTTTTTGGCCAAGCATGATTTTCTGCATAGGAGTACAAATTTCATGGAAATTGAAAGAATTATCTTGGATCACAAAAGGTGGTATGTGGAATGGATTTAGGAAATTAGAAAAGGTAATTATTATGAATAATAGGGAAATTATGTTCGTGAAGTGTGGTATGTGGACTTTATAGGGAAAATGGTTCTTGAAGTGACTTGCAGTTCACTGAAGGAAAATGTTTTGTGGAAGGATTCGGATACATGGGATGGCTTAATATGATTGGAAATGAAGTAGTTATTTTAGGATCTATGATGGGTTTCATTCAAGAATGAGTTCATCCACCATGATGAATGGAATGTGGTAAACAGACCATAAATGGAAGAATAGTTCACATGAGAAGCAGTCTCCGGTGAAGGCTATACCACATTAAATATTTGAGTAAAATAGATTAGAAAATGTTTCTGATCTATTTTCATATATAGGTACAACATATACCATAATTAATAATAGTTATTCTTATTAGCAAAAAATATTTCACTGGAGGAATTTGAATATGTTCGAATATGTTTCACAATGAAGGATTCAACAATGTAAAGTAGTTCACAATAGAGTATTCGGTGAAGAGAACATTAGTTTGCGACGATAGTTCGAAAATGTATTTTTGTGGGGAAATATAGCTCCCAAAGGAGAATCTTCCATGGATAAAAAGTAGTTTGATGGGAATACTCAGTTCACAGTGGCATTATATAGAATCGGAATGTGAAGGCAGTATGAAAAGGCAGTATGCATTGGTGGCACATAGAGAAAGTGTGTAGATGTGATAAAAAGGAGGTACGAGGAGTTGGTAAGCGAAAGCAGATATAGTCCATAGTGAAGAGACATCATGTGATGTATTCACCCAACAAAGAGCAGCATAGTTCACAGGGGTATCAAAAAATTCCTCGGAGGGTTCATGGAAGTTTGAAGAGGAGTAGTTCGTGAATGTAAATTCGGCAAACTAACATTTTGTAGATAAGTGGATATAATATATGGGATAAAATTGGAATTAAATTTCTTATCTATCTATTATTTAAGATAAATTATTTCAAGAAAAATAAGTAATAAAAATGTCCAAAAAATGTGAGTGGATTCCTTTAAAGAGGATTAAGTTATGGTAGAAGAAGATGGTGATCCATTCCAGTAACAGGGATCCAAAGAAAGAGACATAATGAGTGACAGTTAGATTATTGTGAGAAAACCCTAATCCTTGTGAAGAAAATGACCTTGGGTATATAAATGATTTACCACGTAACATCTTTATTGTCAGTGAGCCTTAATGAATTTGGTAAAATCAGTACATCCCTTTTGTATTCTCCTTTGATGTAGCCTAGTGAGGGTGAACCACGTAAAAATCATTGCACCCTTGTGCATGATTTCCTCTATTATATTCAACGCTTCATCATCTGATAAATAATGAAATAATATGGTTATCATTAATAAATAAGTTCATAAAAAGTGACCCTAATAATAATGATCTAAAGATATATTTGGGAAGAACAAAACTCTAGATGGTAAGCCCCCCCTCTCAGGATATCTTGGTCCCCTTTGGTCTTAAAAAGTTACTAAATAAATATTCTATTAAAAAATTTTTAAAATATCTTGAGGCCTAATGTGTTTGGGTAATATTAAAAAAATTCAAATATCATTGATTTATAAACATTTTTATAGGTCCCAAAATTGTTGGTATATGTTATACCAATGGTTTGGGTGGATATTAGAGTTACTAGCATTTGAATATATCAATACCAGTAGTGTTAGTAAAAAGTTGGTATATGTAATATGAAATACATACAAAAGTTTTTTTCAAAACTATTTCAGTGACCTAACCACTTAGATACAACTTTTTGTGGGCACATAATATTATAAATATGTGTATGTATACTTAAAATTAAAATTAATTTTTATGCATTCAATGGGATTTGATAAAATAATTCGTAAAATATCAATGTACATATTGCAATGGTTTAGAAAACCTTGTTATAGTTCAACAACAATAGTTTTCAAAATTGTTGGAATATGAATATTTATTATTAGGGCTTATACCAATGGTTTTGGTAAAATCATTGGTAGAGGGTTCTTAATGGGAAATTATACCCACATTATTAGGAAAAATGATAGTGTATCCAACACACATACCAATGGTTATCAAATATAGTGAGTATATGATCATTTTATGGAAGGTAAACCAATGTTCTATCTAAAACAGTTTGTATAGATATGACATATACCAATATTTGATCGAAAACTATTATTATTGGGTCATATTATGGTACATATACCACTAGTTTTGACCAAACTGTTTTTATAAGGTCATTCTATGGTACCATAGCCATGGTTTGGTGAAACCCGTTGGTATTTGTATTCTGTAAAAAAAATTTCAAGTGGTCGGTATAGGTATAATTTCAAATATACATAGAACAATAACATGAATTATGGGTATAATGACAATATTTAAAAACTAAAAAACAGCCCCTTATTTTCTATAGATCTTCTAACATTGTAAGATCTATCCTAGGGATGTATATGACAAATGAGTGGGATTTAAATTATGGAAGGGAAATAATCAGTTACTAAAATGATGAACATAATAAATGTGAGTCTTGAGGAAAGTCAAGGAGACATTAAGGGGGTGATTATCATAAATTTACTTATTGAATAATGATATGAATGATAATATCATGGACACATTGGATTCTAGAAACAACAAAAAATATTAAATCATCATCATAAGTCAATGCTAACTATTGAGGCATGATAACATACTATAGATATGACAAGAATAAATTCACAATACCTGGTATCTCAAGAGATAATAATATTATGGAATGCATTGGAGGGATATATAGTTTTGAGAACTCTTGTCAGATTCAAATCATATACATGCATTTGATCGTACAACATATGAACATATTCCATCATATTTGGTCCCAGGAATTAGAATTTGGGGTTAAATATATAGAAGTAACCAATAAAATATGGATAATTCATTCTAACTATTTATTGTAAATAGGTATTGGTATTAATGATATAAATTTTTAGTAATGAATGTTATGCGATAATTTTTGAAACATAATGAGTGTCAATAATGATTCATAGAAGTCATTAAGTAGAGGGAAATGTGTTCTATCAGTAAATTAGAATTATAAGGATATAAAAAATTATGTTTAAAAACAAATTAAAATATGAATGAATTTAAATCAAAAGGCATTAATACAAATAATTTACTTGAAATAAAGGAAGAGGATAGAGTTCCTTACTTCGACAAAGTAACAACTAATGGAAATCTTATAACAAGAGGGTAAAAATGGCCGTTAATTCCTAGAAAATTTATTTCATAGTAAAGATATATTTATAAATACATTAAAACATAATCAATTGTGATCATGATGAATATATACCAGGAATTTTATTTACCAGAAAATAAGAGATTGAGAGATCCCTTACATTGACATGGAATTTCTAAATGTTTGGGAGGATCTTCCTAATATATTAATAACACCATGGGTGTGATATAAAGATGGATAAAGATATGAACAATATGATAAATTGGTTTTGATTGAATTTGATTGGGATTTTTTTAATAGAAAAATATGGGAATTATCTATTAATTATTAAATATTGATTTTGGAGTCTACATGATAAAATAATCCATCCAAAAAAACATCTTATAGTAATCCCAATGATTTTTCCCATTTTACCAACCAATTTATATTGGTATACAATATTTTATAAGGATAACAATATATCCAATTAAAATAATATCACTAGGGTTGTGGGAGTTAATAATGTTCACAAGGAACTAATATAAAGAACAATAGATTATAATTTAGGATGTTAATGGTTCATTAAAAGTTTAAAAAATTTTAAAAATATAAAAAAACAAACAATATTATTTGTGGAATAAATATTGTCACATGTTTTACCTTTATATTATTTTTTAAATCAAATTTTGTTTACTATGATGTCATAATACATACCGTATCTTAGTAATGTATTTAATTTTAACCCAAAAAATGAATATCTCAAAAAACAATGAAAAATTATCCATTGGAATATTTCAACATTATGATTTGAAAAATAATATTTATATTAACATACTAATTCAATAAATATTAAAATTTATTCATTTAAATCAAAATTAAGGTTTATTAAAATTACTGGTATTTATGAAAAGAATAGTTTTCAGACCCTTATTAAGATTATATTCGAAGAAATTATATTGTATTATTATAGGTATATAATGAACTATTATTTAAAAAGAATATTATATTAAAATATAATTCAATTAAAAGTAATTTAATTTATTAAAAATTTAGATTTAGTTATAACAACATATTTTCCAAAAATTATAATTTTGGATTCATCATCAACATCAATATATTTCATCAAATAATATACTAATAAAATGAGATAAAAATAATCCTAATTTTATTTAAAAATGAATATATACAAATTAATTCTACATTGGTCAAGATTTATAAACCATTACTCCCCAATATATCACTTAATGGGATGTTTTGTGATGGTTGTATTTTATTGGGATGGTTCAACAAATAAGGTGTGGGAAAAGATATCAATAAGCTTGAATATCCCCTATAATGAAAATTGTTAATGAAGTTACATAGATTCATGGAGATGATAAAATGATAGAAAGTGGTAGTGGGTTAGTAAACATTGGGAATGTGTGTGGATTTGTTTCCTTGGGAAGATGTGGTTTCAAAATTGAGGGGATGAGATTGTAGGAAAATATTAGTTATTGGATTAATAAGGATAGAAAGGATGTCTACTCGCCCCTTACTGTACAATGTGGATCTAGAATTACTTTCCATGGGATGTCTATTCATGGTTATAAATAACAAGAAAAGTGTGTCTTGGTGAGGCTTGAAAAATGGGATGGATCATTTGGATAGACCCAACTGGGAGGAAATTTTGGTTGTCCATTTAAAGTGACACAGTTCAAGTGGATTGGGATGAAATGATAATACAAGATGTGTCACCCAATGCCACACACTATGTTGAAAGAGTTTTATGTCTCGAGCTTCACTGAATGTAGATACTCTATATAAATGGATATGATCCCACCATTTGTGGTGTGGTGAACTCATTATCCAAAATTAAATCAATATCTTTCTCTTTTTTCACTATTTCTCTTTTTGTAGAAGGTGGTCACAGTCTTTTTGTTTCCTGAGATTCTTTATTTACATTAGAGGATCTCAATGGAAAGTGTACCACTCAAGGAGGTGATAGTCACTTGTTTCTTTCTCAATAATTTAAATCAATAATGTTCCAATGAATATAAGAGAAACAAATCTTGAAGTAGAAAATATATGCCTAATTATTTATGTTATTCATATTAAATAACGATTCATTTGATTATATATCGAACATTACATGGGTCTATTCTAATTCATTGATTATATGATGATCCCTAAATCCCATATGTTACATAAAATCCATGTACATTAATATATCCACATGAATTTTTTTAAAGAAAATTGTTAACATAACATAATTTTGGACATATTGTAGAATTAAAGATGATGAGGATGTATTTCATCCCCAATATCATTTGGATATATGATATAAAATGTATTAATTATATTTTTCACAACTATAGAGTAATAATTAATTATATAATAATGCTTGATATCGTAAAACCAGATGGTTTAATTTTATACCCTATACTATGATAGATGTAATATAGTAGTCTATGAATAAAATTAAAGTGCAATAGTAGAACATCATGTGCTAAATCTATTATATAGATATCCTCAAATACTACTTGATTTTAAAGATTCATGTGTAATATTTTCCAAAATGTAATTTTTTTAATATATATGAAAATCAATCAAACATACGTTTGTTTGATTTACTAGAAAAAATATGTGTGGATGAAAAAAAGAGATGGTTAAAAAACCTTTGGCATTATGTAATATTTTTGACATTGAGGGAAAAATATACATAAATTTGAAAAAACATTGTTTTTGAAAATCCATACACGAGGTATATAGTTTTTAATTTTCATGAAAACACATATCATAAGAAAATTAAATTATAATAGTTAATTCCTCTTAGATATTATATAAATATTTTTTGAAATAAAACATTAAAACAATATATTTTGGGTAAAAATAATTGTATTATATATATCACTTATAGATGATAACTATAATTCTTGGTAAAAAAAATATTTTCATGACTATATAATATATGATATGTTCTTATTAATTTTATTTTGATAATAGATAGAAAATTTATTTTTAAGGTTATGAATATTAAAGAAAAGTGGATATTTTGTGGTTTATTATATATGATTAATCGGTTCGTTTCAATTATAATATCATGAATTACATTCAATTAAAAATCATAATATTTGGAATTCATATTCTATAACCATAGTTTATAATTATAATTATCATCTTGAGTTTTTTAGTGATTATGATATATACATATTTTCATTTATTGTTGTGATGAATTGTATTCCATCATTAGTAATGTAACCCTTTGTTGAATTGATAGGCCTCGAAAAATATTTTAAATTCAAAACATAGAAAAATATATTAATTTAATCCAATATAACAATGAACATTACGCATTCAACACTAAAACCCTATGATAATGGAAGTGAAATAAAGTACGTTAGTAAATAAAAAATATTTTCAACATCTAGAATCATTTATTAATGATGATGATCAAGTAGTAACTCAATGGTTCTTATCTATGATGTGTATATTAGGATACAACTAAATGTACTAAAATGTTTTAGGCCCCTTCCTGATGTGATAGTATCATGCTGAGAAAGGGGAATGAAAAGTTTAAAATTGCACATGGATAAGTTTTGAAAATATGTAGTTCTATTATCTCACACCCAATTACTAAATCCATTCATCATTTCTATCGGATACATGGTAAATCCAAAAATAGTGAATTTTATCATATATTTCTCAACAAATTGAGGAATCATTTTTTATATTATATATAAAATAAAACAATAACAACTAAATTATTTTTATGCTACATTAGGTAATTTTTGAATAATTAATATTCAATACAATGATTATCACTTCAAATAAAATTAAATAGATCCTTTTTAATCATGGAATTGCAACATAATCATATAATATCATATCATATACTCATGAATCCCCATGAAATATCACCATGTTATAAAATTTGAATTCCAAATATAGTCTATATAAAATCTTTATATGCTCAAATATGACTTAAAAATAAGACAAAAATAATTTTTATCCACGTAGTTAATAATGGGATAGTTATGTTTGATAATCAAGAGTTAGTGTCAAAATGAGTTTGTAAATTATTTGTTTCCATCATAAGATAAAAAATTATGGGTCAGTGGAATAACTAGTAGACCATCGTCCATATAATGCTGTTATGAAACATAATATCACATTCTTACATGAATATAGAAATAATAATTTTTAAATTAAGGAGACGGAGGAAAAGTGAAGAGATTCACATGAGAAATACTAAATAAATATAAATAGAACAAGTGTTAACCAATGTCTCCAATTCCATTATCACTAGTAAAATGTTGGAATACGGTCATGATTTAAAACAAAAGGCTGATATTCCTCCCAGATATGATTTGTTATAATTTTTTTCCATAATCATTCAGTAACATATATCATTTTTGGGTTATTATGGTTGAAAAGAAAAAACCCCAATAAACATTCACTACAAATTAGTACTGAGTAAAAAACTACCATGAAACCCTAAATGAGACCCAATAGAGATTCTACTCATTCACGAATTTGTACATCATTGAAACACAAAATTTTATACCCATCTTTCACACCTTCTCCGTTATTTCCCTGAAGAATCATCAAATCCAATGTATGAAGAGGGGATGGATAAAATAAGGAATTATTAGGTATTTTTTCATCTTTTTTATTTTTCTTCTATTATAGAATGCAATTTTTAATATTTTCCATATCTTCTTTATTATTTTTATTATATCGTTCTTTTTTCTAGAATACGAGTATTAAATTCCAATTAAATCATAAAAATTCTTGAAAATTCATGTGATTTTTTTCTTTTTTAAGTAATCTAATAAAATTAATTTCATTGATGAAATTTGTGTTTTGGGAATGAAATTATCATTAATTTGTGGTTTTAGTATTAATGGTATTTTTCCAATGATATTATTTTTTGTTTATCTAAAAAACTATTTAGTTGTTGTTACCCTATTTATTAGTATTTTGATGGGATGATTGTGTTATTTAGATTAAAAATAGATCATTACTCTCATTGAAAAAGTGTGAATATTTACTCGTAACTTTTTCATATATATATTGTAGTTTAATGAAATCAAATTTAAAAAATAATTTCTTAATAAATTAAATCATTATATAATTAATTTCACTATTGCACCTATTTGATATAAATGGGTTCCAATTATCTGTCTATTTCCAACCTTCAAAACGAATATAAAAAAATAGAAGATAAATATTGATTAGAGATATAAAATGAACTAATTATAGAGATTATGATTATAGAAAAATAAGGTTTGAATTTTCGTAAGTATTCAGTGATAGGTTATAAATTTGATTATAATGGTTGTAGGGATAATTCAACGAAATAATCATGTACTAATAAATATATTAAAATAATATATATTTACTGGATAAAATCTCGAGGAATTTATGAAAACCTATATAATTAATAAAGAATAATTGATTATTTATTACAAAAATATACTCATAATACAATTCTGAAAAATTTTGACACCTGGTGTGTTTGGGTAATAACAATATTGGAAAAAAATCCTATATCAATGAAGAGGAACCATTATTAAAGACCCCAAAATAATTGGTATATTCTATACCAACCGTTTGGTTGGTTATCGTCATGTCGACCATTAACATAGACCAATACCAATTGTTTTTTGAAACCACTGGTATAGTTGGGCTATACCAATGGTTTCCAAAACAATTACTATATCTAATATGAAATAAATATACCAATTATTGTTAAAACCAATATTATTGATAATTCAAAAAAACACATGACTAATTTGGCTCCCCGTACCTATAATATATTTTTAAATGACCTAAAAACAAAGATAAAATGAGTTTGGGGAACATAATTTGGTAAATATTTATTTTAATATTTAAATTAATATTAATATTTTATTTCTTAGATGTTATTTGATATTTTAAAAAAAAATAAAAATTCATATAATATCTATTTGGAGAATCATTGTTATAAACTTATACCAATGTTCTTTTAAACTATTTGTATAAGAATTGTGATATTGGGGACATATACAAATTGTTTTTGGAAAATCATTGGCATATGGTATTTAAATAGAAGGTATACCAATGGTGTTCCCCAAACGGTTGGTATATCCATTACCTATTCCATAAATTCTTCCAAAACTATTGGTTTAGGATCAATTTTTTTAAGATATATAGAAAAATTGACTAAATCTGTTTGTATAGTTATGACCTATACCAATACATTTTTTAACACCATTGGAATAGTGTGATATTATGGTGAAAATAGTAAAGGATTTATCTAAAACATTTTTATAGTGTTGTTTAATTTTCACGTGTCAATGGTTTGTCAATAATAATTTGTATAGGTACTCTATAACAAAATATTTTCAAACCATTCATATAGGTCTATTAGTATTTGTTGAGTTTATGTTATATATGGAACAATAAAATAAATCATTGGAACAAATACATTATTTAAAAACTAAAAATAATTACCTTATTTTCAATCGATCTTTTAATATTGTATGAGCTAACGTAGGGGTGTAAATTAGAAATTGGTTTTCTATAAATCAATGTAAGGGAATAATAAATAAGTTACAAGATGATCATAATAAATGTGAGTCAATAGGGATACAATGTGATATATATGGGGTGATTATCATAATTTCCACAATGAATAATGATATAATATGATAAAAACAATGAACTATAAGAATTTGGAAATAACCTAAAACATGAAATCATTATCCTAATTCAAGGACAACCACTTAGTAATAACAACATATTGTTCATAGGATAAATCTACATTCTCTATACATGGTACCTCATGAGATGAAAATATTATAAAATGAATTTTTGGTCAATATAATTTTGATCTGAAACATCACCTTGATATCATGTACATGCATTTGTGTTTCCCTATAGATTATACGACAGAAGAACTTCTTTCGTAATATTTAGTACCATGTTTTTTATTTTGTGATAATTATAATGAATTCCTATAAAAAATAAGTATAATTCTATCCAACCCTTCAGTGTAAATAGGGATGGGAATTTTAAATATAAAATTTTGTAAAGGAAAATCATGAGATAATATTTGAAACACAATGGGTGTGTATAAAGGTTCATGGAATGCATTACTGAGAGTGAAATGTGTTCTCTCACAAAAAGGGAATAAAAAATGTATAAAAATGTTTTTGTAAAAATAAATTACAAATTGAACAATTCTAAATACAAAGGAATTGATACAAAATATGTACATTAAATATTTAAAGTGGATAGAGACTCGTTCTGTTGTGTCAATAAGGTTTCCTTATGAATTTTTCATTCCTCTATGTTTTGAAAACCACAAACACTCTATCTTAATGAAAATTATATTATCCCTATTTATTATCATAATGAGGAGAATTACCATTCTCTAATGAATTTTTTTCTTCTCCAAGGAAATTTTATCTGTACCTATGTTTTCATTGTTCATTTTATAGTTTCACTAATTATAAATCATTTTATTCTTAAGTGTAAAAATTATGTTTCACATTTAAAACTTTGGATATCTCTAAATCCTTGTTTATAATGTTTTCTGTTTTTAGGTTCCAAATTCTCTGAAATTCATGTTCCAAATTCTCAAAAATTAATGCTATGAATTCCTCAAAATTTAAATTCTTAATTCAATAGAATTTAGAGTCCAAATTCATGGTAACATAAAATCCGAATTCCATAGAACTCAGACTCCAAATTACTTATAATTTTGACTCCAAATTCTTGAGAATTGAGACTCATAATTCCTCATTACTCTAACTCTAAATTCCATCAGAATTGAGATTCAGAACTCCTTGGAAAATAGAATACAAATATACATGATCAATAGTATTTTAATGTTTATATGGTTAGTTTCCGAACATTATTTTTTCTTAAACTCTATGAAATAGATTTTTTTAAGTAATATTTTTAATTTCACTTGTTTTAGTTATAAAATGATTTCGTACAATTTTTTTCTAACTAACCATTGTTTGAGTGAGACGTATACAGGTCCCATTGAGATTCCATTAAAATGTGACCACTGGAGGAGGGTGTAGACCATTGGAGAAGTAGCTATAAATATAATATCATTCGAATAAACTCAATACCAAAAAAACTGATTGTTGATAACTCTAGAGATTAGATGCTGATATAGAGACTTCTAGAGAGAGATACTCTCATGCATTGGGCATATTGAACAACTTTTTCAAATTTCATTTTGCGACTCCGATTGTTGTTGTGTACAATCGAGGACTTCCGGGGAAAGGAAGACCAAGGTGTTGAAAACCTTAATGTTCAAGGACTTCTAAGGATAGAAAGATAGGGGTGTTGACCACCTTAGCATTCACGAGTTTGTGTGGATTTCAATAAATATTTTGATATTACTATCTAGGGATTACCTGGGTGTGTGTATAACATACTTTCTTGAAGGTATAAATCAAGGGACCTTTATCCAAAATGGTTTCATACCCTTCTCTTTGAGTTTAAAGAATTCATTCTTATTACTTGTTTTTATTCAAGTTTATTTCCACTATATTTTTATATAAGAAGAATGTATATCCTTCTTACACTTTCATGTACTTTTGTATCCTCTGATTCATATTATTCTATACCCATTAATGTAGAATATTTTCCATTTAATGTTTTCCAAAGTTTCATTTCCAGAACAATAACTCCGGAACCAAGAATGTTTTTAGAACCAAAATTGGTCTTGTGATTTTTCCTTGTTTAATCTTGTTAAACAAAGTTTTACTTAAGGTTAAGAAGAATATTTTTCGATCTTACAATTCACCACGTCTTGTAAATTGACCATCTAAATCATTATTTTGATCCAACACATTCATCTTCAAAGTAACATCTTAGTTAATGGTCATAATGATATATAATAAATGATCTTTCATTTATTGAAAATAAATTTGAAATTAAAGGGGTATTTATAAGGATATTAAAACATAATAAATTGATATTATTATGGCTATATAAAAATAATGTTCTTGAAAGAAAAAAGAAGAAACATAGAGATCCCTTACTTTGATGTGGAATTTCTAAAAGATTTAGAGGATCATATTAAGATTTTGGGAACACCATGGGAGTGATATAAAAATGGATAGGGATACATACTTTATGTTAAGTGGATTTTAAAAAAATATGATTAAGATTTTGGGTGAGTGTGAATATACAAATACGAGAATTATTTATTAAATTCTAAATATATATTTTGTAGTCTACATGAAAAAATAATCTATATAAAAAAATACCCATTGTTATTCCAATGGATATGCATGTGTTTTCTACCAATGTTTAGTGGTTTTCATTATTGTATAAGTATAATAATCTATTTCCTTAAAATAATACCACTGTTGATGTGGAAGTGAGTTGTGTTCATAAGGAACTAATAAAAAAACCCTAAAATTATAATATTTTTTTTGGATTCATTGAATGTTTATAGAAAATAAAAAATAACATAAATAATTTTATTTTAAGGGATAAATATATATAGAAATTTTTTCCATTTATATTATTTATTATATCATTTTTTTTATTATGATTTAATAATTCTTAAATTATATTATTATAGAATTAATTTTTTCCCAAAAATATCAAATATCATAGAAAACTAAGAATAAGTTCCCATCTAGAAATTTAAACACACTAATTAAAAAATTAATATTTATTTTGTTAAATAAATGTAATATATAATAATTTATTCTTTTAATTAAAAAAATTTCTATTAAAAAAATATAGGTTTTTATGATAATATCATTTTTCTAACACATATAAAGATTTTATTAGAATTCATTAAATTATTTTATCTTAAATATATAAATAATTATGATTTAAAAATAATATTAGATGAAAATATAATTTATTCATAATTTGTTTAATATATAAAAAATTGGGTTTTTTAAAATAATATATTTTTCAAAAACAACTGGTTTCGTCATATCAATATCTAATTTTCGTCTACCCTTGTATAAATGAATATATTATATAATAATTAGATGTGATAAATATAATAAATTTTTTTCAAAAATTAAATATAGAAATTATTACTACATTTGTCTTGATGTATTACCTTTACTACACCGGTATATCACAAAAGGGTGAAATGTTTGAATGTTTTACTTTATTAGGGTTGTTAAACATATATGGTGTGGATCTTGATTTAAATAGGTTCAACGTTCTCCAGTAAATGGTTTCATTCATGTTATGATTATTGAATATCCTCATTTATTGGCTATGGGAAATGATACACATGGTCATCTCCCATGAAATATTTGATAAATGGGTTTCATAGGTTTCAAAAATACTATTCATGGCCATCACTTCATTTTGTGTCATTTTTTATTTATCAGGATCCTTATTATATTAATAATGAGGGTCACTCTACAATGACTATAGTATTAATTGTTATTATTCTTAATGGCCTTTTTAATCCAACATTCTTTATTTTATAACTTTCCAAAATAACATATGCAATTCATGTGTTATATATAAATACATTATTTAATAACATATTTATTCATTATTATGGGAGTTTCATTTATAATTTTTTTTGTTGCTAAAGTATCCCCCATTATAAAATTCTACCAAAAACATCATTTTTACCGTAAAAATATGTGAATACTTTATTTCATTTCCTATGAAAGTTCCAAGGTTTCTTCCCCAATTATGTGGTTCTATTACATTACATTTCCAAGGTTATTTGACTTGGTTCATAGAGCTTTGTTTCAATGACCTAAGATCTACAAAATCATCTCCTCATCATATTGATTCTTCTCTAATGGTATCACCTACCAATTTAGTATATTTGAGTAAGATGAATATACATCCTCTAAAGGGGTACATGGAAAGAATCATCTAAAATGGATAAGTTAGGTGGGTGTTCTAGTTGACAAACCCTGGAAATGAATAAATAAATGATCTCAAAGGGACTAATTTATCTTGTTCTAATCATTACCTTCTTCCCACACCTATTGACATTATTAAAAATGATGTATGAAAGAACACCTTTTTCGCAACCTCATTTTTCATGTCTCATTGATGTTTTTAAGAACTTATTTTCTGTAATCTTTTTATGGATTTCGTAGGATGGGGAATATATTGATCATTATTTTACTCTCTTTGATAATATCAGGTCCCATAATATTCATCTCTCCCAATTTATCCCATCATTTTTGATTCTAACACATCTTGGCATAAAATTCCTCTTAAGTCGTAGTTGGAATACATTAATGAAATATATTGTTATTTGAGAACTCTAATATGGGAAATTTTTAATCCCAACATCCTTGAAAATACATTTAATATGATCTTAGTATATATAATAGTTCTTTTGTGGTTCTCATAGAATTAATGCCTATTTTAGGGGGGTAAATATACCGAATATTATCTATATGTAAAATTATTATAGAAGGATTATCTATAACCTCATGGAAAATCTCATATCTCTATTTGATAGAGTTCAGTGTGTTACCCAATTAATTATTAACAATTCTTTTACAAATTTATTTTTGAGTGGGTCAGAAGATAAATTTTCTTTTTTTGTAATGAATTATTCTGTCTTTTAATGTTGATCACCTACATCTCCTTTGTTATTTTATCATTTAGATGTCATTGGAAGTCCTATTAATAAATCAATGTTTATATAATCTCATTTACAAAAAAACAATGATAAATAGTTTCATTAGACCCTTATACATAGGTTTTTCTCCACGACTTGTTGTGAAATGAAAAATTGAGATAAAAATTCTTCAATCTCCCGCTTCATGATATCCCTAGAAGTTTTTATTTAGGACTATATACATGTTAGTGATTCTTGTATTAATAGAGAAGGATGATTTTTTTTATCATCATGATATCCCATAATCATCAATGATTTTTATGGTGCAAATTTTTTAGATACAACCATTTTTACTATATATTTAGAATAGTTAAACACTATAATATTCAAAAAAAATTCCTATATCTCCTAATCATATTTTTTTCCACCATTATTATATCATTAATGGATCTTCAAGAATTTAATTTATAATGTTATGATAATGTACTTTAAATGTTCAAATTTTGATTATTTTTATGACCAATAACATTGGATCCTGATAAATATTGATCAAGAATAGGGTTGGGGTATCTTTTTTACTTCGAGAATCTACCAATTTTTTGAACATCCTAAGATAGTAATGGATTGAAACATCTATATCCTTGTAATTATTTAACATCATTTTTTAAAACATATTTCATTCATTTGAATAAATATATAATTGAGTCTTTTATGATACATATATATTTGAAACGACTCCCCCTAGAGTTGATATAACTGAATATTCAATGTGAAGACAATGAAATATAATATTAGATCTGGTGTTAGGTAGTTTTGGTCATAATTATTTAATTGGTGATAGAAATAGGTTATAACTTTTTCATATTTCATGATTATGCCTCCGAATCCATTCTGGACATATTATTACAGATAACCAATCCATCTCTAGTAGTGGGTAATTTAAGTATGGGTTTTGTTATTAAACTATTCTTTATCTCCTTAAAACAGTCATAAATATCATCGGTTATTAAAATCATCACTCACATTTCAATTATCTTGTTTATACGGGGAGAAAATTGTGATATTTTTTATGGATAATATAAGGAAACAATTGTTCTTCATCATAGATATTGGCTTGGTCCGTCCTTCAGCTGCCTCTATTTTTTATGGATCAATATATATACCTTTTATGGTGATAAAATTATTTATGATTTGTTCATTCATCATTAAAAATTCATATTTATTGTAAATCACATATAATATTAACATTAAAAAAGTTCTTCAGTTCAACATTCAAATTCACCTCATATTCCTCCGTACGTTTAGAGTAGAATATATTAACATTTAAAATACTACCATTATTTTTTAAGGCAATACTATTAGAATAAAAACCTTAATTCATTGATTATATATATATAATTATGGACTCCAAATAGTATCACTATAAACACCTAATGGACATACCCTATATGAAAAAATCCTTTAGAAACAACCTCCATAAATATTACTTTGTAATAACCAAATCTGTGGTTGAATGTGGAGTAGTACTATGATAGATGTTTCTTATCAAACAAGTTATCAATATTTTGAAATGGATACTTTTTATACTAATGTTATTTAGATAATGATAAAAAATTTCTATACAAATTCACCAAACATTGTTTTTAGCTATCTGGATTTGTACCCCTCATTGTGAAGTAATGGTGCCAATAGATCTATTTTATAGTATCTTGTAATTTTTTATTCGAATAATAATTTTTAATATTTGGTATTATATATGGATTCAGGGATATTGTTAATGAATTAGATATAAGATCCATTGAGAACACAACCTATGATCTAAGAGGAAGAACAAAAAATTCTCTAGGAAACACATAATTATATTCCCTCATTTAGACCATGTCATTAGGGATAATCATTTCCCTATTCTCAATAATTTGAGAATTATGTTATTTCCAATATAGGAATATTATCCCTGTTTGAATTGATGATTCCCAAAGATACACATACTCCTCCACACACTTGTATATAATTGAAGGGAGATCATCAATACTGATGGATATTTCATTCTGTAAATAATTTATGTTTTTTATAAATCTAATTTCAATCCATACACAATATAATAGTGGATTATATTAATGGTTTTATCATATATTTCACTGGGAAATTAAACCAACAAATATTAATAGTTGAAGAATCATATACTAGGGATGAAATAATTCCCAATTTTTTCTTTTCATTGGTATATTGATTTCTATTATTTGATGTGATGTTTAAATAGTTTAAATAAGTATAATTAATATGATTTAATGAAAAAAATCATAGTTATATATGATATTTTATGTTCATGAATGGATGAGTAACCTAACAATCACTATTAGATACTATATCAAATTATTTACTTTATCTAAAATAGATATAGGGACGTAAATTTTAAATATATTAATCACATAAAAATTAAATCATTATGAATTGAATATATATCCCATAAATGGTAGTTATTCATTAACCTATATATCATTAGGTATTAATCTATGTCATCTAGGGTATCTTTTCTAAAATTATATACCATATTTAATTTTATTCCCTTCATAATGGTTCTTAATGTGAATGAAATTTTTTATAATAATATCCTTTATGAGTGTCAATATAGATGTGTATCAAGGCATGTTCTTCATGAACTAGGTGATTCTTTATTTAATTCCCAATTCACATTTTTCGAGTTTATTACCCCTATGAACAATTGTTCAAGAAATATATCGACTTGTAGTATACATAAATGTATAATTTTTTACGGAATCCAATTACAAATTAATTTAACAAAATTTAGTGGTGTTTTCCTATGTTTACTCTTATACATAAGGATTTTACAACGGTATTTTAATCTTAATTCACAAAATACATAAACTTTTTCTGTTAAAATATTTGGAAACCCATATATTTAATTCACCTAAATTAATGAATTGTTAAATAATGATAATTTTAATATAATCCCAAAATATCATTATACCTTATGTCAATTGGTAATTAGATACATTTGACACAAAAATGAAACCTGGGTAAAAAATATTATTTAAAATTCCAAAAAGTGAAATTATATTTCAATGATCATTTTTTAATTCAAGATATTCCCATTGGAAATAAATAAAAAGGGGTGACATGTATACCCTAATAAAGGAATAATAAATGTATAACAGGATAATAGTAATACATGTGATGCAATACAATTAGAAAGGAGATATGAAATGGTGATAATCATAAACATGAACATAAACGAATAATATAATAAAATAAAATCATGAAAACATGGTAACATGGAATCATCAAAAACCTAATATCAAAACAATAACTCATGGATAACCACTGAGATATCATAACACAATGTTCTTAGTATAACCTCATATTCACAATAAATTGTATACTAGGAGGTTAAAATTGCATCCAATACATTAGAGGTCTATAAAATAATCTACCAATCTCACATTTATATAATGTACAAGCATTTATATTCTACATTGATTATACAACCTGATAAATTATTTCATTGATTTTAATTCAACAAATATAGTATATGGGATAAATAAATTGAATTAAACAACAATAGAGGGATTTTTCCAACAAGATGAATATCCTTGAATGGAAATGGGGATGGGTATCCACAATACTAATTTTTTAATGAAAAAATATAGGAAAATTTTAGTATCATAATTTTAGTGAATGAAGGATCATTTAAGGGATTAGTGATAGTATAAGATGTTCTATTATTGAATATGAATAAATATGATCGAAAGAAATGAAGTCTAAAAACACATTAAAAGATGAAAATTTAGATTTAAAAGGGAATAGTATAATTACATTACACGAAACAAAATATGGTGATAGAGTCCCTTTCTTCATTATTGTAACAGCTTAGGTAAAGGACATTATTGGAGGTGTTGATGATATACCATTAATTGAACATGATTGAGATATTATAGTTATATTTGCAAATAATTGATAGAATAATCAATTTAGATTGAAAATGGTATATAAAATGAAGGATCATGAATCGAAAAGAAGAGAGATAAATCCATTACCTTTAGATGGTGATTCTAAAAGCATGGGAGGATATTATTAATATCATAGAAAGAATATAAGAGGGTATTAAATAGTTATATGAAGAGTTAAATCAAGCTCAATGGGTTTAGATTGAAGTGTAGTGGGAGGTTGGTTTAATATTTATAAAAAAGAGGGTAACAATTAATTAACATTCAAACATAGGTTTTGAACTCTATAGGATAAAATTATCAAATTGAAAAAAATTACATATCTTTATCTTATAGCATCTAACATTTTTAATTGGTTTCGAATATTTTATATGTATCAGATTAAAAATCCTTAAAATAATAAAATTTTTGATGTAGAAATGAGCCATGTTTTAAATTAATTGGTTTAAAAAGAATAAAATATATTATTAGGATTGGTGGATTAATTAATGGTTTATAAAATTAATAAAAAATATTAAAAAAAACATAATTTTAAAGGTAAACCCATTTTATCGCCATTTATGTCCGTAGTAGTATTTATTAAATAATTTTTTTTATGATATTATTAAATAGAAATTAAATATATATAATATATTTTTTCCAAAAAAAATAATATGTCTTATATATTTATTAAAAATTAATCATTGAAAAATTTAAATGTCACTTTTTCAAAAAATAATATTCATCTAATGAAAATAATTACCTAAATATGAGAATTAATAACTTTAAAATTCATCATTTATTGTAAAATATTTGTTTTATGGTAAAAACTATATTTTGAAATATATAAAGATTATATTGGACACCATTAAATTATATTTTTATTTTTATATGAAAAAATTATTAAATAAAAATATTATATGCAAATAAAATTTGTTAAAAATTTAATGAATTTATCAAAATTTGTGTTTTATTTATAATATTACTTTTTTAAAAAATAAAATTTTTGTTTTATTATTTTGAAGTATAATTTTTAACAAGCCATATATAATCATATATATAATATACTAATGTGAAGGGATAAATAAAATAATTATTTTAATAATAATAACATAAATAATAAATTTCATATTATATGGGTCTACATACCAAAATCCATAATACACCAGTGTATGGTGTGATGGTAAAGAGTGTGATGTTGGTAATTTCTTATGGGGGTTTCACTAAAATGATTTGGGTTGAAATTTTGATATCCTTAAAAATCTCCAGTATTTTTATTTTTTCAATCTTTTATTGTGAAATCTTGTATTAGTCATGCTGAAGGGAACATACAGGTTATACTAACTACCTCAGGTGCTCCAATAATTGGGATTAAATGGTATACTATTATTTTTCTAGTTCATCACTTCATCCTTTTGTGTCAAATTAGAATAATCATAGAAATTAATATACTAATCATAATGGAGACTATAAAATGGATATTTTATCACTAGTTATAACTATTAATGAGATTCTAAATCCAATTTTCTATATTTTATAATGATCCAAAATAAATAATGAAAATTCAGGACTATTCATTATTTTCATTAATCAATTCCTTATTTATTCATTAAAAATGTAATTTAATATATAAAGGGTATGGAAATTACATGATTAGAATGAAATTGTTAATAGAAATATAAAAACATAGGGATTTACAAGAATGGTTTACCTATGAATTATTTTTTTACACTAATATCATAAATATCCTTCATTATTAATTTCATATAATTCAAAACACACTCATTACAATGGTTACTAAGACTAACACTATATCTTTGATTTTCCAATGATGAAATTAAAATAATAATTTAAAACTCATATGGTTGTTAAATAATTAGGTACTAGGTAATATTTTCCTCTACCATTTAATTAAATTTAACTATTACTGGTAGTGTAAATACTCAATCATGGGTTTTAGATCACATTTTTATTAATTATTCCATTTTACTCTTTACCGCATTTTTAAAATTCTTTTCTGTTAAAAATAACAACTAAAAAATTAAATTTCACATATTATTTTACTAAATTAGGAAATTTTAAATTCTATCAAAAGGGAATTTTCCTTTAGTTTTTTCATTATAGGAAGCGGTTATTTTGAGGGACAATTTTATGTGTGAAAAAAATCAATAAATCCACATCATTGTATAAAAATAAATGTTCGATTTTTTTCATTTTCAATAAATTTACCCATATAACTAAGATGAAATATTGATAGTGGACGTATACAGATGTGATATATAACCCTTATTATAAATTATATTCCCATTTCAAATATTTAGATACCCAAATGATGTGATATATCTATAAATATTATGCTTGTTTATAAAATTGGAACTGGTCAAAGTTAAGTGTGCAACATTTTATTTCAAATTTCGTTCCAATTATAGATGTTGTGTGCTCATCAAATATATCATGGAAGTACATAATACTTAATTCATAAACTAAATACTTTTTAAATGTATAGATATAGTCATTTACCTATCCAAATGAAGTCATAAGTGGTATTTTGAATTTTATGCATAAAACCACTTCCTATCATCTCCTATAAATTTGAAACATTTGTACCTATTTATAATATTAAAAAAGTAGGTATGTTTATTCATTTTAGATTTTAAAATTTGTTAACTAAAAATATTAAACATTCTCACACTCCATAGCCTTGTATGGAGAAATTAAGTGAAGAAGGATATACCTTTGAGCCTCCTACTCCTCTTGAGGATGAACTGATTGGAGAGTGATCATTACAAGTAAGATAATCACATTGTAAGGAAGATATAAAAGGTATTTTTATAATAGTATATACTAGTTTTGTTTCGAAATATTTTTTAGTTATATATTTATATATTTTCATTTTAAATGAATTTCTTCTATTATTAGTGGAAGATGTTATCATATCAATATAAAGTTTCCAAAAATTTATTATAGTTATTTATGTTGTAATGATAAATCATTAATTGGGTTCTTTTTCTTCCAAAACAATTGAGAATTTAGTATAATATAGAATCCCTAATTTCATGCAAAAAATTGATTCCTTTTCAAATCCAATTTTAATTCAATGGTTTGTTTCATGTGCCATATTCTAAAGGGACGGGAATGGGATGGGGATCTATATAACCTTCAACCAGATAATTTCAGTAAGAAAAATGTATTATTAAATAATATGGATTTTATAATATCTGAATAATTAAATCAATTTTTATATTCTTCTCATCACGTACAAACCAAATTCATTTCATAAAATTATTAAATCAACAATATTTTTTAGTATTTTAATAATAATTCTAAATTGTATTTAAAATCCCCATATTTTAATTTTGTAATATAAAACATATTAAAATTGAAATTTTCAAACCACCAACACTCATTCTATGATGTCATTGTGTCTTCCATATAATAAAATATATCTTTAAAACATAATTAATTTTATGTGTCACGAAAGTGTCATCATCCACTATCCTAAATTAATTTTAGGAATGGAAAGAACAAATATGTACTGTTTAGCACATATTCTATCATGAAAATTGACAGGTAATAATTTAATACGGAAATATAAATATGGGAGAAGGAAAACAATACATTAATGAATAAGTGACAGTTGAAAAAAATAGTCACATTATAACACTATTGCTCAAAATTTTGAATTATTAAAATTATTTATAACTATGTTCAAAAACATACTCATCAATGAAATATTTTTCAATTATGTATTCATCTAATAGATTTAAAACTCATTTGATTTTCCAGTATAGAATATACATTTCCATTATTCGAATATAATACTATAGGTGTAAATGTGTATTTTGATAAAATATAAAAATTATAACTATAGACATTTCAATAAAATACATATATACTAAAATAATGTGTCTGTTAAATTTTGAGCATGTTATTCAGTAGATAAGAAATTTTACAATAATAGTCTTCTATATATCAATCATTGAACCTATAATTTTGAAACTCTTTTTGTATTGTTCATAGATCAAGTGGTATGTTAACCCTTTATGTTCTTATGAATGTCTTAGCAATGAGTTGATCATGTATACATTGATATACTTTCATCAGTAGTAACAAAACTAAATATATTATAAACATAGTAATCATGAATTATGTTAATCAAGAAACATAAAATCATGAACATAAAACCTAAAAGAATATAACATCAATTAATTAATTATACTGAAACAATAATGATTTTTTTATAAAAAGTGATTAATATGTTCCTCTTTATGGGAATTATTTCTTTGGTTGAATACTTTTATTTATTCAACATATTAATCTAATGTCATGGAGCCTAATCATTAATTAGTGGTAATATCATGCCACATAATAACACACCTCACTAAACTCAGTGATTCCCTATTATTGCTTCCTTATATTCCCTCTTCTATATTCACCTAAAAACTAATTTTTTTTCAATAATTGGTGACATTAAACATAGTATCTAATTTATCATTTCTCCTTTCCATTATAAAATTTAAAATTTCCCTTTCTTATTTTGGTATGGAGATAGGTGAGTCATGATTATAAAATTACAAGTCTAGTGTGACTCTATGATTTTTTTGTCTTGAAATTGTTTAGCAGAGAACCAAAAATGGTTGGACGTGCTGGTTTACATCAAACTCAAGTTATTCCATGTCAACCACCTATATTGTATTCTATTAACACTCAATACCATAATATTCTTCCATAGAATATACTCACCATCACCTTAATTCCAAAACAATCCCATATAAATTTCATTTTTTAAATCCCAATGTGTCAATTAGGTTAAAAATAACTACCCTTCAATCATTGACAAATATTATGGATATAGGAAATATGAACCCAAGGAATATGTTTTGATATTAGATTCAAAATTGGAAGTGAAAACATTTTAAAGAGGTTATTAGTGGCCAATATCTAGATGGAAGTCTAGAAATGGATTTAGAGGTCTCCAGATACCATTAAATCATTTAATACCCAATCGAGGATTTTAGAATAATTTTATTATTGATATCTTGGTTAATTCTTGATCATTTATATGTTTTTTCATTATATTAAAAGATTTTAATTTTTCTATTTATTAGAATAAGTAATTGTACCCATTGATAAGGATTTATTATTCATATAAAATATGAACCTATGTTAAGAATGATTATATTTTAGTTTGGGTAAAAAAATTATTTCTTGCAATTGAAACAAAAATTATCTGAAAATTTTATTTTCAAATTAGTGGCTTAGATTAATGCTTTTTATCATAGCATGGTTGAAATTTTTTTATTTAGATTTCATTAATCAAGGTGTCTAAAATAACTAGAATATTTGTTCCTTCATGTTATGGAATCAGTGATTTATCACATTATATAGTTATTCCTTATAAAATATGAACATAATAAATACATGGTCCATTATAAAAAGATAATAAAATTACATTAAAAATCACACAAATTTTTTCCTTGTTGAAACAAACTTGTTATGATGATTTAAAATCATTAAAAATTCATGTAGGAAAAAATTTATTAATTCATGTTATTTTGAATCATTTTTAAATTAGTGATCCATTCAAGGATAAGTCACCAAAATAGTGGTTTATAAAAAATATTTTGTTATGGAATGATGTGAAATCATGATTTATGAATTGTGAATGTGGATTTAAAGGGATTATCAGTTGAATCATTCAAGTGAATTAGGATTTATTCCATTTTTAGTGAAATGGATATTCCTTTGTGATAAAATTTTATTTTAATAATTTCCCATAATTAGATTTAATACTATATAAATTATTAAAAAAAATGAAAAGTATACTATATTATATTGTACTTCTAATTATTTTATATTTAAATTCATTAATAGAATTTATCTTGTGTTTTTAATCTATATAAAAAATAATTTTATTTCCAATAATGTTACATTTATTTACTCATTAATAGAATTAATGATTAGTTGTAAAATTATATTCAAAAAAATTTCAACATTGGTAGACCGTGAAATTTTACATAAGTAATTTGATTAAATAATATAAAGACACAAGGATAGGGCCTAATTTGAGTGTATTAAGGCCTTGATATTTATTGTTTTCATGTTTTTCATGAAACTCAAGTAAGTAGAGTTATTTAATGGTATTGATGTTGTAAGGATTTTTCATTGATGATGTGAATATTATTGTTTATAGTTAGTGTCATTAGAGATCCCTTTTTTAACCAATGTGATGAAAATGAGTCATATGAATAAATCACTAAAAATTTCATTCGGAATGACCATGATGTCTCAAACATTTATCAAAATTCAATTTCCTTACATATCATTTCTAAATGATATTTTATCATTTACTGAACCATGATTTGAGGGCCATTAGTTGAAAATTTAGACATAGAATACGATTATTTCGGTGTGGTATAGTAGATATTTAGTATCAAATTCAGGTTTACAAAATTTTGAATGATTTTTTCTATAGTATTACATAATCTCCATTTGAAAATATATGCATATGACCACATTCCATTGGGATTAATAATATTTATTAAAATGTGTTTTATAAGATCTCTTTATAAAAGACTATTCCATTGACAATGAATTTTATTATGTGTCTATGATTTTCCCATTGTCCACATTTGGATGTTGTATTATTTATATTAGGATGGGTAATGTAAAAATTGAGAATTAAATTTCAATAAAAAAACTAAAATTGTTGTTTTTGGTAAATAAAATGAAAATAGTTAAATATTTTTGTAAAAACATATAAAAAGTTAAAATTAAATAATAAAATTTAATAAAAAATATTTAGTACTCTCATTATCGTCATCATCATTATAAAATTTTATATTTATTTTAATCGTATTTTAAATCTATTCCATTCATTTATAAAGGAATCATGAAATGAAAAACAATTATTAATGTTCCCCTTTAAATGTCAAACAAACATTTAGTACGATGGAAACTATTTATGGTTAACAATTATTCTATATGAATAGGTACAACAAAGTGGGCCCCTTAGTAATTATATGCATAATCCATTTTGATGGAAATATTAAATGCATGTGAAAGAGAATGATAAAGATAAGTTTGTTTTCTATGAAAAGTAAAACTAGGATGTAATATATTGAAATATATAAATATTAAATATTAAATGTATAATGTAAAAATTCTGTATTATTTAAGTTCTATTCTCATAAAATATGGTAAAATTATGTACATAAATTTTTTTATTAATGGAATGGACATTGCATTAAAATTAGAAGGACTCGAGTTTCATTGAAATAAAACTAAAACCAATTTTCTCAATTTCTACCTTATATGAAATATGATTTTATTATTATATAGAAATCATTTCCCAATACATTAATTTTACATAATTAATTGGATATTATGGTCATGTCTTTCATCTTTGATGAGTATTTCTAAAGAATATTGGGTGATACTATTTATGTGTGACGTTTGAGGTTTTTATAGGTGTTCACAATGACCCAAAAAAATGTAAACTACACCTAAAATTAAATAAATCAATATAGAAATATATTACAATCAAAACAATTTCAAATGTGATAATAAAATAAAATTCTTTTTATAAATACTATATTTATACTGATTCAGTCACCCATAAAAACAATCCAATTTTGACATAATATTGTATTCATGAAATAGAATAATAATTGATTAACAATAAAAAAATATCATCATAACTTATTTATAAAATTAAATTCTTATATAGAATCCTCGTGTGTTATGGTGGAGAAAATATATTTGATTTATAGAGAGATTTACTGCAAATTAATGAAATTTATCTGTGACTGTTGAATATCCCTTAATATATAACAAAACTACTCTAGATCCATAAATTTTTTCAATAATTTGGGTATACAAGTTATTTTAGAAAGCATTACATTATTTATTTAACTCATATAATTATGGAATTTCAATGAATAAATGAACATATTGTCTGATTACTATTTTCATGATAAATTTATCAACTTATAAAATGAGATATTAATTTTTATGATAGCATTAATTATATCATAATCACTACATAAAAATTTGGAGCAAGGAGAAAAATCATTTCATACAAGTATTATTTTCTACATGTCATGTCAAAAATATTGTATCTAAAATAATAATTAACATTAAATTATATATATATAATACATTAAATGAATGAAAATATATCATTTAAATAAAAATATCCCATATTTATATATTAAATGATTTTTTAATTTATATTATTTAAAAATTGCATATTTAAATGAATATAAAAATATCACATCATATCTGTTAAATAAAAATATAATTTGGACTCGCATATTTGAACTAATTTCATCGAGGAATATTTAATTATTCAAAATTCCAATATAAGAATAAATATCATATCATTTCTTAAATGTGAAAAATTATATTTTTTTAAAAGGCATTAGCCCAAATATAATATTTATCTATAAATTATTTTTTGTTACCCTACATTCCTTTAAAATTCTTGCAATGATTGTGAATTTTCATTTTTTAAAAATAATCATAAATTTATAGTAACCCATTGTCGATACTAATACGATAAAGGGATCAATTTTATATCCACTTTAACCCATGTCTTGCATAGCCGAAATTATTAATATAGTAATCTTTTGAGCAGACTAATTTAAGAATTAGTTAAATATTTTTTATTTAAACATGAATAGTATTTGTTCTACTAGCTCAATGTATTCCATAAATATGTTAACATGTTTCATGGGTAGATAAATATTATAATTTTTAAAATAAATATTTTTTTATGACCAAAATTTCAATAAAAAATCCTTTTATATACATTTTTTTTAAATGAAAGAAATCAATATCAATTCATTTGTTCATATTTAAATAGTTTTTTGAATTCTTGACAGAACCAAGTTGAAAATATCGATAAAAACGAATTTATATTATTCTAGGTATCAATTTCATCTGAAATAAAATAATCACTTTATATAACATACAAGATAAACATATCTATGAGTAATCTATCTTATCGATGGTATTGAAGTTCTTAAAAAGTGTTCTTTTATATCATAAACACAAAAATCTGTTAATTGTAGCCCACATGATTGATTTTAGATATCGGTAACATTGGGGATATATGGGTGTGTGTTATTTTTGTGAGGAATAATTATAAAAGGTTTAAATAATGATATAGAAAGTTGTGGAAGTTGGTAGCTCCTTAAGGAGAGTGGACTAAAAAAATATAGACATGAATACCTACTGAAGCTGAAGTCATTGGAGAAGAAGAAGAGATCCAACAAAATGTTTGAGAGGCCTCCTAAAATGGAATGGAAGAATTTTTATTGTTAGACATTCCTCTTATCCAATACCAATCCCATCCCCTTTATTCCCATTGAATTCAGTACACCCTTACTACTACCACTATGGTTACCCCCCAACATTGTTGTCTACTGATGTTTGTTTTTTAATTATTTCAAGTAAGGGTTTGGATTAGTTTATATGTTATTTTTTTGGTGGTTTATTATAATCCCAAAATAATATTTTTTGGTCAATACTGAAGTTACATTATATATTGGACGATGATTTATTTATGAATATAGTTTTTCAATTTTATATATTGGTGTTGCTTGTGAGTTTTCTAGCAAGAATATGGTGGGATAGTGGTTGAATTTTCATCGAACTAAAATTAAAAGATATTATTTCAAGATATCATATTTCAATGTCCTAATCCAATCTAAACTAGAGGGATTAAAAATGTAGTTTCTTATTTATCACCTGTTTATTAATAGAATACAACTTCATACTAATAAAAAATATCCACAAACATACAAAAACATACACATATAAGAATATCTAGAAATAAATCATTTTTAATGATATATGAATAATAATTTTCAATTATTAATTATTTTTTCCATTTATCTTGTTAATGGGTAATAAAATTAAAACCCTGATCGAACACATTTATATAATTATATATCTAGCTCATGTATTGTTCATGATTTGTTTATCTGTCATCACGTAAATCGAAACCCCCACTCAAGAAAGTAATTATAATATTTACGAGAAAACTAACATTAATATAATACTATTATTGTCCCTACATAATTCATTACAAAATATTAGGACATTGAGACATCATTATAAAAATATTTTAAAAAATATGAGTCATTCATGTTATATTTTAATTGTGACACCATTGAATCATTTATCTAATGGTCTTCTGTATTGTATCAAATATAAGGAATGTAGGTCACAATTATAAAATTTAAGTATTATGGTTTCCCTAATGTAATTTAATAAAATATATGAAAATTAAATAAGTTTTTAATAGGATAAGTATCAATAAATAATTTAATTGTTTAGGGATTAAAAAATATGGATTTTTATACATTAATCATAATAAAATTGTTAGAAATATTACTATAATTTTATTTATAATAAATATATACCATAAATTTTTATATATATATTGTGGTATTGAAAATTTAATTTTTTTACAAAACTGATGTTAATAAACTATTAATAAAAATAGTTCTGTTAGACTTATAGAATGAAGTATTAAGGATATATAGAGCACTACAATAACCTTTATAGAAAAACCCACTAATCGATTAATGTATAAAGAGGCATCCAATACTTCCAACTAAAGAATATATAAAGTATAAAATAGGTATTCATTGATTCCATTAAAATAATATCTTGAAAAGGATAAGGAGGGTGCATTTCTAAAACAAGAAGGATAACTCTTAGAAATATATTTATATGGGGAACAATAAGATTACATAGTGACTTTGGAGAGAATATATGAAGTAATATATATATATATATATATATTCAATGTTTATCTCTATCAAAATGGTTTAGAAGACCACTTATTTGGACCCCTATTTTGAGCATGATAGATAAGTTGACTCAAACATCCACAAGAATAATGTTGATTCTTATGAGTCACACTAAAAAATTAAAAAAACATAGATGATGGTGGTCAAAATATTGAGTCTTACAAAACATAAATATCCTAAAAATATAAATAGGATAATTAAAATGTCATATTTTGTCTAATATTCGATGATGGATATGATGTATGTCTTGATCAATGCTAATAATTACTTATATTCATATAAAGAATCATTCTTCTCTATGACTGCCTACTATTTTTCTAAATCATTCATTTCCAACAATTAATTTATAGGGAACTAGAAATTTTACAAGATAAAAAAAAACCATTTTATATCCTTTAATTGATATGAGGTTATTATGAATCATGTTTTTTTCACCGTCCATAGTGCCCAATAATAAGTGGAAATCCTAAACCACAAAAAAATATTAGTGAATATAAAATATATATGGTATTTAAATATTTATTCTTATTCTATGTTTGTATCTTTTATATGTTATTTTAAATAACATTTTCTTATAATTTACTATATACAATATTTTATTAGAAATTCCTTCATGCTTGTTTCTATGATCATTTTAATTTTTTTTTAATATGACCATAAACAGTATCCATTTGTCAAATATATTTGGTAATGATCATACTGATCATATCCCAGTCTATCTTCTTACCATGATTCATATTCTCTTTTCATTTCTAGATTAAATCTAGAACATTATTCAAACCTATCCAAAACATTCAATCATCCTTCCCTTTTAATATCATATTATAAAGTTTTTTATAAATACTTTGAACCCATTGAAACTATTTCCATATTTGATTATTAGGATTAAGATCTTTAGAGTTATCATCATCCATGATTTCTTGATCAAGTTCATTTTGAACTATCTTCTTCTCATGTTTTTATTATACTTGGTCAGTATAACTTTTTGAAAGAATTTTCTCTTTTACGTTAAAGAAAAAATAAGATACTATCATATAGTATTTATGACCCTTCTAGTTTCTAATATTTTATCTACATTGAGTGTTTTATTATTTCTTTGGATGACATACATATAATTCAATATAACTATTATCTTTAGACTTTCAAACAAGATAATTTTTATTGTACATCCATGTTTTTTGTGTTGTTTCTCTAACACTCAATGGTTTAAGATTATTTATCATTATTAATAGATATTCATTACTAATAATGGAATTTTTTTTGTAGAAACCCTTTTATCTTAGGGATTCTATTATTCATATCTTTGACCATTATGAATCATTCCATAAAATGATTATCAATGAAAACTAGACATAAATTTTTTATATTATTTAATTTTATTTCACTGAAAATAGAATCAATATAATATTAGTACATATTGAATGTAATTTTATTTGATATAAATATTTTCTATTTATTTATTATAGTATTTCTTTCCATTCCTCCATAAATCTAGTCATTCTAGGGCTAACTATTACAATTTTATTTTAATGAAACTATTTATAAAAGAACTATTATTATTTAGAGTGGGGAATTAGTCAATGAAAAGATATGTATCCATAATTCTATAGGGGATTATAAAAATGTTCTATAATGAAAATATATTTTATATCAGTCCATTTGAAACATCCACTCATGTATCTGGTGATTCATTTATCTTGGATCTTCATTATCTATAATATATACAACCAATTTTGAGTTCAATGAAAATTTTTAAATGTTGAGATAATCTACACTCTTATATGGATAATAGAATTATAGTAGTCTATATAACCATCCATGTAATATTAATAATAGATCAGCTTTATGAAAAATAAATTATAATGATTTATATTACATAGAGATATATTAATTGTATGAATATTATGTAATTGTTCAATAAAAAGGAAATTGTTTTATTCATCCTAAATTATATATATGTACTATAGGGATTAATAGAAATGATTAATTTAGATAACTTAAAATTTTAATTTGAATAGATCATTATTATTTTTTATATTGTAGTTTCAAACTTTTAATATAATGAATTTATTATAATATTTTAGAAAAAGATAATTTTTTAGTGAATAATAGAAAAGCCCGATTTTTTTTAAAAAAAATACATGCACTTTTCTAATAAACAAATAACAATTTTTTATTGATTTTATTTAAATTTTATTTCTTTTTTTATTTAAAAATCATTAGTCAATTTCATTTTAATCAACAGTATTCTTCATTTTTTTAAAAAAATCATACTTAAAAAATCATTTTTCAATACAATTTTTTTTATTCACATTTTGAGAGTATATATTTAATGTAATTTACAATAAATATAGAAAATAATTTTTTTAAAATGAAATGAATATTTGAAATTATTATTTAAAAAAATTTAATTAGGATAATTCTAATTTTGGTCGATATGAATTGTATTATTGGTAAAATAAACTTTTTACCACGGAAAGAGTCAAAAAAATTTAAAAGTGTAAAAGATTATATAATAACTATTAAAATTAATGTAGAAAATGTGTAAATATGATAGTGAAATCATATATTTAGTCTATTTCGTCTCATATGTATAAAGTCTACATTTTGGAGGTATTTATCATAACAAGGCCATTAGTATTCTTAAATATTTTCATCTACTCAGAGTATACCCTCTCCCCCACTTATAAAAGGGAAACCCCTCCCTTATTTAATATACATTTCAATATCCACTGATCATAGAAAATATATTATGAAAATCATTTTAGGAATCCCTCTCCATATCCTTATAATCCTATATGGATAATATCACCATCATATGAAGGGTTTAGTTATAATCGTATTGAGGTTGTCTAGGAAAAGGGTATTGTTGTTAATTGAGTGTTTTATATTCATTTAATATTTTACCTCATTTTAGACTTTATTAACTACTATAAAATAATAATATAAATACCTAACATATAATGAAATATTTTTTTTGTTTACTGCAAAACTCATTTTCTTTTACTTAACTATAAAATGAAAAATAAAAACATAGCTCGTGTGCACAAAATAACTATTGCCTCAAAGATGATGTATTTCAATTTTTAACACAGACTCATATAGTTGTTCATAAAAATCAATCCAGATGAAATAATATGATATATATGATATAAATTTAATATATTAATTTTATATAAGTATTCTACTTCATCAAATACATTAAGAGAAAAAAATGTCTCTCGTGTGTACGCATGGACTACCGCCACATGAACCGATGTATTTTGTTTTTCATAACCACCACACGTGGCCTATATAATATATATATTTAATGAAATAATATTATATTCTTTATATGATTATAAATATAATTATATAAAACTGTACACATATTTTTTCAATCATATTTAAAAAAAATGCATTAGTTAGTCATGTGTGTGTATAGACTAACCTCTGAATGTTGTATCATAGTTCATTTTACCTAAAAATCATAAATTTTTTGTTATAATATTTTAATTAAAGTAAAAAACTCAAAGATACATGGTTATTATGATTATAGTAATGAAATAATCAGGATCTATTTTTCCTTTCTCAACCTACAAAATACATTTCTGGCTTATAAGATAACTTTTTTTGAAAACATATGATGTGAGATTAATCGATTAAGTAGTATCTTATATCATTTATATAAGACAAATAAAATGAATAATGAACCTAAAAATAGTTATTTTGAATTTAAAACTTCAAACATGAAAAGTCATAGTAAAGTTAAGTGACACACTATCATAAAACATAGATTAAATGGTTTGATGATTTGTTTAATAAATCATTTTCCTACATATAGATAATCATCACATTATTTTATATATGTATTAAAATTTCAATCGCGAAATTATGAACAAAATATAATTTCTCGTTTTATATTTTTTCAATTTTTTTTAACAAGTATATTTTTACATATTTTATTTTTAATGTTTTCAATTTCCATAATAATTTGAAAAAAGGAATATTCTATTATAACTATTATAAAATAATAATAATCTAAAAAAATCATGTACAATATATATTAAGAAAAATAATGTAAATAATTTAATGTTTTTATGATGGAATACATTTTTTTTGTTCATATGGAAGCATTAGTTAAAATTCTTTCTAAGGAAATGAATTCTCATCCTTATTCTTACATGATTATATCATGTGGTTATACAACCATTTAAAATAGAATATTTTATGCTATTTTATGATTTATATGAAATATTTTATGTCATTTATGAATTTTATGTCCTTAATATAGTTCATATAACAATGGGTGACGTAGATATAGCTCTCATATTCATTGGATATTAATTATAATCATTATATAACTATTTAGGAATTATTTTACTCTATTATTTTATTCATAATGTTATTTGTAAGTGTTATATAAATATGAATTCCCAAGGAACCAACATGAATTATCTATGATTTTTAAAAAGTTTTCATGAAAAAATATTTCTTTTCCAAGTTACGATAATGTTATTTTTTTAATGGAATGATTATGAACATTAATAGTTAAATTGGGTAAAAATATTATTTTTTTATTGACATGTCATCTATGAAACCCATATGGCGTTTATTTTTCCTTTATGTTTTATGTTAATGTTTTTAGGAAATATTCTTGGTAGAAAGTATTATATTATGTTCATGTAATTAGTTATTTGAGATTAATGCTGTTATTGTGATGGCATACTCCCCTATATGAAGAAATGGTGTTCAAATAATCTAAAAAGTTTCTTTTCCCTTTTAATGTACCTCAATGTTATTTTGGTGATCATACCATGATTTCAATTTTCAATAGTTTGGTGTCATTTATTTAGGAATAATAATGTATTCATTTTGAAAATGAAACATATTTTTCATCAAAATAGAACATGTTTTTTTAAAAGTAATAGATTTTTGGAAATTGATACTTATTATAAGTTAACTATTTTCAATATATTGGTATATTAAATTATAGGTTGGGACATATTTTAAAACAATTAAACAAAAAATACTATTGGGAACTCATGATATTAAATTATAATTTTAAAATTAAATTATATATTGAATTATGATATGGTCCATATACATGGTAGCTGAGAAGGGTTTATCTATTTTGACAGGGTTGTATTATGAATTTATGTTCCCTTAATAGAATATAATTTATGGAAACCTTAATATAGAATTTCAAAATAACAATATATCATTATCTATACTATTATTGTCAGAAATGGGTTTCCAGAGAGACAAAATGGATGTTTGAAGAAGGAAGGCACCATTAGGATAATATCCTTCCAAATCATTTTCCTAAATTAGTTGGAATTAGAGCCCTAATTTTTTTTATGTAATGGATTTATTAATGGAGGATATTATAGGTGGAGGAATCCATGTTATATGGAAACCACATTCACCATAAAATAACATGTTTATAGTATATCAATTCATGAAATATAACCTGAACACATCTAATGGATCATCTGACCTTGTGATAGCTAATGGATGGTGTAAAAGACTTCTAGAATTCATTTTTTGTCATTTTTTGTTCCAAATATGAATAGTTAACACTATATTCATACCATTTTTATAGATAAACTGATCATTTTTTTCAATTTATAAAAAGTATAGTGGAATAAAATATAATGATTTCTTCAAGTAGATGAATTTGTGAATATTTTCCATGATACTTATTTTCCAAAAAAATGTTGAATTGAAAATAAAATTATTTAATGGATATATGTGTAGAAATCTTCATTAGCAACATATTAATAAAACATCACCTGATTTTTAATGTAAATACTAATTTGTATTTGAGATCTTGATAGTAATATTAATGATTTTTACTCCGAACTAAATGCATGATATCAATGGTAATTGGATTTTAATGATTTTAAATATTATGAGAAATCTTTTCCATGTATCAACAATTTATTAATAGATTTTTGGATGATATTGGGTTTTATAAAAACAAACAAAACATTATTTCAAGTTGGTGATAATGGGTAAACCACCATCAATGAAATCTAAAGGAAATTAAATCATGCATACATATACTAGAAAAAATCGGTATAAATCAAATAGTGATTTCCTTAAAAAAAATTGGGATTTTTTTATGATTTTTTATTTTTGGAAATGTCTCTCTTTATTTCAGAGAAAAGGGGCATATTTTTTATGAGTAAAATAATGAAAATTTAATAGTAATATATGTTAATTACCCTGAAATAGGTCATTATATATGAACATGTATTCATATAGGAGTAAGGGATAGTATTCATCAATATAAAATGAAGATAGGTGTGGTTATATCCATTTAAACTACGTTTTTTGATGTATGAAAATAAAGTGATATGGTGTTATGTGAATTACATATTTTTTCAGATTTTTCCAATTTTCAATTTGATCTAGGGTCTACACATTCATTAATTTTTGGTAAATTTTCTCATAAATTTAAAAATTCAACTTAATAAATGATACTAAAAAGTTTTCTAAAAACTACATTGGAATTATGAAGGATAAAATAAATTATAATATTTACATTTTTATTATTTTGGATAGTTTTACATAAAAACCTATTTTATCTAATTTTAGAGTTTAATTTTTATAGGGTATGCATTTGATTTCTATTTATAATGCTATAATACATTATATATTTGATGAAGTTGTTATTCAAGATTAGTTTTAGTCATATACAATAAATAGGTCATACCTCCAAAAAATATTTTGAATTTTAGAAATTTATTAGGGAACAATGTGAATGCTATATTTCAAATGTTGTAGATTGGAAGAATACTATTTACAATTAGGATATTCTTTTAGAAAATGAACTTGTGGATGTATTTTATTCTTAATTTTATAGAATTATACATATATTAGAGATTCAATTTACATATGAATTAGTTCCTGATGATACACATATTTCAAAACCACTTTATCGAAAGGAAAAAATAGATCATTTTGAATTGAATAAAGAGTTACAAGAGTTTCATGATAAAGTGTCCATTCTTCATATAAATTCCCCATAGGGTGACTCTATTTAAAAAAAAAATAAATCATTGTTCCATGATTATTTTCATTGGTTATTATTCATCAAATATCATCACTTTTAAGAGTATGTATTTTTTGCATCATATAGATGACATTTTTTAATCAGTAGTAGGGATCATATTATTTTTTAAGGATGACCCTAGATTCATATTACATCATATATTGGTAAAGGATGGTGAAATTATATGGATGAAATTTTAGATTTAGTATAGAAATTATGATTTCTTCACATACCTAGTGGGTTGGAAAATACCACTTTTATATTTATGCATTTTTTGAATAGTTTTTTCCATTGTTAAATAGATATATTTTTGGTTTATTAATATCAACTAGATATAATCTAAACGTTAGGGCAATCATGAAGAAAATTTTAGAATTATCCTACGTACCCTTAATATAGTGATGTTAAAGAAAAAAATTTCTTTAAATATGAATTCTGGTTGTGATATATTCTTTCCTAGGAAATATTATCAATGTAAATGGAATAAATAATGTTAATGATGAGTGGAAACGAGCTAAAATTATCATATACATTCATTGTTTTATTTATAAAATGGGTTACTATGGATAGTTATTTTAAATGTTTTCTTAGTTGTGTACCCCAATAACTATTTTAAAATTAAAATGAGTTAAATTTACCTAAATAAATGAATTTTATGAATTCTTCAAGGAATTGAATTCCAGAATAGTGAATTATCTAGTATTTTTCATACCTTCATGAAATATTTTTTTGATATCGACCCAAATTCCTCTATTAATGGACATATGTGTGTTTCAATATAGATTGATTTGATAATTATTTATACTTCAAGATAATTCAATCTTCTTGAAATAAATTATCCAACACATGAACATGAAAAATCATTTTCTTATTTATTTAATATATAATAAGACTTAATTGATATAGATTTATCAGAAATATATATACTAATATTAAAATTTTGAAGTCAATATTCACGCATAAATAGATCAACAGTAGATAGATAAGTTGATCTGAACTTAATAAAGATTAGGACTAAACTATTTATTACCATATAGGATAAGATAATAGAGTTGTAGATTCATAATATGTAAAATATAATGCTTCACTAAATATGGTAAATTTGGTAATTGATTTATTTGTAAATGATTTTTGGAATTTGGAAATGTACATTTTTCATATATGATTTTATTTTATTTTATTTTAGGTTTTAGTGGTATTTTTATTGTCAAACTAAATTACGCAGAACTATAAGGTGGATTTTTTAACATAAAAATATAGAATCGGTGAAGAAGATTAATTTCCAAGAGATTAATGATGATAAATAGGTGATATAATATATGTAATTATTTTTTGTTTGATTATTTTATCCATGATGGAGAAAATATTTTCTAATTAATGATAATACTTCTCCATATTACATTTATCTTAGTAATATTAATATTAATATTGTCATTCTGAAACATTTCCATTGTAACGGAATGAAAATATATATTAATATCTACATGATGAAATACATCACATTTCATTTTGTCAAAGTAGAAAGTGATTTCTAAATTGGATTTTAAACCTTTTTAATTCCATTAATTTAAATGGAATTATATACCCATGGATTTTGAGGTTGGATTTCCAAAGCCAACATGGTAATAATGATATATTGTTTATTGTTGATATTTTCAAATAATACACGAATTTTTTTTATTAGAGATAATAATTGTATAAAAAAAATTCTAAATTTATTTTAAATAGATAAATATAATTTATGAAGTCCCTATTTATATTATATATTAAAACGATACAAGTTTTAACTAATGTTCTTTTAAAAGACTCTAGTTTTCTTATACTAAAATAAATTTCAATACAGATTGTAATTCTCAATATGAGGGCTACTCTAAAAAATTTATTTCGAAATTGGAATAAATACTTTGATATTTTTCAATAGATTACTATTGAATTTTATACCATAAAATTCTTTGTTTTAATTTTCTTCTATTAAAATTTTCTATTTGTGTCTACATATTTCTCCTTCTAAGTAATTACATGGAATGTTATTTCCAACTCTGTATTATTGGTATGATTTGTGTAAATGATGATTTTTGGGACCAAATAATTTAGATTAAATGTAATATAAGTGTAATATGATTCAAAAACATATGAGTAAGGATCATAGTAGCTGGAAGAGTTGTATGGATAACTGGAGGAATGATATTTCATTCATGGTGGGAAGTCATGTTTTTTCGAAAAGTAACTACATGGAAAAATGTTTTGAATTTTTTTAATGTGAATTTTTTGTATGTGGTCTACTAGACCATATATAACCTTAAATAAGGTTATATTAGTATAATAATGAGATTCATTGCATAGGATTTTATCAATAGTACATGATGTGTTTCACATTTTGTTGTTTAATGAATATGTAATAAATGAATAAAATGTTTTAATCCCTAACATTGTTCATTGGGAATAGATCATTACATTGAAGAATAAACAACTAATACTATTCAAAATAAAGAGTATGGGTAAAAATGATGTTAATAACTAGGTTACATTTTTTCTGTAAAAACCCATACCAATGAAGAAAAAACATCAGAATCAGAAACTACTATTACAAAAAATGTTCCACACATTTTTTATGATGTGAATAAAATTACACGGAACAATTTTACAAAATCATTGGGGATATATTAACCAAGGTAATATTGATAACTGAAAATTTTTATGAATTATTAATAGTTAATAAATATATTATATATATTTATATTCATTATAAGAATACTATGAAATTTTGAAACCAAAAAGGAAATTATTTTTTATAATAAATTAGTTTACATTGATTATATAATTTAATTTAACAACATAACCTTAACATTTTTAAATTTTAACTTGAAAAATTAAATTATTTTTTATTTCCATAATAAAAAATTATATTATAATGAAAACATTAAATTATTTTTGCAAAAGTATATTTTTCGGTGAATAGTACTAAATACCAATTATTTATGAAAATTTATTTCTATTTTCAAGAATCTATAGAGTTTAATTCTATATTAATTTTGAAAAGTGTATTAATTTTATTTTTATTAATCATGATCCTATAATTTTAAATTTAATGAACATTCTAATTGAATTTATTGTAAGAAACCCTTCAATATTAAAACAACTTATTTCTTGAGAAATGTTTTTTTATCATGTGTTGCAATTTTATATTTAAATTAATTTCATTCGCATATATAAATTAAATGAAATAGAATTGTCACTATATTTTTAATTTGTATGTATAAATGTTTTAATGAGAACACTTTCATTTTTATTTATTATGAATATTAAAATTGGTAATAAAATTCACTTACCACGATAAGAGTGAACAATGGTTAAAATCATTAAAACTAAGATAATAATGGTTAACGTGAAATTATAAAAATTTTAAATCCAATTGTATGGTTATATTTTAACTCTATATCATCTCATATTTAAGGATGATTTGTTATCAATCCATTTTTATTGGGTAAAAATTTAATATATTTTAACAGTTTGAAAAAAATTCTAGTGTGTCATCTGCCCTACTTATAAAAGGGAACCACTATAATATAATATATTACCTTCAACAAACTCTTATTATAGCATATATATTTCCTAATAAATTTATAAAATATCTCCCCACATCCTATTATCTTATATTATTATCATAACGAAATAATTTGAAGGCTTTAGTTCTAAAATAGAAGTGGTTTCCTAAATAAGATATATTTTTTTATAACTGAGAACTTTCATTTTTATTTTTCAATTTTATCTCATTCAATCATATCCTAAACATTATCATATAACATCCTAATTAAGTATCATATAATTTAGTGTTATTATGTTTATATTTTAAATATATTTCATAAATTTTTCATCAATTGATAAATAAAAACATAGCCTGTGCGTAAGTGAAGACTACGGGCTCCTGAAATGATGTATTTCATTATTGATCACTGACTTCTATATTTGATCTTCATGTTAGATGGAATTAAAAAATTTAATAAAAGTGATAATAATTTAGTTATTATTTTTAAATTTATATTCTACTTATTTCTTTTTTATCGAAAAAAAATGTCACTCGTGTGTATATGTTCATTACAACCCCACGAATCAATTTATTTCAGTTTTCATCAATGCCTCATATGTCATGAATATATATGTGGATTTAATGAATTAATTTTTTATTTTTGAAAAAAAATTATAATTGAAGTATAATATTATACTTATATACATTCATTTAGGGTTTTTGAAAAATGACAATGTTACTCATAAGTATGTATATTCTATCATTTTAATATTGTAAAGTCTTTGATTTTTCAAAACCATCATACATGATTGGTTCTAAGAGTTCAATTAATGTATAAAAATTATAATTATACCGTGACTAGATTTCTGAAATGATATATTAATGATTAATTACACTATATTCAAATTACCAAAGCCACTTATGACTTATTAGTAAATGTTACCAAAAAAACAAATATTTTCATAATTGATTATATGAATAAGTATAAATATGATAATGGTGAAATAAAATGATTAACAAAAACAAAACTTTTATTATTACTATAAATAATAAACATATGATCGTTATTCAGAATGATAATGAACACACGTGAATATATAGACATGTGGTAGGATACAAATTACCTAAAAACCAACTTTTAGAAAAATTTAATGATTTAGTTTAAAAATAATTTTCATCAAAATAATATTTCTTAAAAATAAGTATATAATCTTTGTATATTGAAATAAATAAAATATAAAGTAAATTTAACATCTATTTTTACTTCTTTTTAAAATTTTCTCAAAATAATTCATTTTACAAAAAATTATTTTTATTTCTTTACAAAAGTTACATGGAGTGTTGTATTTTAACCTATATCACATGAGAATAATTTATAACTATAATTTAAATTATTATTAATGACCCATTTTTTTATTATTTCATCAATTTTCTAAAAATATCCCCACACCCATTCTTATAGGAATATTTTAAATATTTTTTCAATGAAAAAGTTATTTTATTCTTATTCTTACATCACGCCAGAATGTTCATCTAGATATGTTTTATATGGAATAATTTATGACATTTATGATTTGAAGAAAATATTATATATTCATTATGTACATTATATACATTGGATATTATATATCATTTTAGGTGAAGATGATATAGCTCACCACTACACTGGGAAATGATTTTTCTGTCTGAATAATTATGTTGGAATTTACAAAATATGTTCTTCTGTTTTTAAGGGTTTCTATATGGGTTCTATTAATATGATGTACCGTGTAATATATAAGACCTTCTATGATTTATAAAAGGTATAAATGGAAATCTATTGATTTCATAAGGCATAATAATGATCTTCTTTTTAGAAATGATTATTCACTTTAATTAAAAAATGTATGCTTTTAAGAATATCATTCTTATGGGTTCAATTGTTTTATAGGTAACCCTCATGAATATGATGTTACCATTATAATTTACAATAATATATTTTATTGAAAAGAAGTTTTGAAAATAATGATTTCATAAGTTTGTAAATAACTATTTGATAATATATTTTATCTTGTGAATTTCACACTCTCTTATATGATCTCATGATTTTGAAATGTAGAAACGTGTTTCTTTTATTTTCATTTTATATCATTTACTAATATTTTTGTTATCATACATATTTTCAAATGTGTTTAATAATTTTTTGAGGATGTGTAGGAACAAATATGAAGTCATGTTGAAAATCTTGATGATTTTTAATGAAATTAAAGCACGTTTCATTTCATATTATTTTTATGGGAGAAAATTGTGATACTGGGTTTAAGTGAACACTTTATAGTGTATAGGTATATTATGTAATATTTATGGAAATATTCTCTAAAAATATAACCCTAGAATGAAATTTGATAATGGATGATATAGAATTGTTGTTTAAAATTTTAATTATGTGTTGTATAAAACCATGTACATGTAGGTTAATATTTTTTGGATTAAGAATTATAATAACCTTTAAATCATATTTTTTTTCAATTCCAGGTAACCTATCTGTTATCTTTTTTATATATTTTAGACGACATCATTTCGATATCACTAATGTATGATCATACATAATTTATTTTTCTATAAATCACATGTAACTAATTACGATCATCACACTCTTTGGGATATGTTTCACTATTATTTCCAATCTATAATTAAATATTCCTATGAAATATATATATATGATGTCAAAATAATTATATCTATGGATTCATGAAAATGATCATTATTTGTGAAAATATATTTCTTTCATTTTAATACAATTTATAAAACTTTTGTAATTGAACATTATGATATGCTATATTCTTATAGGGAATGATCTCACAATCAATGTATATTTTAATGAACAGTGATAATACAATGAATTTGTTTTCCATTCACATTTGGAATTATTTTTGGGAATTATTGATTTGGTATATAATAACTATCCTTTCCAATAGTCCTATTACAATTTTAAATGTTTTCACTTATATTATTTCATGTATGTTCTTAATAGATCAATTTCATAACATAATATGATACTGAAAAATATATAGTTTTCCTACAATTGGAAAATAACACATCTTAAAGCCACTTAATTAGGAATATTGTATTCATCATCTATTATGTTACTATTATAATAACAGTTACTATTCACAATTATGGATTTTTCGCACCGTTTCTCTTAATGATTTATTTCCAAGAATGCCACCTTCTTATGTGTAACTCCAATATTTTTAATTTATATATTAATTATTTATTATGGAACTTGTTTCTACAAATCCATACTCATTCCATCAAAATCATCAATTCTATTACATTGTGTTACGACAATATAATCAATATAATTAATTGTAGATTAAGGAAATTACTTTTGCGAGAATTTTATAACTTATATATATAATTCTATAATAAGGAATCCTTTATATTGGATAATTATCCATCATTATTTTTCCATATAATAATCAATCAAACAAGTCCTTTCCATTTCTCAGTTATTCTATGGGAATGTCAATCTTCATTGTTGTTGTATTCCATTCAGTGGTAAATACTCTCATTAATATATCCATTTGGGGTTTGTAAAAGATGTAAGAATAAAAATATCATTTGTTGATGATTCAATATAATGATATATTTACTTGATGATATTTTATAAGTAATTGATTTGAAATCAAAAAATTATCTAATAGTTCAAGAATAAAACAAATAAACATCTTTATTAATATTCACACATTTAGTTCAGTTTTACTATATATTTTCACTTCTCGAGTCATAGTTGTTGCATTGTAAATTATTATAATTTTAACATTGTGAATTTCCAAGTTACTCTTGAGAACTATATTATTATATAAGAGAATATATATCCTATAAAAAGAAAGGAAATTATTAATGTTATACTAATTCTTAGATTTACTTATTCATCCAACTATTCTATCATTCTATTCCATAGTGAATATATATAGTATTATATATTAAATTATTTATATTCAAATATATGTATTCAAATATTCCATTTCCAAACTACGTTTTAGGAAACAGATGTTCATGGTATTTCTACGGATGTACCTTAATCCATTCTCACTGAGATCTATAGATTCATCTAATGTTAATCAATTATTTCTAATTTTATATATTGCATCATAAAATATATAATTATTTATCAATAGAATTTTTACCATAGATCATCTTTATCACTGATCTCACAGATGACATTTCTATTCAGGAAATGTTTGAATACATATGGAAGAAGTAACTTCTACATTCATTCCTATTCAATATCCTATATACACCATTCTCTAGAACATTCTATTATTATATAGTTTATTATATTTTGAATCGTTACCCTAATTTGTGATCCTTCATCTTGGAAAAGATGCCAAAATTTTTAACACCATTTTATAGAGATAGTATCCAAAAATTGTAAAAAAATTCATAACTAAGAGTCATTATTCTTACACATCATTCTCTCATAAGAAAAAAATGAAAATTATAGATCAACATAACCCATTCTGATCTTGTATGATATTATCATGTAATCATACTAATAATTAATCATATATATTTTATAAATTTCCATATATTACTAAAACTATGATTAGAATGTATTTTCCATTTCTAATAAGTGGATCTACCCCTATATGTATTATAACAAAATTCAAATACACTAAATTATTTTGAATGTATTTTTAACCAAATATGGTTATTGAAATTCATTGTAAATGCCAAAATATCTATTTAATAGACTTCGACTGTGTCATTCTCTTCGAAGATCTTGGAAATTTCATGATATGGTACTAACGAATATTTGAATACCATAGACCAATATACATTATGAATCATTTATTCTTGACCATCTATTCCTTCTAGAAATATCTAACAACATAAATAATGCATAGGATCACATTTCAACCTGTTGAACTCTATTGGGTCTATAGTGCCTACAACCATACTTTCACATTATGAAATCATTATTATTCAAATCTATATTAAAATTATATAAGGACTATATCCATCATCATAATTCTAATAAAATTCTATATCCTTTGATTAATTTGAATATAATGAATATATAGTCTCTTCATATGTTTCTATATATTCTCCACAAATAGAATCAAATAATACATCTGATATACCATCATTTATTATTACGTTGACACTAGGACTTAATCATTATGCATCTCAGAAATGTTTTTCCTTATAACCATTTTCCCTTTAAAACCATTAATAATAATAATTTCATAGATATTATCCCTTACAAAATAGATGAAACAAAATATATATTTCCTTAATTTTTTCTCCTATATATTTCAAGATTCTATTTTCTAAATATATCTCTTATACTTTTATATATTTAGTGTAGAATATATACATGGTTAAATTCATTTACCATGCCCTCTATGGACATTCTTATGTTATTTATTTCATTATTACTTTCTATCTTGGCACTATGTTTTGAATGATTTTTAGGTGTTTTCCAAGATTTTGTCTGGTTGGACCACACTATTATCTTCATACAACACCCTCAACCTTCATGAAATAGGTAAAACTCACATATGAAATATTTATTATATAATTTAATTTATTACTAAAGATACATTAGAGTTTTATGACCTATATTATTATCATTATTATTAATTTCCAACGTGTCTTTTCAATTTTCCAATTGATAATGGTCATTCATTAATGCTTGCTAAACTACTTCTAGCCAATAACCTGGATACTTATTAATAGAAAAATATAAGTAATAACTTTATATCATTATCCAATTTGAGAAAAAATGATGCAAATCACAAATCTACTAATAAAAATATTTCATTTTATATATATGAATTTTATTTATAATTGATATAGATTTTTCTACCAAATATCAATCCTGATACACTAGTGAATTTCTAATCAACACATGTTTTTGAAAATTAGATACTACTGGTAAAAAATATTTTGGGAAAGTGACATCTAGATAGTTATTCTCAATTCATATTTTTATAACACCATATATAAAAATCTCCAATCATAATCCCTTAATGGAGAATCATTTTTCATCCCTTTAAAATTATATATAAATTTACATTTGATAGGAGAAGAATGTAATTTTTTTAAATCAATTTTTCTATAGATTTAGATAGCTTTTGGAAGACTTTTGGGTATATTTTATGGGTTCTATTTAACATAATACATAAAAATAAATTCAATAAAATGATTAATAAGATCAATAAATATAAATATTTAATTGATATTTATCATTTTTAACTTCAAAATATGACTGTTTCATAAATTTCATGAAGTGTAATCTAAAAACATGTCATTGAATCTCCTTAAATTAAAAAAAGACATCATCTACAAGAAAAATAAAACTATTACTCAAATAAATAATTTTTTATAAATAAAATAGTAAATAATATTCTTAAGAATAACTAATAACACAAATAAAAACATTATATACACTTAAATATTAAAAAATTTAAAATATGATTAGATAAAATTCAAATAAAATAAAAATATTTAGATATAGTATTTTTCAAAATATTAAATTAAATTATAATCAAATTTCACAAATCAATTTTTTTTCTATAAATACATTACTAGATTTTACTATAATATATATAACCATTATAAATTATCTTTTACTTCAATCAATTTATAAATTTTATTAAATTATATAGAACATTTTATTTTTATTTATAATTTTGACATGAAAATTCACAATATATATTTTTTCATTAGAAATATACATATGATTATAAATTTATTAAATTTTAATAATAATAAATTACAAAAATATATCATATTATTTGACATTTTTAGTTATGGAAAATATTATAATATGGCTACAATCAAATTTTAAGTAAAAATTGAATTTATATTTTCATAGGGAACCTATTTTTTCATTGAAAATATTAAATCGTTCATATTTTATATTTTTTTAAAATCAACATTAATATTATATATAAGTACCCATATTTTTAATCTAAATTCTTAAAATATGATTTGTAATTATTTATAAGGTACTCAGTTAGCTGATGTCATAACTTTTTCATATTGGGTTCTTGAATTACATTATAAAAGTATAATTATAAAACACCAAACCCATGAATAAATGATGTTAAATCATTAATGGATAATTGATGTCCCCATGATGAAAAATTCATCAATATAGTTTTACTTCTGACATATAGTTTTACCTAGGATAATAATATTATATTATCTTGTTTCTGACCATAGAAGAAGCTTGTTTTCTGACATTAATAAAATAACTTATTGTTAAACATTATTATTATAAATATTATAATAATATCTTTATTCAATATATTAATCATCGCTAATTAAATTATAAGATAAATTGTATTTTTTGTTTTTTGACATGGAGATAATGATATCCGTTAAATTGAAGTCAGGCATTGGTTCTTCAGAAAAATATCAAAACAGCTAAAATATATTAAAAAATTATTAATTAATTGTTTCTATGATTTAATTTTCAAACTTTGCTTTGTTCAAGATTCATTAATGTTAATTTCCTAACATCATTTTTTTAATGTAGTTTTTTCGGTTATTGCAATCAATTACCTTGATATTTATGATTATTGGTTTCAATTTTTAACGATATGAAATGACGAATATTTATGATAAAAATGATGAGAAGATGGAATAATCATCCAAAAACCACTCCCTCTCAATTTCAATCATGTGGGAAATTTTATATCCCCATCACAAGATGGATTGTACATGTTTCCACATGAGATGGGTGGTTGGTCCACCATGACTATTAAAAACTCATCCATTCCCCTTTATCCACCTCTACACACATTATCCCTCACTTTTGAATGAATAAACACTATCCCTTGAAGAAGCATATAATATTTTTATGATATAGTTCCCTATAATATTTTCTTTTTGATAGCATGAATTACAAGCATCATCGAGTTTAAGAAAACTACAATATTTTTTTATTTAATGTTAATGTTATCACATTGACATTGAATTATAGGGTATGAGTATGAAAAAATAAATCATCAAGATTATTTTGTTTACATATATATAAAATTAATTCGTTGGTTCTGTATTAATTTTAGATGAAAATAAAAAACATTTGAATATAAGGGACAAGTTCTTTTAAAAAAAATATATTATATGACTGCAATGTGTGATTATATAGAAAAACATTCTTATGATAATTAATTAATGATATTTTAACTTCATGGGTTTAATCAAGGTATGGTCCATTTAATTTTTTTTCTAAATAAATAAACTGACCTAATGTGCGCGTCTGCGCATCTTATTGAGGGTCCTAAGTATCTATTAAATTATTTTAATAGTTTCACGAGATTTATATAACAAAACATGTCATCCGTAGTGTATGATTGGGTTGTAATTATTAAAAATGATTAAAAGTAATAAAAATAAATTTAAATAAATTAGATGATATGTAAAATGAATGAATATTAATAATAAAATAAAAAGTAGTCATTATAAAATTAAAAAAAAATAAAATGGTTTTATCCAACAAAATTTATTTTCCCATATATTCCCTTTTACTTTATTTTCAATTTATTTTATTGTTTATTTTTAATTTCTTTTTTGTTATTTTTTTCTTCTTCCCTTATTTATTTCCATTATTTTTTTATTTCTCTCCCTCTCCTCTCCCCTTTGGTGTGTCACCCCATGTAGCTCCACAAACTCCTCCAAAACACTCCTTTTGAAAGACTATTTTGACTCCATATCTTAAATGTTTTCAATTTCATCATATTCAAAGTGAATTTCTTAGTAAGGATAACCATCCTCACCAAGAATCATTTGCTTTCATCTAATCACTGTAGTTCAATATTTCATGGAATCATTTTACATAAAATTAGGGATTTTTTAAACAATATTGATTTATTACGTTTTAGGTCTAATAAAAGGTTTTCATGAGATGTTGTATATACAATGGATATGATGTAGATATTATATGATCTTCACCATAGTTTTATTTCATTATTTTATTTTCACATTTGTATTTCTCGTCAGTGCCTACCAAAAAATCTTAATTAATGATGATTAATTAAATTAAACTACTTTACCTTGATCCTTATTATATCTACTTAATGAAAACCATTTTAGATAGTCCCCATGTCATTGGAAAAAACTTCATGTCTGCCGAAATATGAATAATTTCTTTACTATTACCCTTGGTTCTTTAAATTATAAGCTATGTGTGTTTTTTTGATACTTTGGGTGATGTTTATATTGAAAAAAGTTATTTAAGGTGAATAGTTTTCCTAAATTATTTGGTTAAAAGGTTTCATGTTCCTTTTGATTATTTAAATTATTTTCCCTCTAATTTAAAAATAAACTCCATGTTTTGTTTAAAATGAGTTATGGTAGAGGAATTCATTAGTTACCAAAATATATGCAATTATTAATTCATGCATTATTTTATATTTATATGTTCATCTCTTGTTGTTTCCATTTAATCGGGATGGTGGGATAGTGTTGGTTATATACTAATAACCAGAAAATTGACTAATCGTGACCTATAGGTTAAAACTTGTTGTGTTGGGGTCGATGTTTTAGGCTCACCAAATATGGGAACCCCTATGTTTTTCACATAAAATTTTCTGAAACATGACCCATAACGGGAAACTGATGACAGACCCATTGGAAAGATGGAAACACGAATCCTTGGTTGAGACGTGGTCACTATTGTGTAATAGTTAGTACAGAATCTTGGCTACCAGGCCAAAAGGGATACCTAGGATTTTGAAATTGATTGCCTTCGATGGGCTTGGTGGAAATTATAATTGATTAGACGTACCATAGAGATACATTAGGGATTGGCTCAGACTCTAACATATAATTAATAATTTCAATATAAATTCTTAAGATGTTTGAATTGATGTAGAATATATTTTTTATTATTCTTTGGGATCCACTGTTGTGTCATTACTTGTTCCCAATGTTTAAATATGGTTTAGACCCTAAGCCAAAGCACAAGCTTGTGTGTGTGCACTTTTCCTTTAGTTGACATTTTATGTTGACCATGCTATATATATTCTGCATTATCAAGTATCTCATTTATACTTCCAACATAGGAAGGGGAAGGTTTTATGGGATGGGTTTCTTCTTGGGGACCCAGGACAATTATTTTTATTTCTCGAGTTGACTATTTCTATTAATAATTTTCACAGTACAATTTTTTTACTAAATGAAATGGAAAGTTCTAGATACCTTGGATACCATTATACTAAGATTATATCTCAAACCCTTCTAGGGAGTTATTTGGTACCAAATTATACTTTATATACTAATGTATAGATATCGGGAATCGTTCCACTTTCAATACATGATTGCATTGTAGTTTGTGATAGAGCTTTGGAGAAATAGGACCGACCAATGGTTGATATGACATGTGCAAGTTTCTATTTTCTCTTTTGAGTCTTTTCATCATGTATTCTTTGGTTGTACCTTATACACTTGAACTTTTTTTTATTTACATATCGAGTCATATAATACCATCATCATGGTATTAGTTATGAAATTTCTACTTTTTCATTTATTATATTTTTTTAATTGTATCATTTATCTACTTCTGTTACTTCCGACTAATTTTCCTATTGCTTACGCTAATTACTAAATTATATTATTACCTTTCTATAAGCTATACATTTTTCATATGATGGTATTGTATTCCCATAGACTCACCAAAAGACATTGCTTCTAGTCAGAAGCCTCTGATATTTGGGGAGATGTTCTTGAGGTCTTGTGGGATACTATCTCCGGGCTATTTTCAGAGGAAGTTGGGGTAGGATGGTACAAAATGGTATCATAGGGTTTCTTTTTATTTTTTATTACTATTGTTTTGGGATATTAGAATAGCATATAGGGATTTATAAAAAACATATTATTATAAAAATCAAACCCATATATAAGAGAAACCCATATTTCTAGGGTTGGGATCTCAATTATTGATTATACCATTTATGGTTGATATGACATCACCATTGGGTGAAACACATGTTTTATGATGTTATTGGTATTATTATTATTATTATTATTATTATTTATATGATAAATTGAAATAATTTTAAACTAATTAAATAAGGTAATTTTATTGAAATGCATCATATTCAGAACCATATGAATTTACAATGACATCCATATTTTGATGACATATCTACTTTTGTGTGCATCTTAATGTTTTCATTTGAATGATTTTTTTTAGTTTTAATAATATCTTGTATATGATACTTATTAATATATTTTTTCTACCATCTATTAGGATTAAATTTTCACCTTAAAATGGAATGTTAGACTTTCAATTGAATTTAACTAGGAGGCCTTGCACCATCGCTTTTCTTAAAACTCCTTGAATTTTTTATCTCATATGGCATACAATATCATCTAATGTGTATGTTTTCTAATTATAAAGAGATGATTCCATGAAACATTCATGTTATACACTAGGAGATTTTTTATGAGCATATTATTGTGTTGGTAGGTCCAAAAACTCTCGTAGTGCCACCTATAGTGCTTCTAATATTACCTCATATTGTGAATCTATTGGAACCTCGTCATGACCTTCCACACGGTGTTGATGCTCAGTTCAAGGATAGTCTTCTCAAGTTTATGTACATAATTCAAAATTTTCCCAAGCCTACCCCGAATATGACAGAGCTTACATGGGATATTCTATCGTATAATCCTTCAACCATTTCATGGGTTGGTCATCCCAATTCATCCAGGTTATGAATTGAAGCTATAAAATATACCTTTTACCATCTTGAGATTCTCTAAGAGTGGAGGGTCAATATTTATATATTTATGCTTCGTGACTCAAACATGAGTTGGTGGGATGTCATTTCTTAGGTAGTGAAACCCATAGAAAATGTCTAGGAAGATACCTAGATAGGTTTCTATGATATCATCTTACAACAGACTCAAATAAATGATCATTCCATATAGTTATTAGACCCTTAAGAGGGTTCTATGAAAAAGTTTGGGTATTCAAATAATTTCATTGGAATTTAGAATTTTTTTTCACCATCTCTGATAGGTGATGGATATAAAATTGTTAGAGGCTTTGTGGATGGATTGTGATATGATATTTACTAAAATGTAAACATCATTATTTTAACAACTATTACAATTATCTTCAATTAGACCCTAATTACGAAATGAAATAATATGGTAGATGATCCTATGATCAAAGAGAGTTCAGTTCTAAAGCAGGTTAATGGTTCTTGAGGATGTATAAAGTCCCGCATTGAGGGTGCACGTGGGGTAAATTTATGTCATACGGAAAATAATGACAATGCTATAGTATGTTATCAGTGTGGCGGTAATTTCAATAAGAAGAATTAGGGCCCAAGAAACCAATTGGAGTTCTGATCTAGTGGAATGATGGGTCACTTTCAGCATTCCTATTATTCTTCTCCTGTCACATCTATTGGTAGAGGATTTTTTCCATCACCTCCATTATGTATGGGATCTATAAATCCAGTTTATTTTTGGATTTAATTTACCACTAGACAATATAGATGAGTATGTGGAGGCCATAGCTGAAGAAATCATGTTTCAGAACATCCACATAATTAGAGTGGACCCGCTCAGGATTGTCTGGTGGCATCTTAGAGCCAAATATTAGGCTATATGTAATAAGTGCAACTAGCACTAGTGGAGCAGAGTCAAGGTCCATCTACTGTTATAGACACTATCTTTGTGGATCCTAATTTTGTTTCTTCCCTCTTTGATATAGGTGTTTCACTATCATTGTCATCTTCTCTAACTATTTAGAGTTTGGTTCTTTCCATTAATCACTTTTGTTGTGTTATGTGTCTCAAAAATACTTTTTGAGTCACAACAGAGGGAATATTACAGTTCCATCAGTTCCCCCTTGAGATAGGCAAGTACCATTTCTCTAATAATTTCTTCATCCATGAGATTTAAAGCTTTTAATTCACACTCAGTATGTATAGGATCATTCTATATCATTGCAAAGTGGATTTATATAGTTGTTAAGCTTTTTCACAAAACCTGAAGGTATAAATTGTATACAAAAGTGAGTATCCGGGATCTAGTAAGACAGATCTCAACCCATGAGTTATAGACTCAGTAGTGTGATAGGTCAGTGACAATGTATCTTTATGAGTGATCTAAAACTAATGTACGTGGATTTTCCTCCCATTGTGGATTGTTTCAGGGACCTTCTTCGTAACAATTATATGGCTTACCTCTTGTGATGTACGTTGTGTTCACTATCATGCTAGTACTATGTTCAGAAGAACTTTTCTTTCCTACATAGAGGATTCAACCAATAGTCTTTCAAAAACTCAAGAGGAAGCATGAAGATCCTATAGAGAAGGGTTTCATCAGAAATAGTAAATCACTGTGGGGTTCACATGTCCTTGTACCCAATAAGGTAAAATATACCCTCAAATTGTTTGTGGATTACATTCGACCCAACCATATTATGGTAAATAATCGATATTTGTTTCCTTGTATTGAGGACTTCTTCAACCTACTCGGAGGAGAAATTTTTTTCTCTATGATCGATATGAGGTCATTCCATCATCATATTCATATGAGAACATCAGATTTACCACAAACCATATTATATATAAGGTAGTGATGGTATGATATTTTAGTTAGGATGTTCAGTCTGAAGTTTAATCCAATATTTTTCTTAGATCTGATTAATCAATTTTTCAGCCTCAACCTAGATTCCATTGTTGCAGTCTTCGTAGATGACATCGCGGTGTATTCATGCTCCCAACATGACCATGCAACCCATATTGATATCATGGAGAGTGAAATGAGAGATATCCAGCTATACATGAAGCTCAATAAATGATACTCTTGGATTAATAAGGATTACTTATAGGGCTATATCATATATAAGGAAGGCGTATCAGTTGACCCGAAGAAGGTGAGTGTAGTTGTTTTCTTAGAGACACCCAATAATGTTTTTGACATATAAAAATTATAAGGGATTTTTGGATATTACAGACTATTCACCCATGACGTCTCCCTTTGAGAAGTGCCTATTAGGACCTTAAATAATAATGGTGTGATTTTCATCTACTGTTATTATTTTGAAATATCATTCTTGTAGTTAATGGGATGACACACAAGAACATTGATCCAGATTCCTCCAGCTCCATGAATCGGTTATTGTTTTTACTATAAAGCTTCCAGAATCTAATTGGGTGTATTCCTGATCTAGGGTGACCGAGTCATGGATTATGGATCCCAGCAGTTGTGGACACATGAGCATAATAATCCTACATGTGGCCTCAAATTGTAATTAGTATTTCATGATTTGTGCTGCTTGGGGAAGTGCTTGTTTGTTGAGAGGTTCATTGTTCAACAAAATCCTAAAACCAATAAATATATCTCGAAACAGTGAGGATTGAATTTGAGGAAGCAAAGGTGTGTCGAATACCTAAAGTCATTCAACATTGGAAATTCTTATACCCATTTTAAGGGTAATGTTCTGGGTGACATTTTGATCTAAAATTCATCCAAAAAATCTATCCAAGCAGCTAGTAGGGAGTGGTAGACGATGGATTTTTTTTACAAGATTCCTCTTGAAGATATAGATCAACATAGAAAACTAGTTCTAGTAGCTCTTGTAGTGATTTCATATCTTCTAACATGATTCCAAATGTGATAGTTATTTAATAAAAAGGGTCACATTTTGAGGGAAACTCTCAAAGGAGAAAACATATATCCTAGTTGGGTTGTTGACACTTGTGAAACACTGCTCTACCATGGATTTGGATGGTTCCCCTCTAACATTAAAGAAATGATGATGAGGGAATATCATGCCTTTATTTGGGTAGGTCATCAGTGACATACCATGATGTATAAATACACACATCATCAGTATTGGTGGCCTATTATGAAGATGAAAATAACGGGTTTCATTACCTGGTTCTCCACCTACTAGTAGGTGAAGGTAAAGAACCAGTTCCTCATTGGACTTCTACAACCTCTTTCTATTGTGAGTGGAAATTATACAAATTCACATTGGATTTTGTTACAGGATGTTCAAGATCTCCCCATGTAAGTGATCCAGTATTGGTGATCTTTGATTGGTTGACCAAAGTCACGAACTTCCTTCCTATCTAAGAGACATGGTCAACTGATGAGTTGGGGAGGCATTATATTCAGCGGATAATTCAACATCATGTAATTACCCATTCAATAATTTCGGACTGAGATACCATTTTCATATCATGATTTTGGAAAGGGTTGCAGAAGCCACATGGTTCATAGGTACCTTGGAGTACTACAAATCACCCCCAAACTAATGGGTAATCTGAGCGGACCATTCTAGTGCTAGAGGATATGTTGTGGGCCTATATACTGAATTTTGGTTCCTCTTGGGAAATAAATATTCCTCTAGTTGAGTATTCCAATAACAATAGAAATCAAGACACAAATCAAATGGCTCTATATGAGTCCATCTATATAAGACCATGTCGTTCACCACTATGTTGTCTTGAAGTAGGTGAAGAAACTCTTATGGGTTCTTAGTTCATTCAGGAGACTTATGAGCATGTACAGATAATTATAAAGTTTATTTCTATAGCACAATCAACAAAAAGCCCTTATATGGATCATCATCAAAGGTGTCAAGATATTAAGGTGGGACATCAATTAATTCTGCATGTTTCACCAAGGTTGGGTCATATGAAAATTTGGAGAGAATGAATGTTATCACTGAGAAATGTTGGGTCATTTGAGATAGTAGAGAGAGTTTGGTTGATAGCCAATTGGTTTTTATTACCTCATATAAACCATTCCGTGAATGATTTCTTCTATGTATCTCAACTTTAACATTATCATCCAAACTCGTACATTTTTTTGATCATGATGATATAAAATTTGAGGTGGATGCATCCTTTGAAGAGAATCTGATCTGTAACGTCGACCATTGCATGATGGTACTCCGTGACATGTCAATTCCTAGATTCTGGGTGATATGGAAACACATACATGTTCAGAATGAGGCCCGGGAGTGTGAGACTGATTTATGTATGCGGTGGAAAAAACATTTCTTAGAAAATATTCACTTATCCTCGGAAGGGAAACTGGAGGAGAATGTTTCTTAATATGGGGATATCATAACATCCCAGAATAAATCAATTTATAAGAAGTTTAGGTTTTTTTAAAAAAATATATAAACCAATCGAAATTAAATGCCCATGTAGCACGTTGTGGGTCCTGAGAAACTATTAAATTATTAAAACAGTTTCAAAAGATTTATGTAAAAGAATACATTATTCCCTAGTGCAATGTTTGGGTTATAGTAATTAAAAATTATTGAAAATAATAAAAATTTAAAGTAAATAAAAAATATTAAAAAGAAATGAAGATAAATAATAATATAAAAAGTGGACATGTGAAGTGTAAAATTAATTAAAAATGGCTTTTTCCATTCAATTTATTTTTATTATGTTCAATTCTCTTCCCTCTAAATTTTATTATTTCCCTTTTTATTTCATTTCTATATTCTTATTTTCCTACATCCTTTATTTTTATCCTTTATTTTTTTCATTCCCTTCTACTCCTCCCCCTTGTGTTGTTTCCCCGATAGCACCCCCCTTGTAGGACCCCAACCCCCTCCTCTGATGTCCCTTGAGAAGCCCGATACGACTCTATATCTTATCCGTTTTCAATGCCATCAGAAGCACAGTGAAGCTCTCAGTAAGGCTGATTTTTTAAACTAGTAATCATTGGATTTATTCAACTCTTCATCCCGAAATTTTCCATCAATGGGTTTTACCAAAAAAATTGGGGTTTTCCCAAATTCACCCGATTTCATTGTTTTTAGGTCAAATCAAATGTGATCATTGGACATGAGAGAACTATGACTAAAAGGTAGGGATTATATGATCATTATAATTATTTAATTGTAATATTATTTTCATAAAATTTTTCAGCTCATCGGTGCTTATCTGAAAATCTCAATTAAAGTCTATTAATTTAATTAAAATGCTTATCCCTAGTCCTAGAAATATATTCTTAATATGGAAGCTTCCAAGGATGTTGACATTCCATTGGACACCCATTCTGGTGTTCCAATTTAATTATCATGTCTTTTCTATTAGGCTTGGTTCTTTAAATTTTCAGTTGTATGTTTTTTTTAATTCTTTGGGCTGAATTTTAAATTGAATAATATTTTTTAGGGTGAGTTATATTCTTATATAATTTTTGTCTAATGTTTGATGTGCCTTGCTATTATTTTAATTTTGTTTTTTTATTAAGCAGATAAAGTCAATGTTCTGTTTAACATGTGTTATGATGTTGGTATCCATTGGTCAAATAAATGGATATAATTAAGAATGATTACTGTGGGATATAGGTATATGTTCCTCTATGATTATTTTCAGGTAATCGGGTTAGTTAGAGAATGTATGTTGCATATTGAGAACCCACAATTGGAGTCACTATGCTTGATATGTTATTATACGATGTGTCGGGGAAGTGATGTTTTAGTCTCATCATGCATGGGATCCCCAGGGCATTCCATGTAATATTGAATTTCATAGGTTTCCTAAGTGGAAAATAAGGATGGACCCATTAGAAAGATGGCAACGTCCATACATGGTTGATATTATGTCCCATATGTGCAATACTTGGTCCAAACTCATGGTGACCATATCACAAGTGATATAAGGGATTTTCAAATGGATCCCCTTATATGGGAATGGAGGAATTGGACAATTTATTGGATGTATTGTAATGATAACTATCGGACATGCTCACACTCCACCTCTATACATGTACATTTTAATATAAATGATTTAGATGAATTTAATGTAGTATCATGTCTTTTTTATTATTCTTTGTGATCCTATCTCGTGCCTTTAGTGTGCCATGTTTTTTCAAATTGTTTACACCCTAATTCAAATCACAAGCTTGGGGGTATTCACTTTTCCTTCATTCACCATGTTACATTGGCATTGCTGTATATATTCTAATTTTCAAGGAATCTTAGTCAGTCATCCACACTTGGTTCGAAGTAGGATGTATGGGACGAGTGACCACTTGGGAACTCAGTCCAGGATATGGTTATTTTTATTATTTGATTTCCATGATTCTATTATATTTCAGTGAACTAATATTTGTTTAATGAACAAAAAAGAATGGTCAATATACATTTAATAGAAGCCAACTAAGATAATACCTCACACATTTCATTGGTGCCTATGGGTCCTTAATTAGAAATTGTGTTCATGGGTATGGATACAGGGATGTGTGTCTCTTTCAATGCTTGATTGGTTTTCTATTATTGATTGATATTTTAGGGCAGATGATCGGGACACACTCAAGATTCCATGTGGAGGTTTCTATTTGGTTATTTGAGTCTTTGTTATCATGATGTATATGATTTTACCTTATACCAATCCACATATATTTGTTTTCATTTGGCATAATAAATTACAATCATCCTGGTACAAGTTTTGAGATTTCAACTTCCACATTTATTTTATATTTTTTTGGTTAGTCATTTATCTACTTATACTATTCTCTACTACATTTAATATTTTTTTTTGATAATTTCATGATTGTATTATTACCTTCAACTATGATATAACTTTTTCCTGTGAGGAAATATTCTCCCCATACAAATACCTAACGCCCTTACTGTGAGTTCATAGCCTTTGGAATTTGGGGAGATGGGCTTGAGGTCTTATGGCCCGCCGTCTTGGTGCCATTTTCAGAGGCACTCATTGAGGGATGATATAGATATTGATCCGTGGAAGGAATAAGAAGTAGTATAATCATCCATCCACCACCCCCTCTCTCCATCATCCATGTGGGAAATTCAAGAACCCCAACACAATATGGTTTATACAGGTGGCCATGTGTGAGGTTTTGTCGGGCCACCCTGACTGCAGTGAACTCTCCCTATCCCCCTTATGCCCCTAACCAAATTCTTCGTCACTATTGGATGAAACAAAAAAATCATTAGATGAATTACACGAAAATTTTATGATATAGTTCTCTATAATTTTTTTTCATTGATGGAATGAATTACAAGAAACACCATGTTTAAACAAAAATCGATATAGTATTAAACAATTATTATTTAACTTGACATTATCACACGGCTATTTTATTATTGGGAATGAATCAGTCTAAATAAATTATAAATTTCTTTTAATTATGTGTACAATTAATTCATTGGTAATGTATTAATTTTAAATTAAAATTAAAAACAATTTATCATAAGGGACATGTTTTTCTAAAAAACAATTATGCCCAAGAATATTTAAATATATTAATAAAGTTAAATAATTAATATTGTGGAATTATTTTTATTAAATTATTATAATGAATATTAAATAATTTATTAATATCAATCTAATAATTTTTATAGAAATTGGATGGAAATATATCAAATTTTGTGCTTAAATTATTTTTTAAAAATGTCTTTTATCTCGTTTGGAGACTTATTTTAAAATGATTTTACTCTACATTGATAATTTTAATTGGGATAAATGGATTCCATATCAGAAATATAGAGGTTAAAATTTGGAAAATATGTCCCTTTTTTAATATATATATTAACCATAAAGAATATCAACCACCATGTAAAAGTGAAACAAGTAAAATACGGTAAAAAATTTTGTTTAAGGCTTCAAAATTTATCTAAAATTACTTATATCAAATTTACTTATTATTGTTTTCCCATTTCCATCTAGTACATGAATATATGGTCACTTGGGGACATATTTCATGGATTATATCCATTATATTAATTTATGAATAAAATATATAAAAAATATCACCTCTTGACTTTAATATCTCTTAAATTGTTAGATTATGATAAAAGGGGTATATTTTTTGTTATTAATTTTTACATGAAATATATGTATATTTCTTGTATCAGTGTAATAAATGTCAAAATTTTATAAATTTAATAATTACCTTAAATTAATACACAACTCTGATAAAGTATTTAGTAAATAAATTAGAATAATAAATAAATGATTTTAAAATTATTAAAAGTAATACAATTAATATGATTTACAATTTTACATGATTTTTTAGATAAATATATCCTATTATAAAAATTTAAAGGATTATATTCATATAAAAATATTTTTATTTTTGTCTTTGAAATCAAATTAAATAAATAGTCCCAAATTTGGCATTAATGATATTTTATAATAAAAAATTTATTATTAAATGATTTAAAAACCATAAAAGTATTATCCTTATCCTCATGAATTTAGTACGATCTAAAATATAAACCATGTTAAATTAATGTTTCACATTTCCATTTATGGTAACATTTATAACCCTTTATGATTGAAATAGTTTTTATCACATTTAAGGAAAAAATGGTTAATGTAGGGGTTAATCATGAAATAAGGTTTAAACTAGCACCAAACCCTCTCTGAATTCCATTATATAATGTTCCATCAACCCTATACTATATATATTTGAATTTTTTCAAAATCTGAATCAATTTCACTGCTAATGACATAGTTATGTTGTAATCATTTCAGAAATTCCAATTGGGTCCTCTCTCACACTTATAAAAGGACACCCCTAATATCTCTAACATACCCCACTATGTTCCTTCTATCTCAACTAAAACATCCAAATTTCATTATAAAATTATATAGGCAAGACCCATGGGTTTTGTAATATAAAATTACCAACCCAACAGTCCTTATGATGATATGTAAGGGGTTTATTTCAAAGAAGAGTTAATCAGATTAACAATTAAAATTATTTTTTAAATCTTCATTCAACTCTAAGGAGTATTTTGTATTTGACATAAATAATCAAATTATATATTTTCAAAAAAATCCAAATTTACTATATGCATATGAAACCACCTCTATCCACCCTAATTCCTAATAAATGAGAATTCAATGTATTGGTCATGTGTATATATGGCTTAACTTCTCCAAGAAACGGTATAATTAATTTTTCATCCCCGTCACACATTATGGGTATTATAATGGTTTTTTATATCTTATAATTATTAAATATTAATTATTATTGATGAATAATACATATCTACCTTCTTACCATCCAATCTATTGGATAATGATAATGTAATTTTCATGTAAATATTGACTACCACTTCCATGAAGCGATGCGATTCTTTTTTAATTTTTCTTTTACAAGTATATAATTAATGGTGTATTTTAAGAATATGTTTTCTATATATGATAAAATAATGATTCATTAAACTTGAATTATTATTTTCCATTCGTTCTTCCAATAGATTAGAATGTAAAAACACCATTAATGCGTACATAAGAAATATTATCTCATGGAAGGGTGTAATTAATTAGTATATATATAATTTTGAGGAATAATATATATAAATATATATTTAATATATAATATAATTATATCATTAATAAAATTCAATAGATGATTGAACCATAATCGTTGTATGTGGAAAAAGCCTCAAAAAAACATACATGAAACATGAAGTAATTATCACCCGGACTAATTATTTTAATAAATAAATGATGATAAACAAGTGAAAAGGGATTAATGTAAATCATATATTTTTTTCTATACGTGGTTATAAATTTATAATAGAAGTAAAATAAGTCTAAATTTATTATACAGTATTATGTAAAGGTGAGAAAGAGGTCATTCCAGAGGTAAGGGTTTAATGTAACAAATTCCTTGTTTATTGAGATTATTTACAATTATGTTTTGGATGATGAAATTAAATGATATAACTTACAATAATCCCATTATTTTTATACTCATATAGTAAATTTCTTATATTATAATTTTCATTCAATTTTTTTTATATACGAACACATGATACAGAATGAATATTTTTATGAAAAAAAACTTTATTTTTGACATTAAAAAAATCCTTCCCCTTACATGTCCATGTTTTAAAAAAAATCATGAATGGTTTTAATATTTTCCAATAATTTTTAAGGTAATTTTAGAATGTTTTAAATTTAAAATAAAAATTATAAAAAAATATTTTCTTTGTTTTCTTAATGTGTTACTTTTTCGATTTTACTAACCGTGTGAATGTAACATTGTTTTAATGTATACAACCAGAGTATAATTTCTAGCCATAATGACTTCTTAATGATTTTATCTACCCTATATATGCTTCCATGAATCATTTTATATAATAATTTTTATTAAATGTAATTAAAATTGTTAGTTTATATCCATGTTATTTCATTATTAAAGGTATAATGTTTCCCATAAAATGAACCAAGTGACCTTTTCATTACATTTTATATTTAATATGACATACTCTAATGGTTTTTAAAATTTAATAGTTTTATAATGCAATGTTACCATAATTATTCATTCCCTATATGTTTTATTCTTTTTCGAAGTATATTTTTTGAAATCCATATATTTTCAATGGGTTATTCTATGATTAAATGATGAAAGTTTTATGAAACCAGTTTCTTTTAAATCAATTATGTTATCATGAAATGTCTATACAATTAGCTTCTTACTCAATGGTAATGAAATGATGAATGTTTTTTGATCAGGTAAAACAAATATGTAATATTTTTATGTTTTGATTGGTGGGCATAGAATGACATTTGCATATAATTTATTGAGTAATGATGGTTATCTTGGGATATAAATTGGATGATAATAGAGAGTGAACCAAATTTAGTATGGAACTTTATATATAGTGATAGTGCTACAACTAACCTTAGATACTATGATGATTCATAGATTGAAAAAAATGCACAAATATTGTTTTGGGAGTAAGCATTGACCACTATGGAAATGATTTTCAGTTATTATTTTAGTTCTCAAACATATGTCTTATGAAAATGTTATTCTATTAGGGACCATGTTGTTTTATTCATTTATGATTCTTGTCATATAAACTTCTATGATTTAGTCCACGATTCATGAATAATATTTTTGATACAAAATTTATGGGTTTAAAATGTTATTATAACGTTATCATACCCTAATTATCACGTTATGTTGACATCTCCCTTGTTTACATTTTCTGAGAATTTCATTTCACTATTTTATATGTTTCCATTACAAACATTTTGAATAATGGTATTTATAATGGTATTTCAAAGAAGTGATCTAGTTATGAAAAACATTATGGTAATTGATGTAGTTCACTTTTTAATAATGTGTTTATTTATCCATGATTCCAATTATATAATACATATATGATTCTGGATTTCATTATTATGTTATATAATATATATTCATCTAATAATATGTAATATTTATGAATGAAATGTTTTGGTCACTATAGGTGGTATCATCGAATGGTTTTGTTACATTTGGAAACTAGGATGAGATAAAAGAAGAAAAAATATTGGGGATAATTCAATGTATAGGATTACATCCTTATTTTTTTTAATGATCATTGATGACCATGTCTAAAGTAAAATTTTTATAAAATGAAAATAAGGTTTCAAGAATTAGACATAATGTAATTTTTTTCATATTTATGTGGTTTCCCACTATTATTATTATTTTATGAACTGTGATTTTTGGTTTTATTCAATGGTCGGAACACAAATGAATTATGTTCGTACAAAATTATATTGAAAAGGAAATTATTTTCATCAATTGAAACCAAATTTCATGGGCTATGTATTTAAGAATATCATTGTCATTCTTATATGACTTTATATGTCTATAAATTGTACATTGATTCCAAATGAACCAATGAGGGTACAAAATTCAATTATGTTCTTCATCAAAAAACACCATGCTTATTTTATTGGGTATTCTAATCCTTATATTATTATGAAATTGATCATAACCAGTATAATAAAATATATGATTTTTTAGTTTTTTAAACACAAAATATAAATTTTTGATTATTATTATTTGGAAGAAGAAGAAAGTCTATGTTAGAATATTATTATGAACATGGGGAAATACAAATAGGTTTAATCCATTGAGTGGGATGAGTTTAAGAGAATATTCATTTTCAATATGTAATTTCTTATAATTATTAATCAGAATATGGATAATGAATTCACAGATATAAGTTATAAGGATGATTAATATTTTTATATCAATGTGTAAAATATTACATTACTTGTGAGGTGTGAATCTGGAATTATTTTCCAAATATAAATCATGTCAATTTATTTATTAGTGGATTAAAATTATCTCTATGAAGAGAATTATCCTCTAGAGACATTCATAGAAATGAAGAAATCATTCATTGTGTTCTAAATGTAAAGGTAAATGTTATATATACCCATGAATATCATTATTTTGATCAAAGATAAATGATGGAAATAGAATGAAACACTAAAACCCATAGAGGGAAGAAGATGGGACTTCCATTATAATTGATCCATGGATGGAAATGAAGGTAAAATTTTGTTAAGGGGATAGATAAAAGTTTTATATGTGAGAAGGAATGTCATGATGACATAAAATTCCTGAATGTTGCGAAAAGACCAATCAATGAAACGAATAATGAAAAATCCGCATACAATGCACCACTAACCCACTAGTGTTTCAAATTCATGGAGTATGGGAATAATTATTTAATTATCTCAAATAGGATGTTTAGTGATGTTGATAGAGGTCAGAAACACCTTAATACTGGAACAAAACGAAATATCATGAAATTACTATTATTGGTATAGATAACTATATGGTGAATGGTACACTTATCATCCACTCTCTAAATACTTTTTACCAATTTGATTATAGATATTCCCACACATTTTTATCTAAATAATTTGTTAAGGGTGGCTTAATAGTTCCTTAATGGTTTGATATTATATTAGATGGGAAAGCACATAGTGTTATGATTATCACATGCCAATTCAATGATTCTTATCTAATTTATGTTTGTGGGAATGAGACCCTCAATATTATTATTATCATATATTTGGTTTAGTAAAATGTTATATTAAGAATTGAATGAAATTATTTCTATAAATCCAACATCAATTTTCATGTAAGGGAACATAGGTTTGATATTTTGGAACTACCAATGATCATCTTTTTTTGGGGATAAATATGATTATCCAATCAAAATTACAACAAATATGTGGGTCTCAATACTTATTGAAAATGCATAATAATATCAAATGGATAAGGAAAAACTCTATATCAAAGATATTCATATTATTGATAATTGTTTATGTCATTTTGGAAGAATATCTTCGTGTTTCACTAAATAATGATGTTCATTTTTAAATAGAACTCACACATTTTGCTACACCCATTTAAAATACTACATATAGAATGATCATAAATGAGTTTCAATAAATAAAGAAGAAACTCTAGGAGAATATTTAGAAGATATATTTTAATCTTGGTACACTAATATGGGGTTGAAAAATCCCATTTTTAAGAAGAATGGTTTTTATTGCCACACTAAATTTTTTTTAAGTAATGAATAAGTTAATAAAAAAAATTATCCTACAACATATTTTTATATCTTTTTTTATCAACTACATTGTGATAAATACTTTTCCAGGATTATCCTTTCCCCTAGAAACAATAAATTGATGTTTTAAAAGGTATAAATAAAATGATGACCTTCTATATGTGGTGTGGACAAATGGAATTTATTATTATACTATTTGGTCCTTCTAATTCCCCAATCACCATCATAGATTTATTTAACAGAGTCATTAAAGTATATGTTGATCAGTTTGTGGTAGACTTTATAGTTGATATTTTTATTTATTCAAGATAATGGATGTCTATAAAAATAACTTAAGGATTATACTATATATTATAATAATGCATAAGTTGTATGAATAATTTATAACATGTGAATTTTGGTTATTAAGTGGCTCGTTTTGGGTCATATAATCGCAAGAAAATGTATATTAGTGGATCCATCAAAGACATTATTTATTTAATGTTGGTCTAGAAAAACCATTGTGGATGGGATAAAATGAAACTTCTATTTGTAATGATATTATAACGTGTTCATAATTAATTTCTCATTACTATATAATTCATTCACCATGTAAACTTGTAATGGATCCATGTTCCGTTGAATATATAAATGTGGGGAAAATATTAAAGCACTAAATAAAAGACTACTAGTCACAAAATTTCATACATTACCCAATAGAAATGAAGTGATTGTGATCTTTAATGATGAAATGTAAATGAGATCAGGATGGGTTCTCCAAAATAATTATTTGGAGATAGATTATGCCTCCTAAAAAATTATGATTCATGAACAAAATTAGTTAACTCATGTTTTGGATTAAGTTATTATACTTTTTAAAATAATGATATATATGCATTATATTTGGGGATAAAAGTGTATTGTATATAATTATCATGAACTTATAATGTATATATTAACATATAAAGAGTTTATTATGTGCCATAGATCTTTGTGGGAGTTGATCAATGGTTTTTTACTTCTCAATGAACTACCACCATGGAAATGTGAATATGGTTGATGATGCTTTTAGTCCATATAATTATTCTATGATACATATTGTGAGGATCTAAAAATATTAAAATTTTACAAGAATGAAACTAGAAATCATGATGGATGGGTAGAAATATTATCTTAAAAAATTTAATGGTCAACTATCTATCTTTGTGATAATTAATGATAAATAGAAGGAATATATAGAACTACATAAGAAGTTATAAAATTTTCCTCAAAATAAACCATAACTATCATGGAATGATAATATTTTGGAACCATTTATATGATTTTCCCATTCCAAATTAAATGAAGGAACTGTTATATAAGGATCATATTTTATTACTCTTAATTCATCTTGTAAGTATGAAAATGTTTAGTTGTCTGAATGGATATTTCTTAAGGGAAATTATTAAGATATATAATAAAATTTATTTATATTGGTTAAAATAATGTTAGAGAGTTATAAATGAGTGTAAAGTATTTATAAGAATGTTACAACCATTTCCCATATGATAATGTAAATGTTAAAACAACACCATGGATTTTCTTGATCAACTCAAGAAAACATCAAAAGTGTGTAATTTTATTTGGATCATATTTGATTGCATTGTGAATCTAAAAAACATAATTATTTTGGGGAATATTCATATATTTATCATCATTCCAGAATATACATTAAAAATGTTTTGTGGTTTCATGGAGTACTGTATTCTATTTCAACTTATCATTATCTAGGGATTACCTCAAAATTTAATAAACATCCTCATAAGGCGCATGATACATTGTCGAGTTTTAGATATACATATCACCATTAGGTAGATTCTTATTTCTAGAGAGCCATTAGAACTATATTTGTTATTTTTTTATATTATTTTATGGATTTCAATAGTTTTTTGGTCAACACAAACCACTAATAAAATTTTCATACAACGATAGATTTTACTCGAGGATTATATTGGATTATTATGAAGACCTCTAATGAAAGGAATGTATAAATATAACATTAATGGGTGATGATAGATAAATAAAGAAATTAAGAACATTGATAACTAAGAAAGTGAATGGGAATATCAGAGCCATCCGATAGTAGAACATAGTAGCCCAGAGTTGAAAGAAAATTTATGCCAACAATTATATGTGAAATCTTGAATTCCAAGTTATTGAGAAGGAATTTCTATGGACTTATACATTGAATAAAGTAATATGATTCATAAATAAGTTAAATAATATCACTTGTTATATTGACCAATTTAATATTCATGATCGATGATAGATGACCGATTATCTCTAATTTCTTCCACCTTACCTCTCTCAAGTTCATGATGTTTTCCACGTATCTCACCTGGGGAAGTATATATGTGATCCAACCCATGTACTAAAATAAGATGTTATAACACTAGATCATGATTCTTCCAATGAAAAAAAACCATTTCAAATTGAGTATCTTAGAGATAACATGGTATAAAAAATACCACAAACTTGGTTCATGTTTATTGGTGGAATTTTGAATTTTAATAAACTACTTGGGAAACCACCGATGAAGTAAAACTGATATATCCTTTTTTGAATGAATTTGAGTGATAATATTTAATTGGGAAGACCATTGTATGTGTCATAGACTATAACACCATTATATTTTATTATATTTTTTTTCTATGTTTTTTTATTTGATATCTAGTGGTACATGAAACACAAAGTTTAAATGAACCATGATATATTATTAAAAATCTATTTTTTAAGATGATTGTAATCACCATGCCAACAGACTCATGGTTACGAAAAGTAAAATCTAAATTACTAAAAAGTTATTGTTTACATATATATATATTTATTTTATTACTTTTAAATTAATAATAAATTAAAACATAAATCATTTGAAAATAATGGAGGTGTTTTTCAAAAAAAAAAAAATTTAATGTGTTTTTAACTAAATAAATTAAAATAATATTTATCTGTATATTATTGTAATTAAAATTTTATAATATAAATTCAATAATTTTGTTCAAAGTTCAGGAAATTTTTATCTAGACATTAAATAGGGATAAATGATTTTTTTGATTTTAATTAGTTTTTCTAAAAATGGGTTTGCATGTTTTTCACAGATATTATAAAACAAAATTTTTTCACTTATAGAAATTGAATTTGGAAAAATGATTTATTAATTTCAAATAAGGAGGTAAAACTCTTTTAAATTGTCCTATTTTAATTTTGGTCAATATAATTATGTACTATGGTTTTTTTAAACACCAAGGTAATTGTAAAATGGGTAAAATAAGAATAAAACATTGGGATACATATTTTTAATAATTTTAAAACTTTAATTTATAATATTTGATTATTTAATATCAAATATATCTTTCCAAATATTTAATATATCATCACTTGGTTCTAAATATAATTAATTAAGACCACATAATTAATTTCACTAATGAATAAATAAAAATTGTTGATATCTTGAGTTCAATTTCCCTAAAATATTAATATAAGGATAAAAAGGATAAGATTAGTTATAAATAATTTTTTGTTATATAAATAATTATGTTATAATAATAGTTTATTTTAAATTTTTTGAAATCGAATGATTACCATAAATACCTAGGAAACAAAAATATAGTATTTATTCATTTAATAGAATAATAAAATATCTGATTTTTAAAATAAAAAAGTAAATAACAATTATGAGAAATATTTGGTTCCAATGGTTTTTTTGATAAATATTACATATTTTTGATTTGTTACATGATTGTATTTGAATTAAATAATGATCATATATTTTTTAAAATATAATTAAATAAATTGTTCAAAAATTTAAATATATTATATTTTATAACAAATAATACTTAATTAAATTATTTAAAATACATAAAAATATATTACATGGAAACATGAATGTTATATTGTTTTTATACAACCATTTTTCAATTATGAGTCACTTGTCCATTTTTATGACATTCTTAACAATTTATTATTTAAATATTTGTTACTATAGTTAGGGTTAAAAAAATTCAATGAATGTTTTAATCAAAATGAAAATGTTTCAGCTAATTACAAAAACTATATAAATTTAATTGGATTATTTTATTTCACCATTTATCTCATTTTAATATAAATTATGACCATTTTAATGTATTTTTCTAAGTAATGACTTTATTATATGTTAATATTTTATAACATTCCAAGTGTGTATTATCTCTCCATTATTAAAGGACACCCCTACATTATCATCATTAAAGAAATTTGAGTCCTCTAGATCAAAAAACCACTGTAAAATCACATTTATTTTATTATAAATGGTATATAAGTTTTTATCTCCATAATTCCCACTATATGGTCCTTATAAGGATATATAAATGTGTTTTTCAAGAAATAAGGAATCGTAATAACTTGTCACCATCAATATTACTACTTATTTAACCTCCATTAAATATTGTATATTTCTTAAAAAAATTAAATCTTATTCTTAAATATTAATAAATTATATAATTATAATTTATCCATCTTTATCCACCCTTTTTCCCATAAATTTTAATAATAATGTATTGCTTGTGCGTACATATGGAACACCGTCTCAACATAGAGATACAATTAATATTTCATCACAATATTTTCCATATGGGCGTGATAATGGATATTATTCTTATATAATATATTTATGACAAAACTATTCTTACATAATGATGAAATCTTATCCACCATATATCCTAGGAATCTTTTGGAAAACGATAATGGCACACATTGGTATATGTTGACTACAAATTCCAAGAAACAATGATACTCATCTTTCATTTTTTATTTTCAAGGATAGTAATATGTATTTATTTTATAAATATATATGATATATATGTTATAATAATTTTTTTAAAGGTTAATTGTAATTTACATTTCTTTTTTCATCCATTGAAAATTGATAACAATATTCAACCAACTTCCTCCATCTATAGAGTGTTACATTTTCCTACATATAATTTAATGGGTGAATATATATATATATAATAAATATAATAAATATGATATTTATATCATTAATAAAATTATTTAGATTGTTAAACAAAAATCATTTTCAATGGACAAAAACTATCGAACCAAAATATGCATGAAACATATTTTTACTATCTCCCAGAATAAAATTTTTAATATAGAATTGTGAATAAAATGTTCATACAATGTTAAAACTAAATGATATATGGTTTATATATATGATTATAGTTTAAAAATACATATAAAATAAGTATTATTTTATTATATAATAGTTTCTAATACATATTATATATCTCAGGCCTGAGGTACCATTAACTGATTGTGAAGGATGGTGACATTCCAAAACCAAAATTCTGAACTACATATGAGTATTATGAGTTTCTTGTTATGACCTTTGGATTCATAAATTCTCCTACTATATTTTTTAATATTATGAATAGAATTATATGTGAATATTTTGATATGTTTGTTGTTATTTTTATTAATGATATTATGGTGTTTTCAAAAAGATATAAAGATGATAAAAAAATTTAATTATTTTCCTATAATCTCTCAATGATAATTTCATATATGTAAAATTTATAAATGTGATTTTTGGTTGTAATTGATTTAATTTCATGGGAACATGGTAAATAAATATAGCCTAATATATGACCTATCTAAAAAAAATTATTTCTTAATTGATGAGGCCTAAAATGTTACTAAGATATATAGTTATCTTGTATTAGAAGGGTATTATAAATGGTTTGAATAGAATTTCATAAGGTTATCTAGCCTGCTAATTACATTTACATGAAATGGGGTTAAATTTATTTTTAAAATATAATTTAATGTCATTTTCTAAAAACTATAGAGGTGATTGGTGAATAATACAGTTTTGGTCTACCTTCCAGAAATGCTAATTTTTTCAACATTAACACATCATTAATGGGACATGGTTCTTTTCTAATGCATAATGATCATGTAATTGATTATTTATATTGACAACTAAAAACTCATTACTTAAATTATCCGACACATGATTTTAAATTAGCAACCATGGTTTTCACAATAAAAATTTTGAGGAATCATTTATATGTATCCAAATGTGAAATATATACTACCCATAAATGTATTAAGTATATATTCACTCATAAGGAATTGAACATGAGGTAGGGAAGATGGATTGATCCGATAAAGGATTGGGATTGGGTTATCTATTACCATCCTGGAAAAAGAATACAATGTGTCACATTAATTGATTCAAAAAAATCATGCATCAACAACTGTGTAAAATTTTCAGTATGACCCTTGGTTTAGGATTTAATGAATATTGGTTTGGAAGTTGTTGGGGTAGAAAATTTATCCATTTTTCTTCTAGTTTTAGTAAAATAGTCTCTCTTTGATAGAATTAAGAAAACACGGAAGGAAGTTAGTGTGTTATAGAAAATGGTTGAATTGAAGAAGAATGAATGATTTCGAGATTTTAATGTTGATAGAGACTGTATATAGATATTTTGGAAGAGATTATCTATGCCTTTTGATTCACTGTTGAAGAACGAGTTGTTAAGTGAAGCCCATAGTTCTTCATTTTCTATTAATCCTTGTTGCACTATGATATATGGAGACCATTAGGGGTATTATTGATTGGATGGAATGAAAATATATATACAGTATTTTACAATGAAATATTTGAATTCTAAATAGGTTAAAGTAGAGAGACAACCACCAAATGTTATGATTCATTATTTTCTAGACCCATCAGGGAAATTTGAAAATATATCCATGGATTTTAAGGTAATACTTCAAAACACTTTTCAAAGTAACAATTTAATTTGTTTTATTGTTCACACACTGAATAAATCTTCACATTTTCTTCCTATTTGCGATACTATGTATTTAGATCATATTTCTCGAATATACTTCAAATAGATTTTCGTATTACACGGAGTTTCTCTCTACATTGTATCTAACCATGATACCATGCTCACATCTATCTTTAATAAAGGTCATTATAAGTCTTTCAGAATTAATTTAAATTTCAACACAACCTTTTATACCCAATCTTATGGATAGGGTGAGAAAACAATTCAGACCTCAGAAGATATGTTATGTTCAGGTTTAATGGGTTTCTATGTATATTGGGATAAATATAATTATTTAATTATGTTTTCGTATAATAAGTGTTTTCATTTTAATTTAATGATTAGCCTTATGAGGTATTATATAGAATGATATTTTTAACTCTATCATTTTGGGATTAAGACAATGAATGGAAGTTGAGGAAGCTAAAATTTGTAGAAGAAATGGTTGATAAAGTTATAATAATCTAGAAACATATGAGAAAATCTCATAGTTGTATTTATATATATATGGAGATAAAAGGTGGAAATAATTTTCTCTTGATGTAGGTGATCATGTATTCCTTAAAATATCTCATTGGAAAATCCTTATAAATTTTATTTTTAAAGGAAATCCATGTCCACAGTTCACCGTACCTTACGAAATTACAAAGAACGTTGAACTACATTCCTACCGAGTATCTTTTCCTCTGATATTATCATCGTTACCAAATATATCCCATGTTTTTATATTAAGAAAAGATGTACAAGATTCATATCATGTTTTGAGGCCTGAATTTGTTCAACTATAAGATAACTTTTTTATGAATATATAATTATATATATTTTTGAGCTTAGACATCTAGTTTTTTGGAAGAAGGGAATTCACTAGGCTATGGTTTTTTTAGAAACCACTTAGATAATGAAGTGACATGAGAATCTAAAAATTATATAAGAGAAATATATTTGAATTTGTATAATAAGTGGATATTAGTTATAAGGAATCAATTTATAGAAATTGGGGAGAAATTAAGAATCAAGGTTCTTGTAAAAAATTTATTTTCTTTTTAGAGTGAAATGGTGAAATTAAAAATAAATATTTACTTAAATAAGTGGTATTTAATGATATTATAAAATATATACAAATATAATTGAATCATTTGACATAAAAGTATAAATAAAATTTATAAATATATTACATGAAAATAGGATATGATTATATCATGGAATTAGTAAATAAATGGTTTGGAAATGATAACATAATTGTTAGGATTTTCATGAAATATAACTTGTAGTTAACAATTTTATAATTTCTATAATAATTTAAAATAAAATATTTTTTCATTAAATACATTCAAAACATAGTATTTTTTTATTTTTTATTATTATATGATAATTTTATGAGAACCTATTTAGTTTTTTTTTCAAAGGTTTATATTAACTATAATAATAGTAAAATCAGTATTCCTCAAATAAATGATTATTTCAATTTAAAAAAATTTATCCAATATATAAAAATATTTTTAAAAAATGGGGTTCATTTTTTGATTATATACAATAAAGAGTTGTGTGGGTGAATTTTTTGTGATTTCTCAAAAATAATTGATTTTTTTGGGAATAATGAAATATGGTAATTACGGTATATATACATTATAAGCTAAATACACTATTCAATGTGTATTTTCTGGAGTAATCACCCAAATCACTAACTCACATTAATTATTTTAATATTTTCTTTTAATTTTAAAACTATTCATAAACATGACCATAAAAAATAAACTAATGTATAAAATAATGAGAAAACACCCCTCAAATGCACATGAATTTTATATTTTAAATGTAATATCCATCATCGAACCTCTCTTCATATTCTTTTATTCTAGAAAATGAAAGAATCATCTTTGACATGTCTATTCACCAACTACGTGGATGTTTTATTTTAATTTTTCTTAACTGAATTCAAGGATGACCAAAAATAAATTATTATAGTTAAAAAATATTGTATTATTTTTATTATAACTTGGTGTATGTTATTAGACTAATATATTGAAACTAAAATAAGTAAAATGAAAATAGTTTGTGATGGTCTGAAAGACCAACTAAAAATGAACCAAAATTTTATCATTAATGTTTTAGAAAATGAATTATCATAATATCAGAAAATAGAATTTTATATGGTATCATTTAAACATTTGGATATATATTATCACGAATTTTTTCCTCTTATTGAGTTTTTCTTCGATTCGACAAGAAAATACAAAATGAATCAACCATGGAAACAATGAAATAAATACACATGAAACATTAAAAATAGAAAAATATTACCAATTACTGGATGTAATGATGTTATAAAACGATTACATAAGGTATTATAAATATTAATAACGTTATGTAATATAATAAGAAGGCACTTTAAACAATTATACATAGGTTTTGAACACATTTAATGTAAGAAAAATATGTGGTATGAGACTTTTTTAAACAAATCTCACCTTTAAAATTTCTATATTTAAAAAAATCACAAGAAATGATTTTCGGCAAGTATTCATGGTTAATTAATATGTTTTGATTCATGGGTATTTTTTTGATGAAGGATGTCCCATATATATCCCACTAATGCATTGGGTTTTTTAAGACAGAGTACTACATTATGGTTACTCCAAGTTTCACTATGATGGTTAAACCATAAGGTAGCCATGAGGGTTACATCAGAAGCTAGAAAAATGTGTTACATTATAAGGTAGTTGTGAGGGTTACAAATCATATAGTATTGGCTAGGGTTAAAATTGTAAGAAATTTATTCCCTATATTAACTTTATGGTTTTATTATTGTTCCATTTGATTGATAGAAATTTCTTACATTCAAAAGGTATGTATATGATAATTTATTGGTGATAAATAATTATTTATGAAAATTATTTCAAATGTCAATAAGTATTCATGGACTAACAATTTCTTTCCTTCATTTTCTATCCCTTATGGTTCATTTTTTTCTCATAAATTATTTTGAAAACATTAACATGGTTTATGTTTGGGACAGATTAAAGAAGAATAAAATGTCAATATTGTGTGTATTTTATAGAAAATCATTTATTTTTTATTAAATACATTTGTGTTATGGAATAAATGGATATTTTATTAGTATAAAACATTGTGTATGTTTGTGGGTTGGTATATATGAATTTTTTTAATAATTCATGAAAACTAAAAACTGAATAGATCTTTAGTAATGTAATATGTGTATTCTAGTTGAATTAACTAGATAATGTTTTAGTAAAGGCGCAAGCCTATATAAATGTTTTAGAAATTAATTTAAATTTAAACTGGAAAATGCATCCAAAAAACAATTTTTCAAATGAATGAAATTTTTAGATTTAAAATTTATTCATACTAAATTCATGTTTAAAATCTATTTCAAAAACCATATTATGAATCATTAAAATTAAAATTAACAATTTAATAGTTAGAAATAATCCAAAACCAAAGTGGAACTTTTAAATAATAAAAAAATATATATATTGTTAAAATAGTATTTTTCACTATTCAAAAGAATTCAAAATTTAAAAGAAATTATCAAAATTTTACCACATGAAAATTTTGATATTATAATTCTAAAAATGAAGTATTCATTTTATCAACATGATTTATTAAAAACTAAAAAATTAATTTTGTTATTTGAAAAAACCTGAAAAATAAATCATTTCTGAGGAAAATATTTTTTTGCTCGGTAAATGGACTTTTCTAGAAATCCGTTATTATATAGAATGAATTAAAAAGTAAACATTAAATGATTAAGGAAATTATATATTTCATAAATCAATTATTACTATTCATTCCTATAAATTTATCAGAATGTTTAGAATAACCACATTAAAATAATAATATTTATTTGTTCGTTTATACAAATTCTAACATAGTGAAAGCATTTAAAAATATAAGGATCTTACAGTTCCCCTTCATTAAATGAATTGAAACATTCAAAAAAAATTTATAATTAATTAAGATTAAGATTCCATTTTTATAATTATGAAACACTAGAATTGGTGGACTTATATATTTTTAAGAGAAAATAATTAATTATAATTTTAAAAGATAATGTTATCTCTTATATTTTTCCTTAAATTACAACACATAATCTCAAAAGATTTCAAGAAAATTTCATCTAATACCAAATGTAATGAACCGATACCTACTCATCTGGATCAAGTGAGACAAACATGCTATGTTTTTTTAAAAGATAACTGAAAAACACAGCATGCTTTATATAACTGAGGACCTCTTTCTAGTCTAGGATTTGAAGGACTTCCAAAATACGTTACCAAAAATGAGAATTTATAAAATTTATAGAGAAAACTAGTTATATTCCCTTGAAATAACAACTTCATCGATCAAATACAACATAGATATTTTATGATACATTCCAAAAAACCATTAAAATTGATATGATGAACAAAAGATTTACAACTAACGAGTTATGAAACTAGTGAAAAATACTTGTAAAATTCCATTGAAAAATTTTTATATCAAATAATAGATATTTGGTATTATATATTCCATTAAAAATATTCCTATAGGTTTTTTTCTAAAGAATTACTTTGTAATCATTTTAAAAATTAGTATCATTTTGGAATCTATATAAAAATATCCTTTTAAAATACTAGGATTTCTCCATAAAATCATTTTGAAAATAATATTACTTCAATGGATTAACATGATACAGAAAAAACCATAAGAAAAACTTTTATCCATTAGAAGTATAATTTATAGGACATCATCCCATTTTGGTCATGGGTACACTCCCAATTCCCTGTCTTTTCATTTGATACCAAATTATAAGATTTTAATTTTTTTAAGATAAGTTTTTATTGTTAGTAAATTAATAAAAAATTAAAAAATAATACATAAATTATTATCATAGATTAAAATAAATTAATAACTCTTATTTTCCAAAAAAAAAATTTCAGTGGAATCCATTTTTCTATAAAAAATTACTTACATTTAAAAGATATGAATATAACCACAACAAAATTAAAACAAAACATCATATTAATGTACATAAAACATCAATAAAAATTATAGATTATGGCCATATAACCTATAAATATTTGGAATGAATTATTTTCCTTGAAAATATATTACTGTTTTTTAAAAATAAATCATCCAAAATAATCTGTTAACCATAATTCCAACTTCTTTATCTTCCTCTTCTTTAGACAATATAATTATTTAGCACTTTAAGACCACACTGGTTAATGTTATGAATAAAATAAGACCTCTATGATATATTGATGGATTATACGAAGGTATTTGGGGGGATTATTTTTTCACTAAAATATTAATAATTTTGAAAATAAGAGATTATGTGGTTACCATATATACAATACGATAGGGGTACTATTGTAATTTTAGAAAATATTATATTTATATAAATTTATTTTATATTTCAAATGGATAAAAACTCATTTTATTTACTAGTTAATGTGAATATGGGTCTAAATTATATAACATTTAATTTCATTAAGTCAGTTTTTCTCACCATAGTACCCTTATCCTTCAATCTTACCGATTTTTTAACCTCGTTAACTCTTACCAGGTCAACAAAGATTTTTAGTTTTTAAGGGTAAATATAGTTACAATAATTTAAAAAACAACCCATAAATGAATCTTGGATTAAATTATAGACCTTATCCAACTAGTTTTTGTTAATTTAATATCTTTTAGGAATTTTATGTAATTAACTAAAATATTATTTATTTAAAATATTAATAAATCCAATTTCATCATTATTCATTACTTTAACATTTATAAAATATCAAAACAAAAAGTTAACATAAAGAAAATATTTTAATATAAATCTAAAATATAATATTTTACAATATAATTCTTATATGAAAAAAATTATGTAAAATTATACTTATTTTAATATTTTTAATATCACTTATTTGAATTTTCCATTATTTGAATAATTATTGTGTCACTGTTGTGTCAGCATTTAAGGTGATTATATTTTCTTTAAAAATTATATATAAATCACCATGATGTATAAAAATTTTATATATTTAAAATTAATATTTATCTATTAAGTTAGATTATATATAACACTATATTAAAAATATAAATATTGAAAATATGAGTATTCCATCCTTAAATTTTAAATAAATAAAATATTTTATATGTCATACAATTATCCAAGTGGATTAATAATGTTATAATTTAGATAATTGTATTATCATGTTATATTATTAATCATAAAATAAAATTTAGGTTTGTTTTAGGGTCATTTTAATTTCCTTATCTTTTTATTTATACCCTCAACTAATTGATTTCCCCTTTAATGTGGAAACAAACATTACGGTCGTTAATATTCATATTTTTCAAAAATTAAAGAATCTTACTTGATAAATTTGAGAGTATTTATTAAAAATATGAAATCCATTTTAAAATTTTAAAACATAGATTTTTCATAGTAAAATTTGAAAATAAATAGAAAAAAACAAAGAAAAACCGTTTTTCAAAAAAAATTGCATTTTCAAATTTAAATTATTTTTACCCTAAATTAATGTATTAGATCGATTTTAAAAACTATAAATCAATAAATATAAAAAATAATTAACTAAATGAAATTTAAATCAAATATAAATTCTTATTTTACCTTATAAATAGATGAAAAAATATATTTTTTATTTAAAATTATATTTTTTACTATTCATCGAGAAGTCAAGAATTTTAGAAAATTAACCAAATTTTACCATGAAAATTATGATATTATAATTTTTCAAAAAGATGTTATTTTTTGAAATAAACATTCTAAAATCTACGATATTTATTATATTTTTTTTACATAAAAAAATAAAAAATAATTTTGAATTGAATATTTTTTCGATTAATAAAATGACATCACATGAAATCCACATCATTTTTTCAAAGAATTAAATTCCACATTAGAAATTATTTTGAAATTTATATAATTCATAGTTCTATTTAAAATATTCCTTTCAACCAATTTAATAGCTAATTTTTTATGGACATACTTAAAATAATAATTTTTAGGGGTTTGATTGTACGCTAATGAACATATTGTTTCATTTTTAAAATAATAGGATTTTACATATATATTATAATTATATGTAATTTTAATATGACATATGTATCATTTTTAACAATAATGTTGTCCTGAAATTTCTCTTACAATTTTCTTTTAAAGTATTTTTTGGTACTGATCCTCGATGAATGGTTTATTTACATCATAATTAGCATTTGACCACTCCCATTTCTTATGTTTTGTTTTACCTAGTTATATGGATGAGTATTGATAAATAGATATATTTAAATATTTTAGTATCATGTCTTTATGGGGAAGTGATCCTCAGTTTTTCAAACTAATCTTAATATATAGATAGTCACAAACACTAAGCATATCACCCCATGGAATAATATAATTTATGAAATGTAATTTGTTTTTAAATAAAGTTAACATTATCAAATAAAGGAAGGCCCAACATATGTCTCTACTGATATTATTAGATAAATGTTTTAGTTATTTTTTGGAAAATTAATGATTCTATTTTAATTATTTTCTTTATAAAAACGTAGTAGAAACCCATGGTGACGAGTCTATAAAAAGTGAGATATACCAAAATATTTGTAAATTCTTATATTGGTGGTTTTCATAGAAAATAAATCCCTTTCGGGGTACCAAAATCTATTTTTAATTTCCAAAATTGTAATAATTAAGGCGTATAACCCTAAATTTTTTTGTTAGGTGTTGAGTCAACTATATCCTAGTTCACAATAAAGATTCAAAACTACAAAACCGAATTGACACTACTAGAGAATATACCTTGATTGATCTCATACTATTTGAAAACAATTTAATAGGTTTATTTCCAAGATAATTTGAGAGATTATGTTATGAATTATTAGAAAAACCAACTAAATGTGGAATAATGATTGATTTTGGTAGAACTAAAAGAATAATAAAGTAAGATGATAGTTCCAAAGAATAAGTAAAATTTATATTGACTCCCCTTTATGTTATTCAATTGTGAATTTAATTATTCATTATTCATTTCAACAAAATTTTAGACTTATTAATTGATTCAACCTAAACGAATCTTGTTTAAAAATGGTGTGGGGGATAACATGACAGTTTCCTGAACAAAAAAACATTGGAATCAGCGATGGGGTATAATACCTCACATTAATACTCACTCGAATGTTTCATACTATAAATAATAACATGATTTTTGGTGATATATTAAACCCATTAAAGAGAGAGAAACATTATATTATGTCTTTCACAAGGCAATATTCACCCTCTTTTAGATTCACTTTAAAAAAACATAACATCTAGAAATGTATAAAAGTGATGGATTCGATATTTTCCATTATATAGAGCTCATAACATTAAAAGAATGTTTTTTCTATATACAATTTAGAATGAGAGGCCATCCTATAGTGGACTCCTTTTTGTAACAATAGTACAGAATAGAGAATTAGAATAAATGGAATTGGAATAATTTGATAATGTATCCTTTAACAAAAATATTACTCAATCACTTTTCATGAATATAATGGGATCATTTGGAGAGTTTCAGAAAAAAATAATTATTATTTCATCTATAAATATTGAAAAAATCCTTATTCTTATAAGATAAACTACTTGTTTTATGGATAATTAAAAAATGAAAACCAATCAATTATTTAGTCACTTAATACCTATTGATGAAATGGATATGAACAAAATATATTTTTTAGTTACGAATATATTTTTTGATGTATGAAAATTTTTCGGTTGGAATATAATGTTTATCAGTATTGTGAGGAGGGAAAAAGGATAGTAGAATACCATAGGATCCATGATGGTATGCCACATTGTATGAATAAATTTCAAAACCATAATTGGAATAATAAATAAAATAAGAACCACGGTAATTTTCATAAAGGAATGGGGAAGTGTTTAATGGTTGGTAAAGTGTCCCTCCATGATCTAAAAAATCGATATAATTTTTATATGATGGATAATAGAGAAATGGATGATAATTTACAATAAAATGGTTTACCCACACTATAATAAATCATGTTTAGGTAGTTTGGAAACTATACAAAACAATAACCCAACCTTTGGCCTAAAAAAGAATATAGGCCCCAATAGCCTCCAAAATAATGGGAATGTGGTAGGGAATTCAAGATCACTAGAACTGAGGTAGATAAAAAAAAGTGATGTTAATTATAATTATTATTTGTTCTATATAACCATGTGCCATGTTATTTCTTTATCGTAACATTTTTTTATCATATAAGTTGGCTAAGATTGTGTAAATACCACCTCAGGTGATGAATATTGAACTAACATAAAAAAATTGGTAGATTAATTACTCGATCAATAATATATAAATATATTTTAGTTGATATTTATATAAAAATACTATATGTGGACCTAATTCCTCCACCCTTTGTTGAATTTGGACCAATTTGGGTATACACTAGCAATCCCTAAGTAGATTCCATATCAATTTCCATGAAAATGATATCTTGTTTTGTATTCTGGATTTTGCAATTCTCATGTTTCTACACAAGAATGATCTCCCATTAGAAAGAAATTCTATATATTAGGTTCTATTACCCAACAATGGGGGAGTCATGACACAGATTATTGGGGACAAAGTAAAAATTGTTGACATCAAAATTTATTTCAAATATACAAATGTATATCTGAATGAGAATTCAAAAACAAGGGTTTGATCCACTCTAATGCTTCATAGTGGGGAGAAACTATCATATTTATTAACATAAAAATATATCAATATAACTTTTTGTTGACAATTATGTTAAACAATAACACAATAAAAATTATTTATAATAACATGTATCATTGATATTTTTGATTTACCTTAGAGGAGTTGAGTTCTTCTTTATGATTTTTTTTCGATATGGATATCATCTCTTTAGGGTCAAAATAAAAGGTTATTTCAAAACCATGTTTATGAATGAGGTATAGATACTATGAGTTTATATGGAATTTATTTTTATTGACTAATTCCAATTCAATATTCATGGATGTAATGAATAGAAAATTTAGAGACATACTGTATCAATTTAGGGTTTCATTTTTATATTATATTCCAATTTACTCAAAGAACATGAAAGAACCTAATGATCATTTTCAAATTTTGTTAACAACCTTAATACTCGAGTTGTAATATGATAAATTTAACAAATCTGGATTATTTATAAAATAGGTTTCCTTCAATGATATTTTAATCTCCACTAAGGTAACATCTATATAACCCTAAAAACAATGGTTATTGAACAAGGGACATGAAAGTCCTTTGTTAAGAAGATTTATACCTTTCAAGGGTTAGTAGGATACTAATGATGCGTTTTTGAGATATTTCATCCTGATATCAGACCCAATAACCAATTTAATATGGAATGGAGTAATGTTTCTTTAATCAAATACCAGTAATGAATGTTTCATGGAATTATTATGTGGTTTATTATTGCACCTATCCATACATTATCCCATTGTGGGGTTATGTATTTAATGTCTTGTGATTCTGTAAAGAATGGATAGGGATGAATTATCATAAGAAATAAATAGGTAATGGTTTATGCCTCATTTAAATTAATATATACAGATTAAAATTAAAAAATGCATGATTTAAAGAAATAATCAGTGATAATTACATTATAATTTCAGATTTTTTATCCCTACGATGGGATGTATGATATTTATACATATTAGAAAATATTGAAAAATTTATATTCACATAGAACGAGTTAAATATGAACCAAAAGAGATTTGAAGATATAATCAATGATTATCAATACCCAATACATTTCTACTCTAGGAATGAAAACACGGTGTTTGATTCTTTAAGAAAGAAAGATCATTCCACCTTATCTATGATGAGGGTTGAAGGATTCCAAATATTAATTAATTGAAAATGGTGAATCATAATTTCAAATGGGAAGGTCTGAAATCATATCCTTCCTAGCTCACTAGAAAACTATCCATTCATTTTAAGATCAACGAAGCATGTAAAATTGATTTAGGATGCATTTATTTTTTGAATATTTTAGACATTTACATTATTAAGGATAATTTTATAAGGTTTGGGACTCAGATATGTGTCATATAAAAAGTTAAAATGAAAAAGTGATCTTTTTGATGGTGCTAAAAATCTTCTTTTTTTATTCATCTATGATTCCTGCAAATGTATAGAGTTGTTTCAGAGTGTATCAAAATGGGTGTGTTCTCGATCAATGATCATTTATTTCTTCCCAAAAGCTCACAACCTCTAAAAATAGACGGAATTAAAGATTGGATATTGTTGATCTGAAGTTTTTCATCTTAGAATGTTGTCTCACATGGATGAGGATTTATCCATATGATCATCCAAATAGATGAACTGAATGTTTATGCATAGGGATTTGTTTTAATAGTGCTCAAAACTGGGATTGTTCAACTTCATGAATGGGATAGATAATTCAATCCGTTTGAGGTTGGTAATAACATTAATAAAATTTTGGTCAGGGTCTATGGATTAAATTGGAAAATCTGACACCCAAAAATCCAATATTATATTTTATTATCAATTGGTATATCAATTAAAATTTTCAAGTAAACTGAAGTAGCTCGATTTGGACACTTTTCCCGGTTCATGGTAGAGGATGAACTGGGTTCCACACTAGTTGATTAGGTAATGCTTAGAACTGATGATGATATGATTGAGTTGAATATTATTTGAAAAAATTATCAAAATTCTGTAAGGACTACAATTCTATAGGTCTTGAATCATCTACCTATAGACACTCTATAATTTGTATCTTTTCTCATTGGGATGACATGATATGATGAACAATATCAAGAAGAATAATAATTCATCTATTCAGAAGATGTATCATCCTTATTAGTTGAATCTTCCTAAGGATAATATATATCAGGGTTCCTGTACAACGGATATTGCTCTTGATAATATAGAAATGAATGAAGAAGAAAAGAGTGTCATTCCGGAGGATGCTGTCAAGAAAACTATTTCTGATAAAAATTGTTGATTTTATGTCTCTACTCTAGATAATAAAATGAATCCGTGGGATACAATTTTCTCTGAAGAGGAAAATGTTCAAAATGACGTGTCATGACTCATCCTTGGGACCTGTGCTGTGACTACCCCAAGCCCCCCTTCCTTAGGCCATGGGCTGTCCACTAGCACCAAAGGCGTAAATCCCTAAGCTGAGAAGGCATTGCCTTTATAAAAGTAAAAAAAACACAACAGGGAACGCAACATGAAGTAAACACTATGTAAAATTGAATAAAAAGAGTTTGATGAAAAGTAAATGGGCCAGTACACAAACCCAACTGAACAACAAGTACAGTAAAAAGGTACCATTAGCTGAAAGTAAAGAGAAACTCTTGGATTGTCCTATGGGGTTCCTACCTAAAGGGTAGGTACAGATGTCCACCTCAGCACTCACATCCGTCAGTATCCTCCGTGTGCCGACTTGTCGCAAGGTCCACCTCCGGGTACCGTATGATCGTGGCGCTCTCAGCTTCCGTCAGCACTATCCATCGTATGCATCCAACACAATAAGGTGCGGGCATAGCCCATGAAGGGGTGAGTATAATGATACTCAGTAGGTACCCCGAGACCCGCAAGGTATCATAATATCAAGTAAGTATAAACAAAAGAATAATGATACAATCACTAAGTATCAACCAACCCTACTTAGGTAAATCTCCGTACATATACCTAAGTTACCAATCTCTGACTGGCTCCAAATCTCGAGACAAGAACAAAATAATGTCACAAATGACGTAATGTCAATAACCATGATGATAATGGATGAAAGACATGACTCAGCTCACACAGGTATGCCACAATAGTAGAGAGATATAGATGATCAAATGGGGACACTATATCATCTATAATGTTGGATCCACACAGGATACATGACCATCTAAGTTGTCAGACCCACACAGGATACTGGCTAGCTATCTCTTCTAAGATGTTGGACCCACATAAGATAAAGGACAAGCTATCTCATCTAAGTTGTCATACCCCCATAGGATATAGGACCAGCTATTATGTCAGACCCACACAGGATACAGGAATAGAATCAGAACTGTCGAACCCACAAAAGAGTCTGGTACAGTAGTCATCGTCGACGAACCCACGGAGGATTCCAGTACATCAATTGTCACAGTCGCAACCAGCTCTAGGGTTCATGCACACATCACGCTCGGTTCTGGGAGGGTCCGCTCCTCAAGAAAAGGGTTATATGAATCAACTATCATGAAGTCCTGATTTGATGTATCCCAATGTTCTATCTCACCATAAGAAACCCAAAGCGATAGACGGAGCGTCAATCAGACGCCCGATCTGAGAGTTATTGTATTTTCCATTTCAGTGGACGGTTGGATTTAAGCTCAATCCAAACCTGACTGTTTTCCAATGATGTCCAAAACTCACATAGAGAATCTCAAAAGGACCTCCTCATCACAAGGGTCACAGTTCTAGAGATAGTGTGTCGTTTCGACATGCGGTCTTGAAGATATCCGAATTTAAGGGAAGTCGGGCCCGGCCCGTCAATCCCAGTGGGATGTGGCAGGCCGCCCTGACCCGGTTCAGCAGGTCCGACCCTGCGGGGGGTCGGCCCGGCATGGTGGAGCACAGCCTACCCGCTTACCCAGCCAGGCGGGTCCGACCCGGTTGAGGGGTCGGCCCAGCCTGGTGGGGTGCGGCCTACCCACAGACCCGGCCCGCACTGTGGTCCTGTATGATTTTCCCAGCAGTGCCAAGCGGTGCTGCCACTCCTCTTCCTGGCCGACAGTAGCCGGCTGGTTCTGTCCAGTACGAGCGAACGACACATCAGGCCACGGTTCTTCCCACACGGCACCAAGCGGCACCGCGCTTTCATTAGCTCAGCCAGAAGGTGGCCGACCGGTTCACCCGCCGAGCGGCCCGCGGTTGATGGTCGTAGTCTTCTCTGTAGAGCAGCCCCATGAGAGGTTGCCGTCCTCCAGCCCGGCCGGCAGGTGGCCGGCTGGTTCGGTTCATCCGAGCGGCACGCAGATGCGTGCTGCAATTTCCTAAATACGGCCAGTGTGATGTCATCGGTCCTCCACCGCCGCAACCCGGCCTAGCCATGGCCATCGGTTTCTGCCGACTTCTGTTGCCCCCGCCTCATGGTCGTGGCCTCTTCCTCCAGTGCGGTGTGACGGCACCGTGCCCTTCCGACTCCTCCTCCATTGTTAACACAATCAAGAATCAACAAAGGGTCGTCGGGCTGTGTTTGTTGAGCCCACGCCCACCGCGTTAGGTGATAAAAAATGGCCAAAGTCGTACCAAAGCATTCATCAAGAATGAGATTATAATTTTATTGATTTAAAATTATTCAAAAACCCCAACCTCGTAATTGGTGTTGTACATTGATGAGTGGCGGAAGATGGGTGTCGCGGAAGACGGGTGTCATTCTGTCAACTCCAGTGGAAGTAGAGTTCGGTGAAGTTACGTTGAGACGATTCCCTCGATGTATTTCGTGGGCGGCAGTCCGTTCCTTCCTTACCTCGGTTGAAGAAGGTAGAAGATGCTGCTCTACGTTCTTCGGAAACGAGGAACGTTCTTTGTCGAGAGGATGGTGTTTCTCGTGTTCATAGTGGGAAGAAGGTTCTCCCTATTCTCCAAGGCTCCACCAAAAAAATATGTTCCAACCCCAAATAATAGCTTTGCTATTATTTTATTCTAGACATGAATTTCAACAAAATTCAAAAAAACGAGTCAATTAATTAATTGCTAATTAATTGAGAGAATGTTGGCATCTTTATGAAGGAGGGTGGAAGGTGAAGGGTTTAAATTAAAAGAGGAGAGGTGGAGAGTTTAAGAATTAAAGGGGGGCTTGAAGGGGAGTAGAAGGGTTTTTTGTTCGTGTGGGCCCCACAACACCATATCCTCCCATGGGGGGTTATGTGGGGGGGGCCAACTCTAACTTCCCTATGGAGATAATAACACCAACTAAATAAAATTATGTCACACATTATTTTATTTTATTTATTAAGAATCCCCAAAATTAACCTTCACTCTCGACCAAAAACAACTGTGGTAGAGGTCCCCTTAAGATAATTCTGGCACTACGAGTTCATCGGTGTCATACGATTTCAATTCTGTGCAGCAGTTCGAAATATAGAAAAACCCACACGTACCTGTATTGAACAAACCCGAAAAAAACATCAAAAATTTATTCATGGCACACCGGGCCTTAGAATTAGGTGCTGTTAGAAACTGCAGACTCATAAAATTACAACTAATTTAGGAAAAAAATTCCATGAAATTTCCGAGTCTTTACATTACCCCATCTCATGGATTTACATCCCTGTAAAGCTAAAACACACACCAGGGAATCAAATGGGGGAACTGAGCACGCATCTGAGCCTCAAGCTCCCATGTGCTATCATGGAGGTTCATGTGCTGTCAGCGAACGTGCAATAGAGGAATCGACCATCGATGTAGGACCTGATACTGTCGATCCTCAATCTCCACTAGAACCTCCCTGAATGTCGCCCCATCATCGACGTCCTACTCCCCGTTGACGATGATGTGGGACAGTTCATGCATGTATTTCCTCAGGTGAAATACGTGGAAGACTTCGTTCACTCGGTGCAACTGAGGTGGAAGGGCCACGCGGTAAGGCACCTCACCTACTCTGCTGAGGACCTAGAATTTCCCGATAATACATAGGGATAACTCTCTACCTCTTACAAAAATCTATAGTCCTCGTCGATGTGAGACTCGTAGGAAAATGTGGTCGCCATCGTCGAAATCCAGTGGTATTTGTCTCATATCAGCATATGAATTCTATCTGCTCTGTGCAGTCTTCATCCACTCCTTGATGATCTGCACCTTCTCTATCATAGCCTGCACCATCTCTAGTCCTACAATTGTTGACTCCTCTAGGTCATTCCAACATAGAGGTGATCTACAAGGTTGGTCGTACAGTGGATCATAAGGGACCATCTTAATGGTGGAGTGGTAGTTGTTGTTGTACACACACTCCACCAAGGGTAAGTGATCCTCCCATCTACGACCAAAGACGAGGACACATACACGGAGAATGTCCTCAAGATACTGAATGGTCCTCTCAGTCTGACCATCCTTCTGAGGATGGAAGGTGGTGCTCATGCGAAGCTACGTCCCAAAAGCCTCCTATAACCCCTTCCAAAGCCGAGAAGTGAAACGAGCATCTCGATAGGAGACGATAGTCAATGGTACACCCTGAAGCTGTACGATCTCCTGAATGTAGAGGTGTCCCAAGCTCTATACTGATCTCTACTCTCTGATCGGTAGGAAGTGGGCCGACTTGGTGAGTCAGTCTACAATCACCCTGATAGAGTCGTGTCCTCTAGATGTACGTCAAAGTCCAGTTACAAAATCCATGGATATCATGTCCCACTTCTACTCTAGAACCTCTAAGGGATGATCCAAGCCTATTGGAACCTGCTTATCTTCCTACACTTGCTGAGAAGTGAGGATTTGGGGGGAAAACTTTGCTATTTCTTTCTTCATACCTAGCCACTAGTATTGTCATCTGGGGTCCTGATACATCATCCACACTCCTGGATGTACCGCTAGAGGGGAAGTGTGGAACTCCCCCAACACCTACTCCTATACTGAAACTGGTACCATGGTCCGTCCTCTGAAGAGTATGGCATGTTCCCCACCTTCAGACAATCCATCAGGTTCCTGCCCTGAGATATCTGAGAACATCATTCCTTACAATCAATGTCCCCACACTACACCTCTCAGACACACTGAAGAACTGGAGGAGTGACTGTGAGAGACTGCAGAAAGGCTGCTCCATCTCTACCCAAAAAGGATATTTGCAACATGGCCAGTTACTCTGTCGCCTTTCCTCACAGTTGAATGCCTGATCTCTTGCTAAGAGCATCTACTACAACGTCCCCATACCTAACAGTATAGACTACCTCGAAGTCATAGTCCCAGAGGATCTCAAGCAATTTCTGTTGTCTCAGGTTCAGTTCCTTCTCTGATAAGATATACCTAAGACTCTAGTGGTCAGAGTAGACTATAAAACGCTCGCCCATCAGATAGTGGTGCATCATCTTCAAGGTGAAGACCACTGCTGCTAACTCTAGTTCAGGGGTTGCATAGTTCTAATCATGTTGTCTCAACTGTCATGAAACATACGCGATCTCTACCAAATCCAACATTAGGACACACCCGAGTCTGGTCCCTGATGCATCGTAGTAAACTACGTACCCTATTCCCCCCTCTGGTAGACTCAAGATGGGAGAATTGGTCAACCTCTACCTCAGCTCCAGAAAGCTCTAATAGCATCTATCTGACCACACGAACAGTTTCCCCTTCTTCATCAATGCTGAAAGCGGTGCTTCTACTCTAGAGAAGTCAGGCACAAATATCTGATAGTACCCAGCCAGACCCAGGAAACTCCACACTTCTGTCACACTCTTGGGTGGCTCCCAATAAAGCACTACCTTGATCTTCGCTTGATCCACTGCAAATCCAGCCTCCGAGATGACGTGACCCAAAATGTGAACCTCTAAAATCTAGAACTGGCACATTGAGTGCTTACCATAAAGATGCGGCTCTCAGAGTGTGTCTAGTACTAACCACAAATGGCAGGCATGATCCTCCTCAGTGGTCGAGTATATCAGTATATCGTCGATGAAGACTACAACAAATCCAGCGAGGTAAGGCTAGAAGAACATGTTCATGAGACTCAGGAACACTGCTGGATCGTTGGTAACACTAAAGGGCATAACCAAGAACTCGTAGTGGCCATACCGACACTAGAAGTTCGTCTTCTACACATCCCCATCTATAACTCTGAGCTGGTGATAGCCTGACTTGAGGTCCATATTTGGAAACCATTTTGCTCCCTTTAGCTAATCAAATAGGTCTCTAATCTTCGGGAGCGGGTACTTGTTCTTCACGGTCACCTGATTCATGCGAAAAT